>VWYO01020090.1:32217-53462 GCA_013400275.1 Rhadina sibilatrix
CCGCCCCCGACTGAATTTAAGGTAACCAGTGTGACTTGAATTTAAGAATTTTCAAAATCAAAATTCTAGTGGGAGGAAAACCTATCTACAAGTAATGTTCCAGGAGTAAATGGCAAATAAGAGCAACACAAGTGAAAGAAAATTTTCATTATGTTCAACTTGCCCCTGTTTTAAAAGATGTGTTCTCATGTATTCAATTTTGACTCCAAACTAAGGAAAAAAAAATCTGCAAAATATTAAAGGTGGTGTTGACTGGTGGTTACTGCTCATAGATGTTACAGGCACTGAAAATAATGCAATCCCTGTCACAGTCTACAATTCACCTCCATGCCAGCTTCCTTTACGAGGTAATTTCTTCTGACAGAGATGTCCTCTAAGCATTGGTGGACAAGCTTTGCTCTGACTCTGATAAATATAAAGGAAGAACATCATTATGTTCTTAAATTTAACTTTCTATTTTCAAAGCTGAAAAGTGTGCAACAAATTAACCTTCTCACACACAAAACACAGAGTTTCTGTATTTTCTTAAAACCAGAATCACATTTTACTAATATTTTCCCTGTCATTCTATGTCTGCCTTTCTCTATTTTTGGGCTTAACATAAAATTTTAAGAAAATTATATGGTCTTTCAAAAACTAGCACAAATTAAATTTCTCCACATCTTAAAACCTTCCCTGTTCTTTTATGACTTTCAGCTGTTTAACCACACTGAACTACATAGAAAAAGACTTGATTATGAACCCTGAGGGAAAGATATAGCCTTTCTGCACTCTTTTATATAAATGGTGTAATATTGTTTTGATTATAAGATTCTTTATTTTCTAATGCCTAATGAAAGGTAAAGCTGCAACAAGATAGTTGATTTTCAGCAATAAATTTCAGCATCACATTGGAGGATTTTGGTTGGTTGGTTTGTGTTTGTGCTTGGGCTTGGTTTTTAGCAGGTAAAGTTTTAAATACAATACTGAGGAATACTGTCACCACAACATTCAGGGGGAAAAAAAGGAGATTTAAATGCAACAGTAAATTTTTTACATGATATCCACATGATAATGGGAAAAAAGTGAACAAAATAATGCATGCATTTACAGAGGAGCCCTGGAAGCAAGAACTCTCCTGTAATAAATTTGGGCCTGCTCCAGCACAGGTTCAGTCTTTCACTGATAGGTTTTTGGGGTTGGTTCTACACTTCATACAGATGTCTTGCTACATCTTGCAACAATTAAGCTCCTGAGAGTTTGGGTACTGGTTAACCACTAAATTTGAGTGTTGTAGGAAATTAATACCGAGCAGCTGCACACACAGAGAAGTCTGTGCCCTTTGCAAGGATGTGTGACATGTATGAGTCAGATGATCTCCTACACAGAAATAATAATAACAAAAAAGGTTGAGATATAGGAAATTTCCAGTTATATGAGACTTATGAATGCTACCAGAATGTAATCAGGGAGCTGATCAGGGAGCATGGAGGTGTGATCAGGATGTCTGCAAGCACATCAAGTATCTTCCAGCATTGTCTAACATGAGTATTTCAATATTCAATTTCTGCTTGAAAATCAAATACCCAGGGATATGACCCGAACCAAGATCCAATAAGCAGCTCCAAAGAATATACTTTTAAGGAAAAACAACATATTATTCTCGACATTGCTTTTTTTTTTCTGGAATGTTTTGAATCCTAAAAGTCTTGAACAACTCTTGGATCCTAGAAGATATAAGCATTGAAGTGGGGAAGTTTCTCACTTTGGCATACTTTGCTAAAACAAATGTAATCCACACCATCCTTCAGATAGTCAAGGAGGGTGAGAAATAGGAAAGAATTCTGAGTACAGCACAATCAGACCAGTATGACAGGGCACTCAGTCTCTGTACTGTCTGTATGGGGGACAAGAAGACAAAAATCTAGCCTTACAGACATGTGTTAACCTCATACCTGGGTATATAATTGTATAATTATATTTCTGTTCATTACTCTTACTAAGAAAGGAACATGCATCAAAGATCTGATTTGTTAATGAGGAGTTAACAAAAGGAAATTTAAAGGGTGTATAAAGATAGGCATTACCTAGAACACAGTGTCCAGGGTGAACTCAGGGTTAGGGTAACACTCAAACTGATGCATATAGTTCTTTTTCTCTTCTGCCTGCTAGATTTGTTTCCTTCTGGATAAGGCCAAAATACCTGAAAAGAAGAAAAATGGGAACATTTGCTTTAGCTGAGAGGAATTTTCTTGGGAAAAGGTGTTGGATTTCAAATACCTTTTTACACTGGGTGGGTTAACACATAGTTAGTACCTTTGGGAGATACAGGTTGCCTCAACTACCATATGGGAACTGTCTAATGTCTGAAGAAACATGACGTGCTATGGAAAAAAAAATAGGATAAACATTTGCATTTTAATGAAAAACTTTGTAAAACAATGTAGCAAGAAAGAGCACTAATAGTACAAAAAAATATTAAATTTTAAAAAAGATAATAAATAAAAACTGTAGAATTTACAGGAGTGCACTCTTAAAAACATGCAGACCGTAGTGTGGTTGCAATTGTCACCATCATAACCATATTCCTTTTAAAGCAGTTCAGAAAAGCATAGAAATGCTGTTTGGGGAAAACCAAACCATATTCCTAACTTCATTTCTAACAAGTCAGTTTTAATGTGAGAGTGAGAAAAATGAGAGATAACCAAGGGGCACAGGACGTACCTCAGAGAAAGCTGTGGGATACTGATCAAACTGATGAGCCCCTTCCTTCCCCCAGGCTCTGAGGTATTGCACAGCAAACAGTAATAATCAAATAACTCACAAGCAGTTATAAGGAGTGGGCTGTCAAGTGTTCTCAGAACAGCACAGTCAAAATTATAAACCTGAAAAATTATATTTTTCTCTGCAATGGGCATGAATGAAGACTGAGCGTCTTTACTCTGAAACTCAGGAAAGGACTTGCACCTCTTTTTAGCTCAAACTCTTTATTAATTTCCAACAAAGAAGATTATGACTGACAGTGTCCTCCTGCCCTCATCTCCTCGCCCATTATCTTTCCCCAAATCCTGCACTCTAAATAATTACCTTGTTCTTTATTAATCTGTTCATTAGCTGCATTCTGGAGTTATGAGAAACAAATTAATTTGGTCCTGAATAGATGCTGAAATAAAGGTCATTCTGTTGGACCTTTTCTTAATTCATTGAAGAGGGCTCAGGGATTGTGTGGATTTATTAGTTTAGTTAAGTATCAAAATCATGTTTAACCCACTTCCTTCAATTTGCTTGTGTGCCAAAAGAGAACAAAACAAAAACAAAAACAAACAAACAAAAAAGGGCAAAAAAAGTATTTTTACCCAAATGTAAAAGATAAAAGATACCCAAGACACGAGAAACACTTTGCACATAACTTTGCTTTTTAACCAGCTTCACTCATAATTAGTCATGCCTTAGAAAATTCTTTCTACTTATTTCCATCAGTTGCGTGAGAACATCAGACTGCTGTGGCACAGATAAAGGTCTTCAACAGCCACTAGCCCTTCCATTTCTCCTCCTGCATCTATGCTATAGAAATTTTGAGAATCCCCAAAATAACTTTGATGTTCTTAGGGCTAAAATCACTGTCACAAAAGTTTCACATCTTAGAAGCATTTATGTGTATAATTGTAACGCTTCTTTGTTTCACAGCTCTGATGTCGAAAGAGAGAAGTATGTATTTATTGTACCAAAAGAAACAACTCAAGTTTCTGCTCTAGTATCTCATTATGTGACCAATCTACTACCAAAGATAAAGTGAGACAAAATAGTCAGGAGGACAATGAACTTCAGTGTCATGGATGTTACTGCTTCATGGCAGTTTTAAAATAATTTACTGTGGATTGTAAACACAAAAATCCTATATTTCCATATAAGAAGTTCATATGTGATGCTTCAAAACTCATTAGAAATATGTGTTAACAGAAATGTAGGGGATTTTTTTAACTCACCAGCCTCCTCTCCTTTCACCTGGCTTGAATTCTGTCTCAGAAATTCTGTCTCAGCTTGAATTCACTCTGCAGTGATATTCTTACCCTCTCCTTCTGTTCTGGGCAGAAGTTTACCATCTTTCTTTCCCTTTCACTAGAAGTGTCTCTCCTTGCTCTCCAGATCTATTTCAGCACTCTCCAGGATAATTTAGTTTCTATCCTGTGCCTGTCAAAGGCATCTCAGCTTTGTGTGTTCCAGCTGTACCTGTCTCACCCTCCACAGGATCAATAATTTATTACATTGCCTGTTCTCCAGCAGCTGCCCTACCTATATAAACCACCTGGTAATTTTAATCTGAAAACTTCGTTTCTCAACACCTCTTGCTAGCTGTTTTTCTTTGCCTGTGAATGACCTAAGATGCTCAATTCCTAAAATGCCTTGTCTGTGGGGCCAGAGTTTGGCTCCCTCTCAGCATCACTTCTTCCCAGGGAATAAAAAGGGACTTTCACCACTTATTGGTCCAGGTGGTCAGCAACTCAGGCAGACCAACAGCCATGGCAAAGTCATACTCTGTGAGTCAGCTGTGTTATGTGTGTGCGGGCTCCAGTATTTTCCACTGTCAGCTGTGCATTGCTTTCACATCAGGCTGTGGATGTGCCACAGCTACCTCTGGGGCTCATCCTGTACAGACACAAAGTCACATGGAGCCAAAGGATCAGCTCTGTCCCAGGTCAGCATCAGGCACCTGCAGGGGGTACAAGAGGACAAGCTTGCAGTTCTATAGCTCCTGCCATGCTGTTTCCAGCAAGCTGCAGTTCATGAACTTCCTGATTTTATTTATTTTAGTTTGGTTAAACACATTTGAAACTTGGTAACATATGAGTCTCTGTGGAATCCTGTGAATGTGGCAATTATTGTGGAATATCAATGTCAGCAAATAATTAACTCAGTTACTGCTAAGCACAGCAAGTTGTACTTTTTTCCTCCTCTCTCTCAGATGTGAACACAGCCCATTTATGAGTTACCTGAGGCTACAACTGCCACATTTTGTCTTGGCTGATATGTTCAATAGCTTGGGATGTACTGTGCTAAACACATAAAGTGTTTTGAAATGAATGGTTTGGAAAAAAGAAACAAACCACACATAACACAGTTATGTAACTGAGGGGGTGGTAAAATTAAATAAACAAAAAGAAAAAATTGAAAATGTAGAGTTTGCTTAGATTGGACACTTCCATGCTAAACTATCAATATAACAAAAATGTTTTAAGTATCATGCAATAAAGAAATAAGAAGGAAAAACTGCATACATTATTTTAAATGTCAGTGATATTAGCTTAAAAATTTGAAAAAGCATTAGCCCTAGAAAACCTGAAAAAGATCTACTTGATAATAATCTTTCAGAAGAAAATGGAAAGTAGATGTTATTTAAAAAAGATTCAAATTCAACAGATCCCACCTGTTTTTCTTCATGTCTATGATATCTATGTTATGGTAGATTAAACTTTGTACTAAACCAGTGACATTGCATTGCTTACCTTAAGCTTAAGGGCTTAAGAATGCTCCCACAGTGTTTGTTTTTGTTGGAAAAAACAAAACACTCCTTGGAAAACAAAGCAGAAAAGTACACTATGCAGTGAAGTTTTGCATTAAAAAATGGTGAAGATCTGCTTCTCAGTACTTCAGCAAACTGATCACTGGCTCCAATAGCTCACACTATGTGTTTCTATCCATGATGTATTTTCTTGTTCACTAATAAAGTAAATTCATATAAAGGTCTGCTATCTGCAACATCCTGTATGAATGTCCCAAAATCCTTGTACTGGTGTTGGATGTGTCTTGTGCCTTAACTTGGTACTCTAGTTTTTTGTCTTGGAAGAGACAATGATTACTGATATCTACGATCTCTCTGCATCCAAACTACATTTTCACAGACCCCTTCCACCTCTTCTGCTAGTTCTTCAGAAAATCTCCCTACTTACCTGTCATTCTTTGCATGGAAGCTGTTCCAATAGCTTTGAACACTCTTTTTGCTCTTCTCTAAACTGTTTCTTATTCTACCACATAATTTTAAAGTTAAGAGGACTATGTCTACATACAGAATTTAGTAATTTAAAAACAGGAATAAATCACAGACATACACATTAACACATCATGGTGGGTGTGTCTCTGTGTGTGTGTTGGCTTCCTGTCATAACTATTCCTACTTCTTACCTTTCCTTTTCCTTTCTTTTCTGTTTTAAAACCAGTAATGATGAAACTTCCCTTCTTCCCTTGCATGCAGGTGTTTTGTCATTGAAAATTCTGTGATAGATGCTTGGTGGTCTTTTATTACTGAACTGTGAGCATGTCCCACATGACATACCAAGAAACATGGGAAGAAAATGTCAACTGGAAAATATTGAATATTGATATAATGTAATATGGCTTTTTTAAAATCTAGGATTAAAAACTCAGCCAGAATTTATATATATATATATATATATACTAGCACATATATCCATACACAAGCACACACATATAAACACAGATAGACACTAGTGCAGAGTTCACACTACTTCCATTCTGCACCAACCCACCACTACTGTCAGTTTAATTCTTCACATACCAAACCTCTGGCAAAAATAAGATTTTAAAGAAGTGTACACATCTGTTTATCTGCCTTGACTGGTAAATGGTGGGTGGTAAAATATCACCAGGTATAATTTCACTGGCTCTAATGGTTTGATGCTGTGCACACAGTAGGGCATTACCAATATTAAAGTGCATTATTTTTAGAAGGTTCTGAGCATTTTTAATATTCTGAAAACTCAGAGAGAAGTAAAGGCAAATAGCAAGACAGGCAAGAGAGTGAGGGAACATCCAATTAAGGATGTCAAAAGGATTTAAATGCTCTGCTTTCAACTGCTAGAACTACTTATGTGTTTGGAAGCCCTGGCTGAAAACTTGTCTACCCTCCTTTAAAAACCATCATTAAATGTCACTGCTTTCTTTGACTTCACTCAGAATATATCATGTTTTCACTTCTGCTTAATGGAAATACATTGAAAGCTACTTTAAAACACATTTTCCAGAAATTGTCTTAACATAAGAAAACACAAATTGACATCTAAAAACCACTCTATTTTTCCTCTCCCTTGGATAATAGTAGCTATTTTCTAGCTTCTTAATATCTACAGTTCAAAATTAGGAACTTATTTTTAAAGCACAGCTGACACTGTCCCATAGTGAATAATGTGACACAGAATAATTTTAAACAGAATTGTAAAGGACTTTGATTGATGGACTGCTATATGATTCAATAAGTTCTGGTGTTCACAGTGTGTTAAAATATTTCTTTAAATTCTTTGGATTTGCAAAACAAGAGAAAATGAAACAACTGTATCAGTTCAACAACAAACAGTGAATTAATAGACAGACTTTGAAGACCTATATTCTCTTCTGGCATTTGTCCTTGGGTGATCTGATGCTTGTGATGCCTTGATGAGCCTTGTTCCCACTTGTAAAGTGTGGATAATGATTATTTTTTATGGTGTGACATGCTCTAAGATCTGCATATCAATAACAAATTTAAAGAGATTTATCTCACTTTCAGATAATTCACTTGTTCAAAATAAATATTTTCTGTCTTTTATCTGTAAAGGAATTTAGGATCCGGGGTCAATGGCCGTGAAATGAGATATCTACACAAAATATGAAATACCTCCACTAAATTAACAATGGCCAGACAAACAAAGGTTTAGACAAGCAGAATTTAATAACCAGCATGGAAATTTGCCAGGACAGAGACTGATATACCTGTCTCTGAATCCTTTATTTCTAGCACCAAATAAGGTAGATCTTTATATTGGATGTTTTTGCAAAAGACAGAAATTCTGGGTGCAGAGACATGGCAATGATTCAGAGCTAAATGAGCAGTAAGAATTTATCTGCTGCTTCTAGGTCACTCTGCAAGATATAAGACTTTTCATCCCAGTATTGACGTGGTTTTATCTCATTTTATTGGTTTAGACAGGAAATGTTACAAATCTAAAGCTTTCAGATAAAAATTCTATACCAAAGGAAGACTCTGCAAACTGTAGAAGTTCTAAGTCCATCATGACTCTAACAGGTTTCTGACTGACAAGATAGGCTTATAAAGTTTGTAAATTCATTAATAATTATTTAAGGAAAGATCATCTTCTGAATGATTCTAGAAGCTTTGTATAACTAAATATGACAAAGAGTGAGACAGTGAGACTGATTTTTAGAAGATAAGACCAACTTCTTAATTTTTGCCTTTGATTTAATATTAGCAAAATAAAGCAAAAAGGAGTAGGAATACTCTTTTTTTTCTGTATTCATCTGTGTGTAAGGTAATCACTGACCTAAAAAAACCTACACCAACATAAGCTGTAGGGAAAGCTTCAAGCAACCTCAGCATCACTATGCAAATTTCAGGAAAACATCTGTTAAGACTCAGTTATAGAATTGTCATGATTGATATGATACTAATATTAATTTCATAATAAATAAAATTATTTCTCAGCTTTTTTTTTTTAATGAAAGTCTGTCAGATTCTGTTTTCATTGTCACCAGTCAATTGAAGTCAGTATTTTTAGTTCATTTTATTTGCTTGTTTTCCAAGTGAGGCATATGCTAACAGTGTAGAATGGAGCATGCTTTGTTGCTATTTAGAGCAGTACACTGATTATAAGTTTGTAGGCATTTGATGCATCACCTTTTTTAACTGTAGAGTGTTTTCCTCAGAGCAATAAGGGGAAAATATTTTTTTTAAACTATAGTGGTCTCTCATCTGTCGTGGGCTCTACAAATTCAGGGTTTGGTTTCGTTTTCGAAATAAAGAATGAAGAACTTTGGGTTGGTTTGATTCTGGGACCATCAGCTCTTCTGCTTACATACAAGTCTTGTACTTCAACTGCTCCATCAAGAGCTTTAGAGATTGCTCTGTTATATAAGTTTTTGATGGTTCCACAGAGTAGAGCCATAGAACAGTTAAGACTAGAGATATTAATTCAACAGAGCTACAGTAGAACAGGATGTCAGGATTGGCAGGCATGAAATATATCCACTTACTTACACGTGTCTTGTGTTACATTTGATAACATTATCCATGCTAGGATAGTTTTTACTTTACAGCTCTCCTCTGACACTATTTCCCCAGCACATTATGCTCACTTTCCTTCACCATTATCCTTTATGTTTTCAGCGTAACCTGCTCTTGCCTTCTACTCTGGCCAAAATTGTAAGGTAGAATAAAATAGTTCCTGTTCCACCAATTTACTTTTAATTAGAAGCTCCTGTTGAGATACTTTTCATTTCCAAGTGAGTGGTCTAGAGGCTGGGAACTGATTTTCTTGCACAGGTATAATCTGCAGTTCTGTAGAAGCTTTATGGAAGAATAAATGTGTTAATCCCATCAAGAAGGACTTTTGTTCACTTACAAACATCTACCACAATATCTGCAATCATTGCTCTTATGTTTGAATGCAGGTTTCAAACTCAGAATGTTTCTTTTTTTCAGAAAAAAAAAAAAAAAGAGAAAAACTCTGTTTATGGAGAAACTTTAAAACTCTGTAATTTAAACTGAGTTTTGTGTGTATACTTAAATCAGATTTTTAAATCTTGCCTTCAGACTTCACTACCTAAAATATCTGTGGCTTTACTTGAAATTAGAATTGTGTGGTTTAAAAGACTTTGATGATATAGAAGTGCATAAAAGGATCCAATATACTTTTCTTTCATGACACAAGTTAGCCATGAAGTTCATTAACTGGGAAACAGCAGTATGTTTTCAATCTACGTTCAAAATCTGGAAGAGTTTTCAAATTGTCAGGACTTGAAAAATGACTATTAACAACAAACTAAAAAATAAAGGAAAGCTAGCTAGCATTTGGTCACAAGCACGTGGCTTACAAGATGAAGAGGCTGAAACACGGAGTAGTCATGTAAATGCTCCTTCTGTGAGAGTCTTTGATCATTACAGTTCTGACACTGTCGGAATTGAAATAAGAGATTCTGTAAGCCGGATGACAAAGCTGCATTTTGCTCTTCCTTCTTTCCCAACAATATTTACAGAAATGATGAAAGACTAACAGGAGATCTGGAGTGGTTGTGCACTATAAGAGGGCAGGACTGTTCCCAGCAACCCTGCATGGAAAGCTCAGGACAGATTTCACTCTGTCCTTGCGTCCCCACTAGAATTAACTCTACAAGAGACAAAGAAGGAGGGAAGAATGAAGAGTGCAGGAGATACTGGTCTCCTTTCTCCCCTACCATGAGCTCTTTCCTCACTCTCGCTGAGTACAAGAGTCTTTTCTGAAGCCCTATTGTGTGTGTTGCCAGTTCAGGTTGAATCTCCTGGACTGGCAAGCACCAAGTTTTAGCTCCTCATGAGGTTCTGTAGGTGCAAACTCAAATTAAAACACATGTAGACTAAAATACAAATTCCAAAGTCCTTCAAAGTATTTTTAAGTTGAAAACAGACTGTCAACAGTCTTCCCATTCCATAATTATTCCTCCCATCACAGATCTTTTTAATTTCTTTTCTTTCAAGATCAGACAAGCTCCTCCTAATGAAGGTTGTTTCAGATCAGCCTTTCTAAGGCATCAAAGGGTAGATGCTGGGAGGTGGCGCTGGCAGTGGTGAGTTGTCACGTTTGGGCACTACCATTTTTCCACAGTATACAAAGTCTCATTTAGATACACAGCCTTTTCCTTCATCCTTTCACTTCATCACTGATATGCATCCTGCCCTTAAAAAAAAAATACTTTCTTGAAAACCTCCAGCCAAAATTTCAACCTAAGTTTTTCATTAAAAGTAGAGTCTGATTAGTCGCCTACGTAGGCAAATTATTCCAAGCTAAATTACAGGCAGAAAGTGAATTATTATTTTCTGTTCCTCTTTCTCTAACAGTTTTTTAAACTGTTTTTAACTCTGTAACTTTTAATATATTTTTTCAGAAAACTATTGGATTGTCCTAATTTTTTTTAAATTTAATTAGGAATAATTTCCCTATGAAACATGGTCAATTTCTGTTGGATAAGTTGTCACTTTCATTGTGTCCTATGGCACCACAGAGTCATATCCTACCAGAACAATTCAACGTTTTGAAATAGAATCTCGGGGAAGCCAGAGGAAAGACAGTTATTACAAAATTATAGGCTAGCCTTAAGTGGAGAAACAAAGGCATTTTGATAAACTCCTATAAAGTGTTTGTGAAGTCTTGCTTAATTTTTTAGCTAATAAAGATATTGTTCTAATTAAAACTGTTACTATTATTATTTTTATTACAGAATGTCTATGAACTAACTCTTAATGCATTTCCATTTTCCAAAATGGAAAGTGCAATAAGAGAGGTCTCCTCTCACTCAAAAAAACTTTTTTACTATAAGCAGGCAAAAGTCTGCACCAACTATTATTCTGACTTTTTAATAGCTCTCAAAGAAAAAAGATGTCAACAATAGAAATATATGGATAAATTAAGTTTCCCAACCAGGATAATATTATCTGGAAAGAATGGATTAGACTGATTAGGTATTTCAACCTATGTAAATTAGGTTACTGAAAATATATCTATAGAATTCCATTTATGTAAACAATGGTTAAAATCAAATCAAATTAATTTTTTATGAAAGGCATACATAAATATTTATGCTAAAGTCTTCTGTTAGGTCTAGGCATGGTGCTTGAAGCCTTCTTCATGACCATACCTAGGAGCATTTAACACCAGCTGTGACTGAGGGCAAATGTTGAGTGTCTTGTCATTTCAAAACGGAGAACACTGAGTCACAATGTCATTCTTCAGTCCTTTCACCTATAGATATTGTCTCCTTCAATAACTTAAGCAAAGAAAAGTAGCCTCAGTTTTCAAGGTACAGTATGCTCAGTTTTATGCAGTATCTATAGTCTCCAAAAAATAAAATCTTAAACCACTGGAAGTTTTAATCATCTTACATATTTGAACTTTTAAATATAAAATTATTCTGTGATGATGAAGTAGCTTCCTTGTGGAGTCTGCCTCTTCCAGCTGTGACAGGATTATAATGATGTCTTAAATTTCCTTCAATATACTGCATGCATTCTCAAAAGAAATTTTCCCTAGTCTTCTACTTTCATGGAAAAGAAAATGGAGCTCTTACAGTTATTTTTTTATCAATATCTTTTATTATGTTCCTTTGTATGCAAAAGCAAAGAAGCAATTTCATAACAGGAACTCAGATACTGGTGATCTGTTTTCTAGTCTTTTTCAGGATGACTCCCTCTTTTTTATGTCTATGGCTAAGATTCAGTTGTAATAACTTCCTTTTAAAATGACGAATCAAGCAGATAACATAACCCACTGTTCAAGCACATGAATAAATCAGATGATGTCAGATCTCATGTTACAACACTTGTTCCTATCTCCATCACTCTCACCCCAAGAGGACTATATGCTAACTGTAAAAGATTTGTAATAGCAAATGCTGTAACCTTTAGTCGGTTTTCATGTTGGCTTGAATATTACATTCCAGTAATAACTACAGTTCCTGTGACTTGTTCTGTGTAAAAGCACTTGCCTGTCTAAGAACTAGTCTGTACTACAGCATGTAACTACCAGACTCGGCACTAGTAACACAGCATGTGTCCTTCCCAGCAGCCCTCCAGCTGGCTGGCCCACAGCAACTGTGGGTCTGATGGCCCACTTAAAAAAAAAAATAAAATTGAACTATATTTTATTCTTCCTTGCCTTGTCTGAATCACAAACACTCAGCAATGCATTGGTAATATTTTATCTCCATTACCGCATGTAGCCACAGAAAAGGGACAGTACTTTATCTGCATTCTATTTCTGGTCTTTTGTCTTTTGGAATTTTGGATTATTTCCAATTTAATTCTGATATCTGCTTGTAGCAACTACTTAGGAATTTAGCCAACCTTCCATAGGGAATGGAGGCTGTGCACTGACACCCATTTGTTGTGCCTACATATTCACATCCTAGTTTGGGTCTCTCTGGGGTCACATGTCAAACCTGTGACTGGGACCCTAACCAGATTCTTATCTGGATTCCCTTTATTTTGGAGAGCAGTACAGAGTGAAGCTTTGAATGTAAAGCCTGTACTCTAAACCTATAAACTGTGCTCTGAAACTGCCTGTTTCCCTTCACCAGTGAAAAATGTTGATTAACACACACACACATGTATATATACAATGTAGACAAAAAAAGAATTGAAGCTGAACCCCACAGAATATTCTCTGTGCAGGCCTTCTAAACATCAATAGTAGTACAATAATGGTAAATTATTGCTATTATTGTAGAAGTAGAAGAGTACACATAAGTGTGAAATTTTTGCACAATTTTTTCCATCCTCTTTTGGTTAAAAAACACCAAGCAAATGAAATTGGCCAAATGCTGTGTCTTTCAGGTATTACAAGTCTAAACAAAAAAAAAATCCCCATTATTATTTCTATATCAGCTTTTACTGCTGCAGAAAGAAGAAAAAAGAAGAATTTACACAGAAAAAACCCAAAACTTTATTTTTCCATAACCAAAATTAACCTAAATTATTTGTTGCTGTTACTGTAGCAGGATATGCCGCATTTCAAACGAGTCCAGTGCTGGCTGATTACATTTTTCTTGATGGAAATTACAAAAAAAAAAATAAAAAAAATAAAAAAAAAAATATTTTCAGGAGAAGCTGAGAAGTAAGGAGCAGAAGCATGCAGAGGGAAGCAAAGGTGAGCTCTTTCCCATTGGAGAATCTCAGCAGCCAGCAGGGCTCTGTGGAGGACAAAGGTAGCAGAGGCCTCAGGAGGCAGCAGAACTCTCCACCACCTGTCACTCAGCAGCACAGGTCCAAAGGAAAGTTTCCTTCCTTTGCAAAGGGAGTGACAGGAACGGGGAATTCCTGTGGAGAGCTGGGAACAGGGTAACAAAGTATAGGGGACAAGGTGCTAAAATAACGAGGCTATGCTAAATTTTATACACATGGAAATTTATTCATGACATCCTTCCTGAGCAGTCGGTTAAGCACCGGGTTGTGTCTCCCAGCGGAGATAAAGCCTTTATGAGTAAACAAGGCTGAAAGAGAGACTACAGGATGGAGTTACATCAGCACTGGCATGACTAATTAAGGACTCATCTGTAGAAGTTTTCTCACTGTGTGATTCATATTTCATCTACTTAACTGCTTAATATCTGCTAGATTTACTAGAGTTGCATTATCTAATTAAAAAAAAAACAAAACTCATTTTAAATCTCTACTGTGTTTAAACATCTGAGCTTTTCCAATCAGATTTTGTTTTCTTGATATGATATATTTTTTGTCTCTGTCTTGTAATTTAGTGTTTCAAGTAATGTTGTTTAGAGGGCACTATTCTGGGGGAAAAAAAAACCAAAAAACCAAGCACACATAAATACACTGAAATAGTCTTTTACATTAAGGAAAAATATAACATTTTCCTCTTGATTGTTAAACTGTAAGATTTGGCATTGGAAAGCAAATTTGGGTTGTATTCTGAGGAAACAGAGTGACTTTTTCAGTTAATAAATTACTTCCGTATCCTTACTGCTAGTTTTTCCTCTCAGTTTATCAGAAAATAGCTACAAAATATAGTGTAAATGTGATCATTTAACCCTTCACTATGTGGAACAGGTGAAACTGGATCATGTTCAAAGTAACAACAAAATAACTATAATATTTGATTGGTAAGATCAGCATGTTTGAAAAGACAAAAATGTGTTACAGAAAATGAATGCCTCTACTGCTTGGGTTTCCAGAAACTTGAAAAGTGCAGCACCACTCCCATAGGGAGCTTCTGCATTATTTTGGGAGCTCTCTCCTGGATGAGTTCTCACACGAAGGTCAAACCTACAACTATAAGGGGATGAAGAATGTTTTATAGAGGTTGAGATTACAAGCAATGTGGCCTAGAGGATGACCTGATTTGAGTGAATAATCCTTGGGAAGCTGAGATACACTGATAAAGAGGCAGATAATTTTAAGACTAATTTTTAATCACTCCCCCATAGTTTTTCAAAATGCTGAAGTTTCATCGGTTTCTGAATTTCCTTTTGCTTAATTCATAAGATATGGTATAAAAATAATTTATCAAATTTATTAATTTATCAATTCATCAATTTCAAACTTTCAGTCCAAAAGAAGCTTAACTGGTCTAAGAAATATCTTTTTTGTTGTTGTTTTCATTTGTTTGTTTGTGTGTGCGTGTGTGTATGAGGGTTTCGGGTTGGGGTTTTTTGGGGGAGGGAGGGGGGGGTGGTTTGGGGTTTGTTGGTATAAGGACTGAATTTGAGAATAAGATGGAAAGATTTCCAAAAGTTAGGTGGATACCATAAAAAATAAAATTCAAGAGGCTTGCAAAAACATGAGGGAAACACTATGCTGGTTTCTGTATGTTCATATGATCTTGAAGAAAAGTATTTGTATAAAAACAAATAAAATATATGCCTTGAAAAACAAACATAAAGTGTAAAAATTCAAATAAATAAAAGGAATATACAATGAAGAGAAACCTAAGACAGTTCATAAAAGAAATATTTCTGCTTGGAATTAAAATAACATGTTGCCTTACAAGCTGAAAATGTTCATAACATTATGTAGACTAGAAGTACATTAGAGTGCTCTAGTCTGACTCCTCTAAAAACACATGGCTTTGAAAGCCAGTAGAAATCACATCTGTGAAATTATATTAACTCTGTAAAGAGAAAGACAGGTTTTAAAATAAAAATTATTTCCCCCTTTTCTTTCAGCTCTAAGTGTATTACACAACCACCAACTGCTATGTATTCTCCAAAAGTTATTTTTGTGTGTTGAAAACAAATTGGCCTCTGTTTTTAGGGGTTTTTTTGTTTGTTTGTTTGTTGTTTTTTTTGGAAGGAAAAGGGAGGAGGAGAGAAGGGAGATTATTCCTGGATTTTTCTATTTTTCTATCAGTTCTGTCTGGAGAATTTCTTTTTTTCTTTTTTTTTTTTTTTTTAATGCTCTCATTGACATAACACATTATGAAGCATTGTGCTGTGAAGTGTAACATCAGCTTGTATCAGTCACACTGCATTACTTTACATGCCCAGCCTAATGTGTCACTGCACAGCAACAGCAGAACCACCCTACACAGCTGAAAGCAGCAATAGCTTGCAGATGAAAATATCATAAAATAATTTCTCTACCCAGATATACTGCTGTTATAAACATGTTTCCAATTCTGAGGGGCAGCACTACTCACATGCAATTTCCTTAGGACAGCTGGAGGTTATCTGAAATATAAATCCATATAAATATAAATCCATAAGAGAATAGACCATCTCAAAAGGAAACATCTCGTGTGTATTTTAGAACTCTCTCCATATTGAAAAGCAGATCTTTACTGTTCATACAATCCTCTGCCAGTCAAATATATTGAAGTAAAAGGTTCTTCTTTCACAGATTACTTTCCATTTTGCTTTGAAAACCTTTTCTGTATATCTATAGATATAAGGAGGCTATTTTTGGATGGACTAACAGTCTCTTCTGCTCCTACTGTCCTCAAAAGCTGAAACAGCTTTTATTTTTAGTAACATTTTTGCATCCTGACTCTAGAGAAAAGGATTTCATTTAACCCTTTTTGTAGTTACATGTTACTCATGAGGAGTAATCATTGTCTAGGAAATCAAGTTTCAGTATTTTAACTATGTCAAGTTCATAGGCAATACTCTACTTTTGAATATCAACACAAGAGATAACAAAATACATTTTTAAAGAAAAAATAAATTGTTGTCTTTTCTTCTAAGTCTGTGATGCTCTGATTTGAAGTTGGTTTCCTGATTGAAACATTTAGTGATAAACCACGACCTAAGAAATGAAACACTGTCTACAGTTTTAAGTTAAAAAAATAAGGCAGTTAGGTGAGAGATAATTTTTCAAAATGTCAGCTATGTCCCTCACTAAGAAAAAGAGTTATCAATTTTCAAGGCTTTTGTTCCATCATGTGAGATCTAAACATCATTATATAGAACACATTTCAATAGTCTAATTAAAGAATTGAGTCATAAAGGGCTCTGTTTTATCTCTCCTTTCTGTTCAAGTTATTGCTTATATGTTTGCATTCAATAGTAGTCTTCTTATGTACTTATTTAATACATACATTATGTATTTATTAATTTTACATGCATAAGGTAAATGTAAATTAATAAATACATATGTTGTGTATTTATTAATTTTAAATTATAATGAGAATTGAAAAAATCTGTAGGCCCATTAAGTATTTCTCTGAATGAATGCCTTTTGTATCTTGAATAAAACCAGAATGATCTTAAAAGCAAGCAACAGAAATTGAAAGTTGAACAAGAGCTGAAGGACTGTAAGACCCCTTTTTCCAGTGCACATGGCACAGTACAGATTCAGGGATTCATTCCTGCTCATAACACATTTGAACAGAAGTAAAATCGATGGGGCCTGAAGAATTTTTCCAGTTACTCAGAAATTTCAAGGCACACTTGTGCTTCAACAATTAACACTGAGAAAATATTTTCCATGATTTCAGAGGAGGGTAAAACACATCTACACCAGCAGTAAAAAATGGCAACGGGCTCAGGTATACAGATCACAAGAGACCTCTGACATAGTATTCTGCCTACTGACAAATTATGTAGAAAGATAGGTCATGATATACATATGCTTTGAAATAAAAAGAGACAATAAGCAAGTGTAACATAAACACATAGCACCAAGTATCCAAACATGAATTGCATTCATCATTCACACTGCTCAGGGACCCACACTTGCCAGCCTCTATGAGGAGAATACTGCCTGAATTCACAAAAGGAGAAACTTGGCTTAGTTTTCATGGAGCCTTTAGTAGGAAGCTAAGAATTGCTTTTGCTTCAGGGAAAAACATAATTTGGTTTGGTTCAGAGTGTTTCAAAAGTACCAAATGACAGTTTGAAGTAATTATTGATTTTGCCCAAAATTATATCTTCGTGGAGAACAAAATTAAAAATGGAAATATAGACATTTCAAAATTGTGGTTTCTAAAATTTTGCTTTCTCCAGCTCTTTATACAACAACTTTTACTTTTATTGACGCATACCTTTCTTTCTGTCTTTATTTGAACTAAAATAGGTTTTATTTTAACTTTTATGTGGAAAAACACTATGTCAAGATCATTATGAGGCATTTAAACTTTGAAACAGCAAACTGTAATAATGCATGATATATGAATATATAAAAAATCATCATTATGCACTGGCATACATATCCATCTATATTAAATAAATGAGAAAAGTTAGGTAGTGAAAAATACTAAATAAAGACTATTTAAGGATTTGTAAAAATTATATGTAGGATAATTTGCAAAGAAATGTACCTGATGCTTTTATAGCTATACGATTTTATTTTACTGGAAAATAAAACAAATATTTGTTTAAGTGAACATTTAAAATGTGTGCCTCTTTAAAGCATTTTGAGGAGATAAGAACAGTATTTTTCAAAACTAATCCCATAGAAACTTACAGGTTACTGAGTACCAGCTTTGCTCATCTTAACAGCAGTCTTAGGATTTAGTAATTTAGCATCATTTACATGTATAAACATGCATGATCTTGAGCACTTGTGTTCTAGATTCTGATTCTGAGAGAATGGATGATGCTATGGCTGAATATTCAGTCATTTTTCCTTCCATTTTCCATGGAGATAAAATTATGTTTGCAGCAGCTGGAAATTTTAACTGGACAATTCTGTGATTCAAACAAGAACTGAGGTTGTGGCCGACTTGGAAATACAGACTGTAATGTCTTCAGGTACTTCAGCTGTCTTTTTCCAAGTCACCACTACTCCTGTGTAATTGGGTATTTCTCTACGCACTAATTAGCAAAAGAGCTCACTGCTGCCGTCAGCCCAGCAGAGCTGCTGGCTGGGCTCCCACATGAGTGGAAGAGATGTTGGGCTGTGTTACTTCACCAGGGCAGCCTCAGAACTGCTGCCACACACTCCAGCACTCGATCATAACCAAGTGTGTCCCGATAAATTTGGCAACATCATCTCTTACTTCGGGATAAAGATACTTCTCAGCTTTCATTAAACAATAAAAATATTTTTTTTAATCTACAAATTTATTTTTCTCCATTTCATTTGCTATTAATTAGCTGTAGATATGCCAGTCCTGGTGAGTAGAGCACCTAAGGTTTTACTTTGTCAGTTATTCCAGTTATTCCTTGAGATAAGTTCCTCCACAGAGGCAAAATGCCACAAATGAACTATTTTATTTGAGATTTTATTTGACCTCTTTGCTAATTAGTGCATACGAAAATGCCAGTTTACCCAGGGGCAGCAGTAACCCAACTAACAGTTGCTGAATTACCAGAAAATATTTCTATATTTTTATTCCAGTAATTTGCAATAAGTTGGGGTTTAGTATATTTTTAGTCTGTTTTTATTCTTCCCTCATTATTTCAGAATTAATTGCTTGCTGTTTTAATTCCATCAATAGTTCATAAAGAAAGTTATTCCAGCGTGACTACTACTGTCATCATAAGGGACCACAAAGATGGTCATTGAGAGCAGGATGATTTTCCTTTCTTTCTTTCTTTCTTTCTTTCTTTCTTTCTTTCTTTCTTTCTTTCTTTCTTTCTTTCTTTCTTTTTCCTGCTACACCCTGAAAATATATTATGCAGAAGTTTGACAGTAATTCCCCACATAGAGAAAAAAAAATATAAAAATTACATAATGGAGAGATGATTTAGATATATGTACAATTATATGTAAATACCTAGAAACAATATATTGTGCTGTATGGACTTTCTCACTTGTATTACAACTTTGCTCAAAAAAGTGAGACTTCTACAGCATATTGCAGAATAAATAACAGAAGGGTGCTGCAGAACAGCCACAGACAGGATGCTCCATTCTTTCCTACTGACATTGGTAGTATCTGTACTTGTAGCTGTTATTTTTGCAGAAATGTGACATTCATGCAGTAGAGTGAAGAATGGAAGATACTGTGATAACAACAATTGAAGCAGACTTTTAACAGGTGATGATGGAGCTCTGCAACAGCAGACAAGTGGCTCTAGTCCTGCTGTACTACTTTTGGTCAAGGCCCATGAGTGATGCCAATAATAGCCAACCCGCATCTCAGGACAGAGAAAAGTAGTTAAATGTGACATGCAAAAGTAATTTTCAGTTATTTGCTACGAAAGATGAAGAGAAATCATTCTGAAAACAAAATAATGGTTCTACATCATTGGCATTTCATGATGGAACACGCACCTCAAGGGTATATGTTTTTTCAGATATTCTCACATGCATTCATTCATTTTTTTCAATTACATGATAACTTTTGTTGCTGTTTCCTTCCTCAAATCATTAATATTGATGCTATTCAATTATTTGAGTCATCATTAATTTTAAATTCACACATGAACACTAGATATTTTACTATGGACTTCAAAGGGGTTTTTTTGTGTCTGGGTTTTGGATTATATTTGTTTTTTAAATCACATGCACAAAACTAATTTCTCTGACTATACTTCTGCATTCTAAAATCAGATACTTATTGTTTTATCTCCTTCTGTTACTTGAAAAATTACAAACATTTTTTCCAAAGTTACAACACTAAATTCTGTAACTTTTAAAAATGACAATGTCAATGCCATTAGGAAATAATAGAGAAAAGTTAGAAAAGTGAGGGAATGTGCTATTCAGAATTTACATCAGGAAACAGATTAACAACATTTGCTCAATTTTTATTCTGAATTTTTCTTGATTAAATAGTCTAATTAAAAACCTACCTACATCAGAGGAAAGATAACATTTGCTAATTGATTTGCTTTTCTCTTCCTTTTGACACCCATTAACTCACATGACAGACTGCTATTATTTTGCAGGAGGCTTGTCAGAAGGTCTATGAAGTCATATATGAGATTCCCAACTAAATGTATTCTCTGGAAATTTTAAATTAAACATGAATCTTAGGAGAAAAATATTGGTTCAAAATATTTTAGAAATAAGGCTTACTGGTGACATTTCAATAAGTTGCCCTCTTTTGTTCCAGGGCATGTAGAAATGCAGAATACAATTGCATCTGACCTGAACATCTTTCAGTCAACAAAATTTGGTTAAAGAGAATGACTTGCCCAAAATAATGCATGAAGTCAGGCATTGAGCTGAGTACACTGAATTTTCAAGTGACTCCTTTAATCTCATGAGTTGCTCAACTACCTTCCTGGTAAGAGAATGAAATAAACCTTTTTCAGATATTAGAAATCAGTTTATTATTGCATCCTGTCTGGGTTTTTTTTTTTTTTTTTCTGGAAGGCTGGTGGGG
>VWYO01020090.1:53517-111981 GCA_013400275.1 Rhadina sibilatrix
GTTTTGGGGTTTTGGGTTGGTTGGTTGGGTGGTTTTTTTTTTTTTTTTTTTGTGGGGGGGGCGTGTTCTTTGTTTTTATGTTTCCTTTCTACATTGAAGATTATTGGAGAGAGAAATATACCTCAGTTACAGGTGTGGTGTGCCCATAAGCCTGTTTTCCTTTGTTTTTTCTCTTCAAGGTGTTTTCTTAGCAATTTCCAATTATATTACATGTGTGATTTAACAATAGCTTAAACTATTGGACCTTTCTAAAATAAACATAAAAAGTCTGGCAAAGCACAGACTGAAGAGATTAAAAATCCCCAAAATATTAATTTCCTTTGAACTTTGATGTGCAATTGGCATGGAAAATAAAACAATGACAGCACACATCAAAGTGCATTTCTTTGACTGATGTGTTAATTTCACACAGCCTCTTGAGGGGTTTCAGTTTCTCCATTCACAGGTGCAGCTCAATATATGAGTCCTAGCAGTAAAAATTCAATTTATAGCACATTTTTAATGTAAGCAATATCCATTACAGAAGACAGGGAAGAGAAAGAATGCACAAGCAGCATACAGGCGACACACTTGAGTAACTGGTGTTTGCAAGGTTTAGTGCCCTGTCCAGGAATAATGTACCAATGTCAGCTCCAACAGTGGTAAAACTAGTGACAAAGAATAACAGAGAGAAAATGTTTGAGATTGTTACATGATTAGATTTCTAATACAGATGCCAGCTTAGTATCTGTTATGAAATATACAGATACACTGTCAGGGATAAATGAAATAGCTAACATTTCTGTCAGAGTAACCTCCAAATATGAGGTTTTTATTTAAAATAAGGCCACTGTTAGCTAACATTTTCTGTACTCTGAATCATTGCAATGACAAAAAAAAATTTGCCTAACATTGGGAAAAACATCTTGAGAGGGAAACAAATATTGTTTCTGCTACCATAAATGCATGGAAAAAATTACTCAGGTCTGCTGTACATATGAATGGAATTCCAGAAAGGAAAAAATAAAGATAAATTTGCAAATGTAATCACTTTGTTAATTGTGCTTAAATTTTATTTCTTTCACTTTCCATTAGGTACAGCCAAGTTTAATCTGATAACTAGCAACACCAGGCCTAATTGTAACTGTGATGATTACATTACATTTTATCCCCTAGCATATGTTATTTTCCTGCTGCGTACCACAGTTGTGGCTTATCATGCACTGTGTCATCTGGAAAGTGGTTGCAGGCACTTACTCTAATGAAATGATTTAATTTTTAAGCACTGCTTCCATTATGTCAACCTTCTGTAATATGAGATAACTATCTTTATGTAGCTCCACTTTCTACAAGGAGAAATCAAAAGGCTTATTACTGGGTGACAATTATATGATAACTTCAACAAAATGTTTCCACATTTTGAACATTTCCACATATTGATGAATGTCAATAAAATTTTTTCTCTGACCCAGATGAGAAATAAAAAGCATGGAGGTACAAGTCTGGAGTAAATGCCGAATAATAATAGGAGAACTCTTATTTCTTACCCAAGAATAAAGGTTGCTTTGTGGTAGACTTCCAAAAAAATGGAATCTGTGTATTCAGGTAAGCTGCAAAATCTCAAGTTCCAGGAAATTTTAGCTGGGGCATTAGCAAGCTCAAACTCCTATATGTGTTCTAGCAATGCACAGGAATTTTTAATGTAGCCACAGGTAAGGCAGTTTCTCTCACATTCTCAGCCTGACTTCGTGCCTACTGGCTGTGCCTAACATATGGGAAAAATGTGCATCTAAATGATATATTTTCTTATGTCGTTTCACTGTGATTGACAAAGGTCAATTCAAAGTGCCTTACACTATTAGAAAATCTTTTTACGGTAGCTTATTTTTGTAATATTCATTATCTGATTACCTATTTAATAGATTATGTCAATTTAAAGCTCCAGCTGGGATCATTTAAGATAATTTGAGCCTGAATAACTATAACGCAAACTAATCAGCTTTCTAGGGCATTTGGAAAACTCAAAAGCACCCCAAATCAGGACATTAGGGGTTTTATGTTATTGTAGAAAGTTTAAACAACTCATAATGAAAAATCAAAATTGTATTATTCATATCCAACACTTTTTCTACTTTACACTTATCACTGAATCTGTAAATTTAGGGCTACGCCTTTTTTCTCTTAGAAGAAATTAAACTCTCCAAATCAAACTTCCTGGAGAAATGTAGTTGCCTCACTAAATTTCTGTAATATCTCACAGAAAAATACCAATTCACAGAATATTTTATTGGGAACACTTTTTGAGTTATTATTGCAGTATTTTTGCATTTCAGCACACGATTCCTATTGCAGTATTTTCAGCCAGTGAAAGAAATCTTCTCTCCTTCACTTTTAACTTCTCTACTTCATGACAGAAGTACCAGCAGCTAGTATTTCCAGGTTTTAAATCTATCCCTGCTTCACTTTTATTTTCAGTTATTTTTCACAGAGCAGTATTTCACAAAACTTAGCTAGTGTGTTTAGGGGTTTCAGTGTGGTATTCTCAGTTCTTGCGATTAAGAGAAGGAAAAACAGACTGATCACACCATTGCAATAGCCAAGTGTATTTAACCACCAGTGCATGTTTCACACTTGCAATGTAGCAGTCTCTGCTCATACCTCTAGCCTGTGGTCCTTTCCCACACTTGGAGAGACTGATCTTTGTGCCCTGCTCAGGGCAAGGAAGAGGATTAAGGAGCTGGAGCATCTCTCTTATGAGGACAGGCTGAGAGCTGGGCCTGTTCAGCCTCAAGAAGGAACAACTGAGAGGGAACCTCATCAATGTCTGTCAGTATCTGATGGGAGGGTGTCAAGAGGATGGAGCCAGGCTCTGCTCAGGGGTGCTGAGCAACAGGACAGGAGGAAATGGGCAGAAATTCATGCACAGAAGTTCCATCTGAGTATCCATCATGGGGAAGAGCTTTTCCATCGTGTAAGTGACCAAGCACTGGATCAGTTGGTCCAGAGAGGTTGTGTAGTCCCCCTCACTGGAGAAGTTCAAGAACCATCTAGACACAACCCTATGTGCTCTGGGATGATTTTGCTTGAGCAGGGAGACTGGATCAGATGACTCACTGTGGTCCCTGCCAGCATCACCCATTCTTGTGATTCTTAGATTACAAGACCACAGCAACTGGGAGTGATGGCAGCTCACTACAGCTCTCTGTGGTGATTTCTCACAAGAGTCATGAGAGGGGTGAATATGACACCATTCTTATAGAGGTATATATTAATAACTTTCTCACTAAAAATTTACATTTGTATTGCTAATGAGTTCTGTTTTGTGTTAATTAGATAAATTGGACAGTGAACAACAGCACTTGGACTAACCTCAGTAATTTTTTGCTGTGCTTTAATTAGCTTTTAACGTTTTTAATTAGACTAACAATATTTGACTTTCTGTTTGAGATGTAATCCCACAATAATCTGCTAAGTACAAAGAAGATTTTGTGCTAAAAAAAATTCAATAAATATTTTCTTTTTACAAAAATCCTCACATCAGTTAACACAGCAGAGCAAGCTTTTGTTTTGTTTTCCAGAGGGATAGCTACATTACATAAAAGGGAAATGTTGTTTTATGCGTAGTTGCTTTCGCTGAGAATCAAAGTTTGACTTATGACTATTACTTAGTCAAAATATATATTTCAAATCAGGTCTCTGGTCCTCATAATTAGGATAGTCTTAGAAGTTATCATAAATTGTGATTTTACGTACCTGAGAAGGAAAGATATTTTGTCTGTATCATACATAGAGGATGAGGCAGAAACAGTGATTAAACTTAGGATTCCCTATTTTCTGATCCATTGCCCTAATCACAAGAACATTTTTCTATGTTACTTTGGATAATAAAGAAGATGTAATATGGATTTTTCAAGCTTCATTTCCAATAACTTGTCTGTAACCAGGGTGCAATTTGATTTTGTGTCTTGGGCAGCATTCTTTATTTCAACTTGTTTTGAAGATAATGGATCTTTTGTATCAGTGAGGTTTGTTTGTTTTTTTTAACTGGTATAGATTATTCAGAATCTCATGAGCAATGAATAGACATATTCAGTTGGTCACATTGTACTTGCTTTTTCTTTGGTTTGATAAGTACTCACGATCAAATTATTTCCAATCTGCTTTTTCAAGTTCAAAATTGACTTTGAATGGTAAACAACAGCATTAGGTCAAAACATAGCATGATAAACATTTTTGACAATGAATTTATTAGATGAAATACTTGTAGAAAATGGATCACCAATTTTGCTTGGAATACTTTCAAGTGTTCACATGTGCATAATCTTTAAGTTTTATGGATGTAATGTACTCTCTAGATCTTTATCTTTAAAAGTCAGCTATGTGTAGTAGTTCAATCAATGTGTAGTAATACGAACAGACTCTGGCAAAACCACCCAAATAAGTGTATTTAGACATTATGGAAAACTGCAGGTATGAACAGAATTGCTCCTTTCCCAAGTGCCACAGATATTTCATGCACTCAGCAGTGACACCTCTTAGATATGAGATGAAGAAATATGATTATTCTCAGCAAGTGTTACAGTTGAAATCTTTCCTAGTAATTATACCAGATTTTGAAATTCCCTTTCATATCACAAATTAGAAGGAATTCATATTTTATGAATATTATATGAAAAAACCCAACACCAAGAGTTCTGTTCTCTACATCAGAACTGCTTTCACAGTCTTACCTGTCTTATCACCTCTAAAGGTTTAACATGATGTATCAGTCAAAACCTTCAGAATTCTGGAGAAATAATTCAAGTAATATTTTAAAGCAAAAACGAAAACCACATCAATATACAAGTCTGTAGGAACCATTGGTCTTGTAACTGTGAAAGTTTGAAGATTAACTTTCTAAAAAACATTCTCCTTAGAGTGTATTAATTATTGTAAAAGTATATAACTGTAAAATGGTTACTATATAAAAAATAAAATGCCTATTTCAAAACCAGATATCTTAAATTACAGATAAAAGTATACATTTGTAAATATATTGATATCATCCTTTTGAACTTCTTCCAGCTGTCATGACTAAGACTAGTGAACAGTCTTTTTGTCTTGTCTAATAATGTTTATATATTCAGTAACCAGACCCATTATGTCATGTTCAAAACAGTATATATTTTTGTGTGTTCTCTTTTTTTAAAATACTCCACCAGTGATCTCAAGAGAGTTACTTTCTGTAATGTTAAGGCAGCATGTACAAAAGAAATCATATAAGTAAGAAATATTGCTGTGTCTGACAGATCATTTTTAGCCCATCCATTTGCATTAATCCAAATTGTTTTGTGGAAAATGTGCACCAATTTATCACCATAAATTGTTTTGAAAAACTATCATTCATCTTTCCCCAGTTAAAAGTTACTTCTTGATAGCTAGAGAAGAATAACAGAGTATCTAAGTTCATCTTTGGACATGTAACAAGGAAATAAATATGAGCCTCTTGGTTTATCACTGACAAAGGCCAATTTAAATAACTGCAAACAATCTAATGAGTTTTGAGCAATGAATACTTTGAAGTTACATGCAAGTTATTGCTCTGGCTATGAGATGTCATTTATGCTTACGAGGTAATCAATCTTGTTCCAAGATTATTTTGCCTGTGCTTCTCATAAAAAGACTTGTATCAATATTTATCTTCAGACTTCAACTGTTTTCTTTATGGCTTACAGTATAATATTAAAGCTCTTCATATTGACTAACCATCAGTTCTTTATAAAAAGTTTCAACTATACTTTTTTATGATAAATTACAATTCATAGTGAGCTTTAGAAACATGTTGATTCAGTAGTGGTGTGATCAATATCAATTATACAAAGATAATTAAAATTGGTTTATAATCATAGGATAGGTTGGTTTTTCTAGTTTTTACTCTCATTTAACTTCATGTTCAGATGACTGCTTAGAAGATCTGACCCTCATCTTTTCCTTTCTTTTGGAGTTTTGAGTGAAGAACCTCCAGCTAAGAAGTTCTTACATGTGCTGTCCAAAAATGCTACAGAGGCAGTGCTGAATTCATTTGATCAAGTCAGATGGTGATGAAGAACCAAGAAGGTGCTCGTGGAAAGGCAGCACTGTGTTAGATCAGGAAACACCTTCAGCCTTGGTGGGTACATTTTTTAATATGAGTCAATATGAAATCATGTTTTCATATCCTTTTTTGCTTTGTAAAAGTTATTAATCTCTGCTTAGTGTTATTATTCATCTTATTACTAATGAAGTAAATGGGTCTGTCTCTCTTTTGGTCTTTTTCTGACATCACCTTCAAATATTTTTTTTCCAGATTTGCAGAGTAATCTGGAACACAACATAACAGAAGGCTCAAGAAAAAAATTACAGAATAATATGTATCTTTTTACTCTCTTGTTCAGCACATTACATTGAGAAAATACACTCATTAACTTATCAGTTATGGCCCTAATTCTCTCTTAAGTGATGACAATAAATATAGGGCCTACCAAAGTGCCTACAAAATTCAAAGGATTTCAAGAAAAATACCCAACAAATTCCAGTACCTGTTTTAGAGGCATCATCTAGGACCAAAGAGTATAAAATTGAAATTTTTATAACTTTAACATAATGTACAAATAGGTTTATGTGGGGAATATATTGTGTTTCCAGTGGCAACATTGCAAATACTGCCAACCTGCATTCCAATCCCAGCTCATTCATAGGCCCAAGCAGCCAACTACTTGATCAAATGTCTCTAAATGCAACTGATCTCCACATGAAAATTAAGCCCTGAACAGTTTAAATTTGGCAAATCCAGCTGTATCCCTGCTATACTGCTAGGAAACCCATAATAAGTCATATATATTGGGTGCAACAATCGTACAGATTCTGAGGATTCCCTTATTTTGTCAAGAAAGGAAATGTGAATTATTTTTATTCTCTATATGCTGACAGCTCACTTTGAAAGAGAATATTAAAAACCAAACCCCTAAATACATATCTTGTGGAATTATATTTTTCTCTAAGAAAAGAAGAGATTTTGTTTTAAAATTTTATCAGAGTTAAACTGGCAGCAATAGCTTTTGTTAGTAGAACCATGATAAAACTGGACTTCAAGAGGCCTGACATCTGTAGAATAACATTCCTCCTTGCAGCTGTTAAAAATCGAGTTCTACCTGGCCTACATTTTCATGATAGGACCTCACTACCACTTTCTAATATTTTTTTTCCTCACTCATGCCCTCAGTTGATAAATTCAAAACACAATTAATGTGTCTTAAAGTTAATTATTCCTGTATGGTAAATTTCTAAATCAAGAACTAGCTTTATCATTAGAGATACTGAACAGCCCTTTCCCTTTATGCTTTGTGACCAGTGAGTATACTCTAGATCTATTTCCCAACAGTATATTTCTCTTTCCATATACATGTAAAATTTTGCCCAAAAATCTATAAATAAATGTATTTGTCCCCAATTAAAAAAAAAAAAAAAAATCATTGTTGGGTTTTCTAGCAGTTAAATAGTTTTATTTTTCAATTGAAATGAAAAAAGCTTTCNTTTTATCAAAAGCTGTAAGAAAAGAAGCTCACTTGTGGCCAAAGCTTTCTGATAAGAGAACAGGCCAGTTCTCAATTCTCCCTTCCCTTAACTATAGTAATTTTTTTCTCACCATCTCCAAAAGGACTAAATTTGTCTATTTTGTTTCTAATAAGAAGTAGCACAGAAGTAAAGCTCATGTCACTGAAACAAGCACTGGCTTTATTTTTTCCAGCACATCCCTGCAACAAGAACAGATGTTCTTAGTGTACTGTTGAGGGTTAAGGGTGCTTTAAAACATGACATTATTTCAAAGAACAAAAACAAATAAAAACTTAAGAATCAGAAATGCAAAAAAAACCAAACCAAACCAAACCAAACCAAACCAAACCAAACCAAACCAAACCAAACCAAACCAAACCAAACCAAACCAAACCAAACCAAACCAAACCAAACCAAACCAAACCAAACCAAACCAAACCAAACCAAACCAAACCAAACCAAACCAAACCAAACCAAAAAAAACCAAAAAAAACCCAAAAAAACACCCCACCCATGCTGGATGTCTTTGGTAGCAATTGCTTTATAGTTTTCCATTTTATATTAACTGCTGCATTGTTTTCTCATAAAGGTCCATTTTTTTTTCTACTTTCTTTAGTTAAAATACTCTCAGTATATTTAATTTATGTTGTAATTTCTTACTAAGTAAGGTTTGTCATTTAGTGGAAATACAGACGAAAAAATTCAACTAGTTCAAGAAGGACTTTTTAATTTTTCTAACACTGAGTCTTCTGAAAACACTGAGAATGGAATCCCCATAATACAAAATAACAGTTTTTACTTATGCTGCCAAACACATGGATAAAAGCCAGTGAAACATCAGAGTAGTCTTGTAGTCCTGCCAAGTATTACTGAGATCAGCGAGAAGAGTAAAAGCTATTTCTCCATGGTAGGTTTTAACTTCTTCTCCTCTGTCTTTACTGTCCTCATTTCATTACAGTTTAATGAATTCTTAATTTTTTTATGTCAACAGTGCACTTAAAATTTTAATACTCCATAGATTAAATAATTACATAGAGAAAAAGTGAAAATATTATCACTGTAATAGGAGTTGGGTTTTCAAAGGCTAATTGTTGTGAAACTTTCTACTTTCCTGCCGTATTTTCTTTAATTAATCACAAAACAATACATAGTAGACCTTCCTATAAAGCAGAAATAATGCCTCATTTTCTCAGGGGCTGGAAATGGTGTTGCTCCTAATGAGGATGAGCACGGATGAGTGAAGGGTATCAGAGATTCAGAGTTACTGCTGTCATTGACACCTATGAAGCACAAGTCATGATTCAGCTGTCAAGTCTTATGATTCCTAAATTTTATTCCACAATTTGGGTACTTTTACAGGTAACATAATTAATCAAAAATCTCTAGCTCCAAGTCATTCTTTAATGACATATTGGAAGAGTCATGCAATTTCCCTAAGCGACACAGCTAAATGCTGCAAACACACTGAGTGTGAAAAAATGTTGTCTGAAATGGCAGCTTGCACACACAGGTGTTAGATCTCATTTATATTCTTCTTCCATTGAACATGATAAAGCACATCTGGCAGTCAATATTTTGTTTGAGAAAGTCTTGCTGAGACTCATCACAACCAAGTGAGTCCAATTTTCTCTCCCTGCACGAGGCATGAAGTAACATAGTGCATCAAAACTTATCACATGTTTTTGCAGCTCATGAGAGCTTATCTTTTTTTGACTGCTGCTGTGTTTGAAATACAGATGTTTTAACAGCACAGCAGACAGGTGTTTGAAAGCTATTTCCAGCACTGGAAGGAGGCATCTTTTCCTTTTCAAACTACAAACTAAAATGTTTAGCTTTTCCTTGCATGTAACCACAGAAACCATTCCAAGTGGTCAAATACCTTCTAGAGACATACACAACCCCATTTCTGTGGATCATAAGGAGCAATGCCATCTTTGTTTTGTTGCAGCTGACCTTCCAACTCATCCAGAAAGTAAAACCAGAAATTGCCTGAGACTGAAACAAGCATTTTGAATAAAGAAAAATCTTTCAGTACTGATCACAGAGGAAGCTACAACTCCAAAATAAAACACAATCCTCTTCTCTATCATGTTTATAGAGCTGCCAGGACAACGTTATCATGATAATTTTTTATTTAAGATGTTAAAAGTGTTTTTATTATTTACTGACAGCTCTTTTAACCTCCATTTACCCACTGCTGTTTTCCCTCTTTCCTTCCTCTGTTCTTTCCCTGGATTACTACTGCCCACAAATACATAAACCTAGATACACCGAACATATAAAACAAAAACTTAAATAAAGCTAAACATTTGATTTCTGTAGCTTTTGTAGATTCTATCTGGCTACAACTTTTCTGACCTTATTTAATATTTGTATTTTATCTGTTCACTTAACAGCAAACCAATGAAGGGTTTTTCATGAATAAAAGGAATCAAAATTGAAACAAAATACTTTTGCCATTATAAACGTTCTGACCACATATATAGCTAAAGTGGGAATCTAAAGTGGGAAGCCTGACACTTCATATGTTATGGCATTTCCTATGATGCTGTCAGAGCATAGAAGAAAAGGATACTCCTATTTTTTATTTAGTGGGCTGAAAAAAGTGAAAATCATTAAAAATTTTGATGAGAAATGAGAATAAACTCCAATTACCTAGTTTCAAATTCTATTTCAAACTTGAAATTCACTTCACTTTTCCTAAAGGTTAAAATCAGAAAATCTCCTTTTTCCCTTGTACTGTTCTGGATTTTTTTTTATTTTATTTTATTTTTTATTTTTATTTTTATTTGCAATTTTTTTTGGCTTCCTGTTCTCCTGATAGTGATATTTTTTCCTGATCTTTTCTGATTTTATGCCTTCATGTTTTAAATTTTATTTTTTCCCTAAGAGTGGGGAATGCATTATGGCAGATTGAGTCAGTCAGTATGTTTTGGAACACAATGAGAAATTATTTATGCCAAATGAAAAAGTTTTAAGTGCATTGTCCCAGAAGATAAAAAATGCAGATATATTTCTAAGAGAAAATTATGAGTAATCTACAACAAGGTTTTTCATAAGCTTTTCTTCCTTTCAAAAAGAGAAAGAAAAAATAACCCAGTTTTTGTTACTATTTCAAAATCTCTATTTACCAACTATTTTTAATGAGATTCCAAAAGTCTTCACATTACACAAATTTTGCACACAGTCATTGTGCTTTAACCCCTATAGGCAGCTCAGCACTGCACAGCTGCTCTGTGGCGTGTATGTGTGGTGTGTATGCCCTGTAGTGGCACGGGGGAAAGAATTGGAAGAGTGAGAAAAAAATGTGGGTTTTACATTAAGTAGCTTAGCAGGAAAAGCAAAAGCTTTTGCTTTTGCACTCAAGGAAAGCAAGAAATTCATTCACTAATTCCCATCAACAGGGAATCAGGGCTACATCACGTATTGTTTGGAACCAAAAATATTATTATAGTATATATTGTGATTGAACCAAAGCAGTTCTTTAAAAAAGACGAGAAAAAAATGTATGAAATTTTGGCTGTTTCTATAAGAAAGAGGGAAAGAAATAAGTATAGCTTAATCTTTTAACCTGTACAATGTCACTTGGAATATAAGATGCTAGTCATTTTGTTTGCAATAAAGAGCAGAAGGAAACCCTGCTAATGTCAAAGTTGCTTAGATACACAGCCCTACTTAAATCAGTATGAATTAAGCTACTAAAAACATTTGTAATCTGGGCCTATGGTGCTTCTACATCAAAATAATCAGGAGAGATTTAGTATGCATGTTTGTTGTTTTTTTTTTTCCCCGAAGGTTGAGCAAGAGTTCTGGTCAGCCAGCATTAGAAATGACTCAAGATGAATGGATAAAGAAGTTTCACAGATTTGAGCTTCTGTTGCAGACTGTGGCACTTGGACAGAAGGACAACCTTCTGTACTGATCAGAGATCCTCACCTATTCCAATGGCAACAGGCTTCCTATGGGATTTATTGTTTTATAACATTGCCATCTGTACTGGTGTCATGTTGTGGATGGGTCTGAAAACATAGATATGAATTATGGTGACACTAATTTTTGTATGCAGTATTGCCTGGCTAATAGATTTTGGCCATACTCTCACTCTTCCACAGCTTCAACTGCTCTAAAAATCAAGGAATACTCATCACACTAACATAAATTGTCTTTATGGTACTGTTACGGACAATGAACTCTCTCAAAGGTAAGAAAGGCAAGATCTGGCAATTAAAGAAACAAATGCTTTTCTTAAATGTCAGCTGTTTTCAGCTGGGGGTTGGTTCTTGCTTGTTTGTTTGTTTCTTTTCCTTGTTATTTTGTCACCTATTTATTGAGTAATCCGTTTGGGATTGGGAGGGATGATGACGACAATAAAATATGGTGATTTTGACGTCTTGTGTTAATAGAAAATGCAATTCTGGAATGATTTTGCACAATTCCACATAGTTCAACTCTTTCTTTCATTAGTCTGTGCTCTCTGACACTGAGGACAAGGTTTCAACAGCTCATCATTAACTAACCATTCCAATTTCCAGAAAAAACACAGGGAAAGAAGCTAAAAAACGCTTATTTTGTAATTATATATTTGCATGAAATTCATTTCACCTGTAATGGCATTTTAAAAGACACTGCATCATTTTGATTCCCAAGAGGAATCAGTGTGCTTTCTGACAATTCCAATCTGATACACAAAGAAAGAGAAAAAAGAAAGAAAAAGAACACTGAAAAGAACAGAGTAGAATTCTAATAACAGAAAATAAAGCTGTAAGAAGTTAAGCGAATCAGAACTTGAAAGAAGATTCCAGGGTGGAAGAGGGGGCAGAAGAAGTAAAAAAAATAATCTGTGTAGGAATAGTTTTTAAAACAGATCTTTAAAAAATAAAAATTGAAAGCTATACATAAATCCTAGAGAAGTCAAGGACAGAACAAAAAAAGTATAGTGAAAGCACCACTGCAGAAAATCACAGTCTGAGTAGCACTCTATATTCACCAGACAGTTCACAGCAGCAGGAATCTGCTATAGTTCAGGAATCTGAAGTATAAATATTGAATCTTCCCTTTAGTGCCTTTTTTTTTTTTTTTTTTTTTACCTTCACTTGATTCTCAGAGTGTACCTTGCTGTCCAACAATCTGAAGCAGGATGAGAGCTTGGAAAAGCACAGGTGTTCTAGGTTTCTTAACTACTCCAAATGACCGAAATTATAGAGCTCCAGCTGTGCTGAAGGCAGAGAGATGAAGCTTGCTCTGCTTCTCCAAAGCCATCTGCCATATCCTGATCTGCAGAACCATTCCAGGTGGTGCACAACCTGGTTAATCCAGCCTCGGTGCAGTTGTATACGCAAATGAGATGTTTATGCTAGGAGGGATTTTCAAGATTCTTTACAGACAGCAATCCAGATGGCATGTTCTGCCTCACTGCTGCTCTGCTCTCTGGAGCAGAGACTGAGGCCACCATAGCACAGCCTCTGTGTTCCCAACCAGTGCTGCTCAGTTGTATTCATCAGTACTGTAGCATGGATTCAGCTGTGGTCTGAGAGGCAAACCCACTTTTTATAGCTAAGAAGTATTAAAAGTACTGCTCTCATCTTCACCCAAGTGTTAGAAAAGCTGTGGCAAGACTGTATGACTGGATTGAAAGCACCTCAAGTGCTCAACAGTCAAATAAAAAAAGTCCCCAAGAAAATCTATGATGGATATTCAAGCAATCAGATTGCTGGTTGAACATCAATGTGGGACAGAAGAAGCAAAAAGGGAAGTCTTCCATGAAAGTGTAGCTAAAACAGAGCATGTGACTCTTCATCTTAGAACTGAGTTTCTATGATCAATATGGTCTTCGGTGAAAAATGTAGCCTGCTAATATGGCGTGATCTGGAGTAGCTCTATAGCAGAGTATTTTGTGCCAGGTAATCTAATATTATTATCATGAAACAAGAATAAATTATGGAGTGTTTTGGATTTTTGTTATTTTATAATAGTGGCAAAAAAATTGAGCTATTCCCGGACGAATGAATGCAGAATGCCAAGCAACAAATAAAATGAACAAAATACATGAAAAACAGAAAAAAATAAATCAAAAGATAAGCCAAAAAAATTCGAGGGTAGAGATGGACAAAGAAATGTTATTATTCTCTAAGTAATTAATCTCGGCTTTGATGTTGCTGAGTAATATTTAAATCACTATTTTTTCTATTGTTGTATACCATGACAATGAGTGAAATTAACATTCATTTTGAAGTTTGATATGTAGAAGCACAGAACAAGACAGAATAAAATAGTTTTATATAATAGTAGGGTCTTAAAAATTATTATGTCAATAATGATAAAAATTCATTAACAGATGAATTGTTTTGAAAAAGGTCAGCAAAATGGTTTAAGACTTCTGAATTTAAGTCTTTCTAAGTTTTAGACTAATTTTTACTGGCAGAACTATTTATGTCTGGTGTCAAATACTTTTTGAGAAATAAGCAGCTGGGTTGGAACCCTACTCTATATCCTCTGCCCCCTCTAAAACACCATAAATTTTCAGGAGGCTTGGAACCGCTGGTTTATGTCTTAGATCATGGACTACTGACAATATCCTTATGCATAGTATGGAACCAACCAGGGTTTGGTTTCAGATTTCCAAAGTTTGCTACCAAGTTAATAGATTGAGTACAAAATTTACAACTGTTGTTTTCCTCTTTCAAGTGATTTTTATAACTACTGGAGACAGAATCTGGTGCCAGTGTCAGATTAATTTTCTTTCTGATATCTAAAGGTAATATTGATTGGTAAGACTAACTGTAAATCCACCCAAATAAAATCTTCAGGATACATACCATATACAAGAAACTTTGAGACCTTTCAAGGCCACATCTTCAGATGAAAGTTTGCCCACAATGACACCAGATTTTACTGTCACTTTTTACTCCAGCTCTATTAAGTATTTCCAATCCCTTCCCATCATCCTTTTTTTTTGTGACTTCCCATAAAAACCTCCAAAGATATCTATTGGCATGCAGTTTGTAATAGTAATTGCAAACAACCACTATCATTTTTCATTGTATTTTTTTTGCAAATGTGATTGTTAACTTCTAAACAGAAATTTCCAAATAAATAATAGCAAACAATCTGAAACCCCAACATGCACTGCTTCCCTTTATGGAAACAAAGAACATTCTTGAGCAAACTGTTACTTCTAGCACTATTTCAGCATTGCTAAATGCCAAAAAAGTCTAAAGAATTATGCAAGAAAAGCTATAGACAAATAATTCTTTCAGTCAGATACTGGAGTTAAGTTTTTAGATTTAATTTCTGAAAATTTTTGGTTTTACTAAAGTAGTGCCATTCTGAATTAAACCACAACATAAATTATGTTTTTTTGTGAATTCTAAAACATGGTGGACATAACTCTCGAGCACTGCCAGCTGTCCCAAACAGACTGTGATTTAACACGCTTAGGTAGGCAGAAATTAGCTATCTAAACTAGCCAATACCAGTATAGATTTTTCAGTCTGAGAGACTAAAAATAAAAACAAAATCTATTTTTTTACAATGCAGCAAGTTCCCATATAAATACAAAATTCCTTTATAATACACAAATAAGAGTAAAGACATTATCAAACAACTAATGGAAATATGAATAGAAATATTTTCTTTAAAGATACCTCAAATAGATGGGCAAAACTGCCACAATTTTGCCATTAAATAAAACTACTTTTAAAAAATTTTCAATATCTACCTTTTTTGTCATACTTTCCTGCCTTTTCTTTTTGTTTGTTTTTGTTCTTTTCCTATATAAGCACATGGCAACATTCAGGATCAGGAGATACATAACATCTCCCCATACATTGAAAAATTTTAAAGCAATCATTGCTTTAAACTACAACTAGTTGTGGTTTTTAGAATCTAAAGTCACAAAGTGAAATCTCTACATATTTATGAGAAAGATCTGCTAAGGCAATAACATTTCAAGAAGGCATTTATTCATTTCCTTTATGGTATCTTTCACCAAATATTTTTTTTTTCCTTCTTGAATTATTGCTGCCACATTTCCCATGTTACACACCTATTTATATACCCAGACATTCATTTCTTCTTTTGTTATTCTGCCACTTTAGACCATTCTATAACATTGTGTTACAGGGCCATAGATCTCATGGGCATGAAGACATGTTGGAACAACTCAGTGCTGCTACAGGCAGAGCAACAGGGATGGAGAGAGGTGATCCTTCCCCATTGCTCAGCCCTGGAGAGATGCATTAGCCATTTTAAGTCCAGTCCTGTGCTCCCCAGGGCAAGACAGACATACTAGAAGAGCAGGAAGCATTGATAAATGTCTCTTGAGGGATGATAAAGGAGAAAGACTCTTCTCAGGGATTTCTAGACTCAGGACAAGAGGCAATGGGCAAAAATTGGAATTCCACACACTCTGTTTAAACATTTGAATAAAATAAAAAAACTTATGTGAAGGTGGGTGATAAAACATTGCCCATAGACGATGTAGAGTCTCCCTCTTTAGAGATATTCAAAAGCCATTGTTTGAGCATAACCCAGACAAATTGCTCCACACTTCCCTGCTTTGGGCATGGAGATTGGACAAGTTTTGCTTGTCAGACATCGCTTCTTACCTCAATTGCTTTGCCATTCTATGGTATTTATTTCAGACAGATAACCACAGAAGAAATTTTGAATACTGCTATTGTAAACAGTCTGACACTTTGGTAAGTTTCAGATCCATCTATTTCCATGTTGGACTGCATCATCTGGACTCAATTTGAATGTGTGTTAAACAGGAAGATACATCAGTACTCTTTAAACTATGTATGCAAGCAGTCCATTCCCAAACATTATGTCAATAATTTGTTTTAGTATTAAAGAAGATGTGGTTACTGTGCTTTTTAACAACACAGAATGATTATTGTTCAGGAAAGAGGATGACACCTAAATGGCAGCTCCCTCCATCTGTCATCTTTCACAAGAAGTGGTTTCTAATCCACTATTAAGTAAAAAGACCTTTAAATTTAGATTAACATGCTTTTAAGGGCAACAGTTTCTGACTTTTTTATCCTTGCTCCAGATCTTAAGTGAATGAAGCTCTTATTTACAAACAAAACCAAAATAGCTTGAAAAGTCTTTAGATTCAGGTGCAACTGTGTCTCAAAATTAGCAAACATAGCCAAAATACTGTCCTGTGTCTTCTGATATTTCCCTCCTCCTTCCTGCTATATTTTCCTTTCTACCAGACTCAGACAATATTTATTTTTAATAATCTTACTATAGCTTGCAACACAATAATCATACTGTGCTATATAATTTTATGTGTGAAAGAGACAAATAGAATCATTTAGGTTGGGAAACACCTTTAAGATCATCAAGTTAAATTGTAAAGCTACCACTGCTTAACCCACCACTAAGCTATGTCCCTAAGTGCCTCATCTAAACATCTTTACAATATCTCCAGGGATGGTTTTTCCATGTGTTTCAATTATTTTTCCGAGGAATAAAAAATTATTTTTGAAATTTATCTTGGCAAGGTAAATAAATAAGAAAAATTATCTAAATATTTGTCAGCCATACAGAGGCATATTCATTTATTCTAGCCTTTGTGCAGCTGGAACAGCTAAATAGATTACATATATCACCATGACAAAGATCAGATAAAATAACCTGAAAAATAACATCAGCTTGCATTAATCAATCAGAAGAGGGATGTTCCCACATGTTTCTAAGCTCTTTTGAAAAATTCAGTTCAAAGAACTGTTAGTTCTGAGTTAAATTTTCAATAACGTATAAAAACAAAACAGATGAAAACCCCAACCACCCACAAATGAAAACTCATCCATGAAGATTTCAAATGTCTTGGTAATCAACACAAAAAAACCCCAACAAAACCAGAAGGGCACTGCACAATACCAAGGTGCATACACTTGCATCTTTTTGTGAATATTTTCGATAAACAAAGTAGGCATCTACTTTTGAACTTTTTGCAGAAAGTTAAATGCTTTTTCTCAAATAGGTAAACATTTCTTCTGAAATCTATTCAGTGAAATATAATATTTCTAGACTATGTCAACACTGAAACAAGAGGTTCTAGTATGATTTATTACTAAACTGCTGTGAAAAAACAAGAGTTTCAATTTTAATCATTTATTTTTCATGGCCTAGCAGATTAATGTTTGTTCTATAATTTTTAGATTTTGTGGACAGGATTGTAACTCATGATAAACAAATTATACTGCCTAAAGGATAAAGAAAGCTGCAATTTTTTTTCACCAAAATAAAACAGAATTTGAAGGATCTTCTATGACAACTAAAGAGATTTTTGAGGTAAGACTATGTAACTGTACACTGGCTTATGAATAATGTTAACAATTAACAAGAAATATTGTCAGGTTCAGAAGTTTAGTCTTGTACCTGAAAACTTTTCCCACGTTTTCTTTTGTGTACCTTAATCTTAGAACCAAGCCAGCCTAAGGACCCATTCTGGAATGCTGTAAGAAGCTGTTTGGTATTCAGTTTCAAGTAGGCTGCCAGCAATGAGTTGACACAGTAAGTCTAAGCCTTGACAGCTAAACATAGAAAAGTAATGCTTATGAAATATTTAAGGTCATCACACAATTGCAAGACTATACTGTCACATTTCCAGAGCATACAACATTCAGACTGAAAAATAGCATTGCTATCTTCAATTCTAGTCTCATTGTACTGGGGCCAAACACATTTTTCTTATTTTTTCTGTGTGTGAAATTAGTCATCCATCTTTGCCAGTTCCTACAGCTAGCAATGTTTAGCCTAATTCAGTACATGTAAAAGCCTACCAGACAACAGAAGGGAAATATCCCTCACCTTATCACCCTCATCCATCCCCCTCACCCACTCCTTGCATCCTCTACTCAGTGCTAGCACACCACAGCATGAGTTCCTCCAGGCACCCTTTTCTTCAATCAGTGGTCAAACACCCACTGTTTTCCCCAGCTTCACATCCAGCCTCATTTCACAGGCCCACAGTATATTTTTTCCGAAGTTTATGACTGGCCTTGCAGGCACTTGGAGCCCACCACTCTACTCCAACCCTGTGAGTCATTGCTCTGGGACTTGCTGCTGGTTGCTAACACAAGGCTGTCTGTCAGGAGAACGTGAGTGTTCCTGCCAGGGCACTCATTGGAACACCCTGCCACGCAGGAGAACAGAGTATTTTCACATGCCCATCTGTCCTATGCTGTGCAAAACTGCAGCAATGTTGGCGGAGGAATTTCATGACATACAGGTTCAAAAACACTGCTAAACAGTTTGAATATCATTAACAATTTCAAGAAAAATAATCAGTTATTTGAAGAAAAGTTCTATAAACATAGTTCTATGCTGTTTCCCACTTCAATGTCAATGCTTCCAGAGCAGAGGTTTATCACAATCATTGAAAAATACCTTTCTGTCTGAGCCAACCCTGCTTTTCTTTGGGAACAGCTGGCATTTGGGGGGCTTTTGTGTGTTCCTGACTTTAATTATTTTTTCTTTTTCATTAAAGATATTTCTTCGAAGAAATAAGAAAGGGAAACTGTTTTAAAAATAATTAGTTTTAAAAAATCTTACACAAAAAAATGGTTACAATAATTATGTAGGTCTTGGCTATTTTCTATTATGTTGGCCATAATAGAAAATAAACAAAATCTTGTGCACACAAGGTGTCACACTAACAGTTTCTATGACAACATATCATAGAATCTCCTCCTGGTTCATCCTTTTATTTATCATGATGTTATAACTCCAGACACTATAAACTTGTTTTCCTCCTCTGAAAAAAACAAAACCAAAAGCAAAAGCAAAACAAAATAAAAACCACACAAAAAACCCCGCAAGCCACCTCACTCTCAATCCCCAAAACAACTGAGACAGAAAAGCTGCCATAAATTAGACTTGAAATCCAGTTAGCTCAGGACTGCCTCTGCCTCCAAAAAGTGGATGCCTAGGATGAAGAATGGGGTAATACTTTGAGTGCTCTCTCATCCTTCAGTTATTTCTAAACTCAACTTGATTTGTAGCTGTCTAGCACGCTCAGGGAATGCATTCTCCAGCAGTTACCCAGCCTCCTCTTGAAGTTAATGCAAAGTTCCCATCCCATGAAGTTAATGTTATTCCCACAACAAATTGACAAGGAGTTTCATAAATGGGATCTGTTGCAATAACGGCTGCATTGCTTCTTTGGAACATGCCTCCTGTTAGCCTTACTTGATTTCTCAAGATCTTTTTTGCACAGAAAAGAGTACTAGTTTTTTCCCTAACTTTCCTCTCTAGCCTAGTTTTTTGTTCCTTTTCACTTTTAGTTTATTTCCTACTCATCTATATCTGAAAGTTGTTCTTTGCACCTAGGTTGTTCCAAGGCCTTTTTTTCATCCTTCTCTGAGCTGCTGTCCATTCTACCACTTCCATTTTGAGATGAGGGGTGGAAAGTATAGAAGTGGCTAAATTCTTCTCCTCCTTTTTATTTCCTCCTAAAACAAATTTCTTTATATTTTGTTCTCCCATAACTTCTGAGTTTATGATAGTTTGTAAAAGAAATTATATCAGCATCCGGAGAGCTTTAGATTAAGTGGTAATGATCTGCAGTGCACTCATGGACAGACAATTTCTTAATTTTTTGTTTGTTTGTTTTTAATTTTCTACTGCTTAGTACACAGTCCCTGCATTTCCTACTTTTCATCTCTTCTTGTTCTTCTCTTATCTTTACTGCTCAGGTATTTCCTTGCCTTTTAGTGTGCTGAAAGAACATCAGCCAAGTACCACCTGGCAATAAAATGAACTCAATTAAACTATTCACTCTGTTCTCACCAAAGTACTACACAGATAGAAATTCAAGTTTTTGCCTTTTATAATCCTTCATAAGATAGGTATCTACAGATCTGCAATACTGTTGGCAAAAGTACTAATGGCGTTTGGAATGAACTGGCCAGAGTTTTTGCAAGTGGCACAGCAAGACACTGAATATACATCATCCTCCGGTAAAAGCAAGCTAAGAGCTCATGATGGCAGCCAGAAGCACGAATAAAAGCATGAAATACCATGGCTAAGGACAGTTATTTCTATTTTGATGCACAAAAAGGAGTTATTAATTTGACAACTCTGTATGCTTTCACGGGCTGCAATATCTTGCAAGTGTATCCATGACTGTGGGAGAGATGTGAACGCACATCAGCAAATATGCTAAACAAGGAATACATTTCAAGTGAGACTGTACACCATTCAATGTGCTGAGGAGAGCTTCATGTGTGAGCAAGTCTGAATGAGTGGCCAAAACCCCATCCCCTCAACAGAACTGAGCCAAGAATTCCAGTAGAGTAACTCAAATTCTGTTTCTTAGACATCTTGTTGCAAAGAGACTTCTATCTTTGGATGATGTTTTTGTACATTTTATGCAAAACACATCCTAGTTCTGTCAGTGCTCAGCCTGCTTCTAGATGACCTCAAGCCCTCCAAACTTCTGGCATAAATACATGCTTTCATGAAAATACAGGCTATAACTGTCAGGATTACACAGTCATGAAAGAAAAAAAAAGCACAAGTGTTCAGGACTAGTTTCTATTCCTGCCTAGGAGTCAAAAACATGAGAAACTATGGCTTAAAACCACTACAGTGTCAAAAAGTACATGAAAAACATGGCACTGAACTTGTGGGGGAAAAAAAAATCTGAAAAGTATTTGGAGGTGTCCACTGGTTTCACCTGGAAAAGAAATAATTTTCTTCATTGAACTTTGTGTGGTGCTATGTTTTGTAGTTGTGACCAAACCAGTGTTGATAACACAGGGGTTCTTCAGAAAAGGTTCAATTTATGGCAACATTTATTATGAAAAACAAGCCAAGTGGTACTGATTTTACCCATGTTACTTTTATGTGAACAGCTGTACTAATTCTGGCAGTCATAAATTTAGTTTTCATCAAAGTAACTTTTATGGGTCTATGTTTAGATTTGTGACCAAAATAGAGTTGCTACTTCAAGGATATTTCAGCTATCACTGAGCAGTGCTGAAAGAGAATTGAGGAATTTTCTGCTTCTTCTGCCACTCCACTGGGGAGGGGGGTGGTGTGCACAAGAAATTGAGAGGGGATGTGGCCAGAACAGTTGACCCTGGCTGATCAAAGGGATATCCCACAGCATATAACATTTTTGTTCAGCAATAAAAGCTGGGGGAAGGAAGAAGAGGGATGTTCAGAGCTATGTATTCTCAAGCAAAAATTATATTTGATAGAGCCTGGCTTTTCTGGGCTGTTCATGACAACACCTGCATGCCCACGGGAAGTAGTTGTAATTGGATGTGCAGTTTTTTAATTCCATATTGGACTGTCTTTATCTCTACCCATGAGTTTTCTAACTTTCACTCTTCTGATTCTCTTCCCTATCACAATGCTGGGGAGTGATCAGGAAGCTGTGTGGGGCATAGAACCCTATTGAGGTTGAACCATGACAGAAGTCTCATAATCTTTTATGATGTATATTATCTCACATTTTAAAGTCATAAAAATATATAGATTAGCTGAAGTACTCAATTTTTAAGAATCCATGTAAAATTATGAATACTTCATAACATGCATAATGAAGTTGATAATTAAACAAATTAAAATCAATAAATGTTGGAAGTATAGAAGCCCAAATTAAAATCAAAATAAAAGATTGCTTTCAAAGCCAGTTACAAGAGGATAGAAAAAATTCAGAAATACTTGGATCTTTTAATTTAATGGTATTTCATCAAAACTTCCAGATACTTATAACTTTCTTTTGGTTAAAAACCATAATAAAAATACCCACTCTAAATGTTTTTAGAGTATTTTAAGCTGTCACACTCATCCTACTAAGGATTTTGGGGAAAGCATTCAAGTCCCTCTACACACTAGATCCCCTCATGAACTCACAAAGTCAACATGTATACAGACAACATTTCAATCAGCAAGTTAATCTTCAATACCCTTTGAGCTATGCTGGCCCTTTATTTTAAGACTATTCTTGCCCAGACAAACTCTAAATGCTAAATAAGGAATTTAGTTGAAATAGATCAGGACAAATTCATTGTCAGCAATCCTTCTGAGCCTAAACTTATTTCCAGAATGAGAGAGAGCACTACTCCAACCTTTTATTTATATGTGTGCCTGTATAAATATATATATACACACATATATAAGATTTCAAACACAAACAGTAAATTATTTTTCTATTTTTTCCCCAAATAGTTTACAAATGTGCATTTTATTGCCATATTAATACATCACTGTATTAAACATGACAAGCCATTACAAAGACTAAGCACAATTTCAAAGCTCCCTTCACAACTCAAACCTTTCTACATTTTTAAGAATCATTATGCTGTAGAAAGGAAGCATCAGCCCTCCAAAGTGTTAGATCTGAACAAGACTCCAGACTGCTGTACAGTGGTGGTACACAACAGCAGTAGAATATTAAGGCTGACATTATTTGTTAGCTTAGGCAAGTACAGCAAACTCCAGCTGCCATCATGCTTTTCCTGTAATCCTTGCTGGAAAGATATTCAGGGCATGAATGAGAGGGAAGAAGTGAGAATGATGTACTGACCAGGACTAAATTTAGGTTCCTATGTCTCAGTTAATTCCTCTAGTTTTTTAATCATCTCTTCTGCCTCAAGAAAAGCAGATACTGCCCCTTTCCACTGAGGTCAGTAGTAGTTTTACACATATAGCACTTGGCCCCAGAGATCATTACTCAATTAAGGCACAAAACAAAAGTGCTGTGATGGTGTTCATTAATCCAGGGGATGAGAGTAGGTCAGTGTTTAAACTAACACAGTGATAACAATGGGTTTTGTAGTCATGTCAGTACAGCATATTTAAACCTCAGGGAAGGACTGTCATGGTCTACTTGTCCAACCGCCAGAGCTGGCCTCCTCCAGCTATGTTTTGAATAACTGTCACAGGAGAGCAAAAGCTTCTTCTTCAGGGCCTCGGGCACCCAGACTGTTTAGTCTATCATGATGGTAAAACTCTGAGGAGGTTTTGTTTTTTTGGGGGGGGTTTTTTTATGTCAAACACATTTTTAAAGTTATGCCTACGTGTTTTTGCATAAATAGAGTTCAATTTTTATCTTTGTGTCAGCAAAATGCATTGCTGAATCACATATTTCAGATAAAACTTCAACTATCTGAAGGGAAAACAAAAATCACAAAAATATGACCTACATAAAGGTAGTCATGTTTTACGTTTGTCATTAAAGAAACAGATGCTTCATGCCTGGAAATGTACAAGGTCAGGTTGGATGCAGCTTTGAGCAGCCTGGTCTAGTGCAAGATGTCCCTGGCCATGGCAGGTGGATTAGAACCACATCAGTTTTAAGGCCCCTTTCAACCCAAACTGTTCTATGATCTTAAAATTATGTGTAAATGATATATATAAGTTACTAAACATTAATTAATCTAAATATGATTTACCAATTATCAAGTAATTTTTTTTATATCAAGCTGTCTCTAAAATATTTACCTTCAATAACAGAAAAAGATGTTGAAAATTCCACTATATGGTAAGATTTGTGTTGAATACTCATTTCAAACTCAGCATTTTGATTCATAGGGTAAATGAAAATATATATGTATTTAATGATAAAAAAATGAAATTAAATACCCTGTACACAAAAGCTCGGGATTGAATTCTTTCCAGAAATGCAGTAAGACCTTAGACAGTGAAACCCAGAAGCAAGATCTGAACCTGCTGCTTTGCTTCTTTGTGTTTGGTTTGCAATCAGGAGCTGCCTTTTAATGCATGATGCCAGAGGCTTGTCCCTTTGGCCGTCCTATGCCCCTGTTCTTTAGACAACAATCAGGCAGAGATAGAAGAACAGAAAAGGCTCCGCTTAAACAATCAGCATTTATTCCAGGGCAGAACACAAATTTGGTGGCTTTTGAAAACAAAGAATTGAAATAAAAAAGTGACAAGTACTTAGAGCACACCACTTTACAGCAAACCAATCCTACTCTGCTTTTTAGAAAGCATTTGCATGCCTGTCCTCTTAATAATCATTACCATATCTTTTGGTGAAAGCAATATTTTGAGCAAAAACATTCAACATTTAAATAAGTAAACAAAATTACCAAGTATATAATCTTCAATGTTCTGGCTTGTCTAGACAACCACTGAGATCTTTCCATAAGCATAATCCTTGCCCAAGGGATGAAACATAGCTGTTCAAATGTTACTGGAAATGGCCAAGTCAAGTCAGGAAGCGCTGCACCAGCCCAAGCAGTTGCACCCTGACAGTATGTAGGACTTTGCTACACAACCAGGTAAAGCATGAAACCATACCAGGTGTAAGTCACATGGGTCAGAAGGCAGCATAAACAAATGAACAAGAAATATAACTAAAAAGTAAACCAACTCTGGGTAAAAGAGTCATGAAGTAACGAGATTCCAAGCAAAACAAAAATTTTCAAAGACTAGTTTCACACAAAATCATTTGCTTTTTGTAAATCTGAATTGATTCTATTTTTAATCAATAAATCATTGAGTTATGTGATTGATCAATAAATCACAGAGCTAGAGGATGTTTAGAAAAATCAGTGTGGCCAATTCTGGGACAGAAAATGGCTAAAAAAGTCAGAAATGAGAGATGAAAAGAGTTGAGGCAGAAAAAGCAACAAACTTGATGCGCTCTTTAATATCTACAGATCTTTTATTGTAAGAATATTTTGAATTTACTACTTATGCCTGAAATATAGCAAAAGACGGAAAATTCAGTACATTTTTAAACTCCATACATACATGTGATTCAGATAATTAACGTAATAGAAACAAAGCAAACTGGAGTTTTAGAGTAAGACATGAAGCTTCTGTTTTTTCAAACTTAGACTCTGCAAGCTATTTAACTCTTATGTAAGTAGTTCTTTCACTGCATGATCTGAAAGTCTAAAATACGAAATATTGAAGGTAAAACAGACATCTCTTTCAGAGAACTTCCAGATCATTCAGGAGACAAACTGAAACACTTGTTTATGCTATGAGACTAATATGTCTGAAGGCTGTGCTGACATTCAATGAGACTCTGACAGGCTGGACAGTTGGGCATTTTGTTGCATTGGTATGGTACCAAGGTACAGTTTCCCTTCCTCTTGGGCAGAATACATCATTGTATTTAATATCTCACTGTTGTCATTATGTAACTTCAAACTGGCTTATGTGTAAATGGCTTAGAAGCTCTACAAAGCATATTAAAGCTTGTTTTTCTGTCTGCAGAATAATGTATTTTTTTCAACTGTTTGTACTTGCACATACCCCTCAGACTGCAACAAGTCAGATTTTCATCAAGAGTAAAATTTATTTTCCTGCACTTTGAGTGCAGACTCACAGTGATATATCTATTTGTTAAGGTTGGCACTTGTGAGCATGAGACCATGATTGGCCTCCCAATGTTAATTTCAAAATCAAGAACTCCTATGCTCTGCTTCCTTTCTTCCCTGACCTCCCTCAAAAATTATCCTTATTTGGAAGGAGCTTTCTCTCCCACTACCATCAATATTTTCTATGTCAACATCTATCAATATCTATAATTATCTCTTTCCTAGAATGATAACATTAAAAACATATGCTTCAACATCTTCTTGATTCACAGTTTGTTCATGTCTCAGAAACTAATCATAATTTTTTTTTATCATTTGAAAATATTATGAATTTAAGAGATATAAATGGTCTGTTTGGTTCAAGAGAATAGTTTTGGGGTTTTTTTGGTTTTCTTTGGGTTTTTTTTGTTTTGTTTGTTTGCGTGGCTTTGTTTGTTTTTGTTGTTTGTTTTGTTTGTTTGTGGGGTTTTTTTGGTTTTTTTGGTTTTTTTGGCAACAAAAAAGAAGCAGTGAGATGTGTGGTCCAGAGACACCTAATATCCACTTACAGGAGTTATACACCAATAAAAAGAGTTTCATCCTTTATTATGTATTTCCATCTTCTGTTACTAAAAATGCATTCTTTCATTATGAAGTCTGGAACTATAAATAAACGGAGAAGTGAGAACACTTTAGCAACTGATGAAGTCAGCTTATTGACAAAAGGAATGAAGTGGGATTACATGAAATTTAGTAAGCATTAATAGACTTCTTAATAGGTTTCACAAGGCTGCAATATTCACTGAAATTCCAGAAAAATATATTAAATTATTTTTATATAGACAAAATAAATATCATTCTGCAGGAAGAGCTATAGAAGAGTCAAAAAAAAATTTAGAAATTCATTTTTACCAACGTTCTCTAAGAAAAAATACAGAAAGGAAAATCAATACAGAAGAATGTGACAAAAAAATATAATCACATCTTGTGAAACTGTTTAAGAGTATGTAAAGCCATTATTTCAGACAACTAAGCATAAAAAACAGCAAAAAACCTTCACCAAACCCCAATACAAAGCCAATATAAAATCTCTTGCTCTACAAAAATCTTGTTTGGAAAAATGATTTAAAAACAAAAGAAAATTCAACTGCTAAAAAATGAAAATATAGATGAAACAAATGCATCACTTCAGACAGGGTCAGGAAATCCTAATGCTTCTTTTTTCCTTCTGTTCATAATTTTAGTCTCACAGCAGTGACTCACTATCTTATCTAACCACCTTTTAAGTATCTAAGAAAAAAAAAATCAAATAAACAAACTAACCTGCCCCCTCCATTAAAAAACACCCCAACAGACTCCAGAAAACAGATCATTCTATCACACTTCTTAGAATTTTATGCTGCTATTACCAGAATCAATCAAACAAACAAATCTATAACTGAAGAACAGAAGTAAAACAACATTGGAATCAGTAATACTTAAGTCCATTGAAATTCAATTTAACCATACTCTTCAAAGTTTTTTTCAGTGTTTATTGAAGCATTTAAATAGTCTTATAAATGTACTACCCACATGCGTAACTGTTCTTTAGACCGCATATCATATTTAAACAAAGTTTAAACAGAAAAGACATTTTTGAATTAGTAGATAGATTGATAAGTTAATTAGTAGAATGGATATGATGAGTGGGACTTTTTCCAGAACTCTATTATAAAACTGCCTTCAGTGGTCTAAAAAGTCTCTCATCTATCTCATCACTCTGAGGACATGATGGACAGAGACAAAAGTAATATGCTCAGAATTCTCATTTATTTTAGGAAACTTTTAGCTATACTTGTTACACATAAAAATAATGCAACACGAACTGTTTTATTACTCAAGTGATAGGACATTAATTACCTGAGATTCAGTCTCTAATAAGATATTCATGCTGTTTTGCATGGGTGGGAAAATATGTACAATAGGCACAAGCAAAAAAAGCTCTGTCTATGAACATGATTGGAAATTAACTTCATGCAGAAGTGTTCTGCAAAACATAACTGGTCCTGAAGTGAAATATTAACAAAACCAAACTTTTCAGCATTTTTCCCAATAATGTTGAAGAAATGGATGTATCTCAAGTATATGTATATGCAAATTTACTAAACAGAGAAATGTAGATAATTTGCAGCTGAATTAAACAGGAATTATTTGAATTTGCATTGTCTCAATGAATGCTGCTTTAATAGTCTAATGACTAAATCAATGAAGCCAAAAGTGGTTTCATTTCAGTGCAATTATGTCAATAATTTAGGACCTAGAAGGACAATGCAGAGTACAAAAGAATGTGAGGGCATTTCTCTGGTGTAGACTTATTCCCATAATAATTCTCTATGACTTTGACCATTAGGAGACCAAGTTGTGGCCTCAATTTTGCATATTTTCACCAGGTTCAAGATGTAGACATAATTTATTTTATTTTAGTCACCACTTCACAATCTTCTAGCAAGGACAGAAGACAAAAACAACAAAAACAACATGTTTGTTTGTACAATCAATCTTGGAAGCATAAAGCATTAAGCAAAGCATGGAAAAGACAGAGCAGCAATGATATTGGAGTGAGACTTAAGCAGCTGGCTGGTACTGGTCTGGGTTACACCCTCAAAAAAAATTCAAAGCAGGTCTTGTACTCACACATGTAAGCCTGGGAACTTACATGTCCTGTTGTGTCACCTAATTCAGAAAGTTCGTGTTAGTTATGTTTCAGGTGGTACCATAATCAGTGCAAACAGACAAACTAAGGAGTCTTAGTGCAGTCATTCACTTGCCAAGAACAGCTCTGCCATTGCACAGAACCCACACAATCACCAGGACTAAGCACCATGACTTTACCTAGCAAAGAATAGTTTGCTCTTAATTTTTCTCATATATGTTCCCTAATAATGGTCTCAGAGAAATGAAAATGCAGCCACACAAACAATAAATGCTAACATTAAGTTGCTTAAGTCGGGAGTAACAACTGAGGACCTCATGGTCAATAGCCATTGTTTTTACTACAGTGAACAGTACAGAGGCCATATGGTCCCTTTGGACATATTTGCAGCCAAAAACAGGTTGGTGCCCAAAAAAAAAAAACTAACATGAAAGGTCATATTGAATAAAAACACATTTGTGTCATAGAGTGTCAAAATCGTAGCCCAGACCCAGGAAATGTCAAGTCAAATCAAGTAACAGTGTGTCTCCAGTGCAAGGTCCTGTGTCTGATTGTACTTCATAGGGGACATTTCAGAAGATTTTCAAGTAGCTGTGTATGAGGGTTTGGTTAATTCACGCTCTACAAGGCACATACAACTGTCTTGTCAACCCCACCTGCTTTTCTATATCCTATAGTCAACATCAGCCTTCTAATCTTATGGTAAAATCAACAACTATATTGTATTGTATAACAAAGTTTTTATATCGCTACCAGGAACCTCTGTAAGCCTTTCTCTACTCCTGAACTGCTTTCAGCTATGCTTTTCTGTGCTGGAAGATACCTATTTCATTTGAATCCCCTTAACTGAGCAGAAAATCCTGTTAAGTGTCTGCTGTAAGTGAACTTTTGGCACTGCATCCATCTCATCCAAATTTAATTATTTATAAATGGAGCGCCTACAGTAGAGTTAGGCAAATAGTGGAAAAATACTGAAATTCCTCAGTTCATTTTTACAGTCGAATGCTTTTTATGTGAAGTTAGCCTTACGAAGGTGCTTGTCCTTCCCACAATTATTGTCTAAAACACAAGCTTTGATAGAATGTAACATTTTTTGGTGATCAATGCTAGTTGAAATTAATCCTTATGCCCACTACTTACAGCAGCTCTTACATCTGTTTTTTTTTGAGGGTGAAGAAGGGAAATTTTCAAGATCACATAGACATTTGGAGCAACAAACATGTGGAAGGAACTCTAGGAAAACAAGTGTAATTAAGTATAGAAATTCAATTTTCCTAGCCAATTCCTCAAAATAAGGATTTTTGTTCAGCAGAAATAAATCTGCTAAGTAAGCATTCAATGGGCCATCTCTTAAATTATTTTATTTACCTCTTTAGGCTTGGTGTTTGTCACTAGAACATGATGACTTATTAAGAACTTTCATTTTTTACTGAACTTATTTCTGATGTCAAATACTAGACCCAAATAATTTACAATAGTCTTTTTTAAAAGTTGGTTATAGGAAACTGGCCCTGAGACAGGCATTGCTAGACAGTCTATGCTTCTTGTCAAGGTTACACTGAACTCACTGCCTCAGAGTAGTATTTTTCGCTATAGTTTTAAAATGAGTTACCAGCGTGTTACCATACATGTAAGGGGATAAAATTGTAGAACTGCAGTGATGACTACAGTTCAGGTGACAACACTTACTGGTTTCAGGGATACCTTTCTATTTCTCTTCTAACAATTATTAGTCCATTCTACTTACACCTGTTTTTTAAACCTAAAATGAAGAGACATTTCTAAATAGGCAATGGCTGTTGTGACTGGAAATTGTAAATTTCTGGCTTGGCACATAAAAAATAGTTGGAAAAGCGAAGACAATCCTAGCAACATATTTAAAGTTTAGAGTGCAGCTTGTCTTAGTGCTCTGTTTCCCTTTAAAAAATGTATGCCTTTGTACATGATATATATAAGGCTTTGTCACTAATACTGGGCTCATCACTTCAATGCTAAACAGAGACAGAATATTTCAGAAGAGTTGTTGGGTAAACAGACCTAAATCATGCTCATCACTGCTAATAAGACTGTGTGGGATGAGTTCATGGTCTTGGCATATCTGATGTGACATGAAAACATTTTGTTCCCTGGTGCAGCTAGCAGACACAGCATCCATTCTCATGCTGCAATAACCTAGCAACAGCAGGATGTGCCTGCGTGACCAAAACCTGCAATTAACTCCTACTTCACAAGGTCTACAGCTCAGAAGCTCCACTACCTGTGGCTTGTTGCAAATATCTCGACATGTATTCCAAGTGATTTGGGCCACTGATTCCTATGCAGACCCATACACTTCTTTTATTTTCCTTTTAATATAAAGCATTTCAATAAGATTAATCAGTTCTCACAGTATGGGTAGTTACCATAAATAAATATGATTTTTGTAATGAATAGGCTGAGTAATTTTTTTTGTTTGTTTGTTTGTTTGTTAAGAATCTTCATTATCTCAGATCTTTAGCTGTTTTTAGGTCCTGCACTCTGAAGTGCACAATCATAGCTATCCTCAACAGTAAAATTGCTGGCTATTCTGTACTGTTTGCAAGTTGGTGTATTTTTCATGACATGACAGGGAAAAGGCCAGATCAACCACTGAGGGACAAAACTTGAACTGGACAAATTTATCTCACAGAATGTGTAAAAATAGTCTTTTTATATCACGAGCCATCCACAGCTCCCCATGGGATGCTCCCCCTAGCCTACCTGCCAAATGTAGTCCCACACGACCCTGAAGCAAGCCAGTTTTTGTGTCCACAGCCCTGTGCTATTCCTGGCCAGATTACTCATGTGCCCTAAGAGGGCAAAGACAACTGTTGAATTCCTTGTGACTCATGTCAGACCAGGAAAGGACTTTTAGCATGGTAAATTAAATAATTCTCAATTTTGAGCCCAAGAGGAAAGCTGAAGATTCAGGATAGGTTAAACTCTCAGATTTTTGAGGAAAGGAGGAAGGCTATACTAACAAACCCATTGAGAACAACCACAGCAAAGACAGAAGTAAAACCCATTGTCTTTACTTATTCTAATACAAGATAAATGGGTAAACATTTTTCTGTACCCAAGATGATAATTACATTTTTCTAACAGAGTTTCTGAAACAATAGCACTTGTGTGCATGGTAGAGAAACACAATAACTAATTGTGAAAAATTAGTCATAAGCAAGAGTGAGATAAATTTGTTTACATTCAATCTAGTATTTATAAATAGCAAACCATTTTAACTGCCAGAGCACATTACAGATGGATGACAAACAAGTATTCCCATAGCAGATGATGTAAAAATCATTTGTCCTATGTGTCTGGAGCCCAAAAGAAATATACAGTACAGATAATTCCAGCAGGGCAGATTGCCTGTACCAACCCATGGCTCACCAACCCAGGAAACCCACTGACCCAAAGAGAAAGATTGAGCATGCTGACTAATAAGGATTAGAGAACTGTGTAACCAATGAACATTAATTCCTATATTTGCTAAAATGTATAAATAGTAAAAAGTTTTACACATTGGGCTCCCCACTACTGAGAATCCCAGGGTGAAGGAGGATCCATGGATGTTAACTATCTTATTTCTCTCTCTTTTCTATTTCTATCTATGTACTTCAAATTACCTGTTTAATAAAATCCGTATTGTTGACTTTGGCATGCAGTCTCATTTGAACTTTAATAGAGGTAGAAACTCATAATCTCTCACTTATCAGATCATAATATGGGCTCGTAGTCACCTGATGCTGTTAATATTAGCTGACTTCTTTTTCTCAAATAAAATAAATACAAATAGCAGATTTTCTTATAAGATATTAAAATTATTGCTCTTAAATCAAATCTAAGAATTTTCAAGAGTTTTTTTCAGAGTCTTTGGAAAAAAAGTCTTTTACAAGACCCATCCCCCCCAAAACAGAGGGGGGAAAAAAGTCTCCCCCAAAAAAGTTGACATTTATATCAAAAATGCCACTAGACTGGTGGCTATAGTAGTAGCCTGGCACAAGGAGACTGGTTCCAAGATTCTGGCTTGGTATAAGCAGAGTAGAACTTCTATGAGCGCTGTCACATCTCTCAAAGGTACTCTGGTTTTCAGGCTACTGTCTGCTCTTGATATGGTTATCTAGCCCATTTTGATAAATCAGCTTCTCACCTGTTTTTTAGGAAATTACCTCAGCCATACTTTGTTCAGTGATATTCACATTTACATTCTTTGCCAGATGAAAATCAGTTCTAGAGTATTAAAAAACCTTTGTAGAAAAACAAGTTCCAAGTTTTAAATCATAAAATAATTTTTTACCTTAACTTTATGAAAATTAAATTATATTCTAATTGTGGTCCCATTTCAGATCCATAGCATTCTACACAATTACTTGGTATTGGCATTGACCAACCACAACTGCCAAGTTTCAATACTAGTGAACTCTAGCTTTACATCAGCAGAGTTTAACCTCTCTGTTGTATTTTTCTCCAAATGTTGCTCCTTTTAGTCTCAAGGGAGCATAAATGCTATTTTTTTTTTTTTTTTGGTCACTCTCATGTTTCTCTCTTCACACACATTGCACCATTACTATTTTTTTTCCTCCCTGTAAGAAAATTTGGTCAAAAAGCCACTCAAGGCATACCAAATGAAAGCCTAATCAAGTGGCCTGTTTATAGGCCAGAGAATGAGAAGAGAAATAGTACAATCAAATCGTATTACCTTGAAAGCCAGAAGGATCACCTGCACCCACAATGACGAAATGTGAGGTTACAGGCAAAAAATAATTTTGCTCGCTTGATCTAGAGATCTGTGTTTCCTTCAGAAACACAGATTTTCAAAAGGCAGCTAGTTAAGATGTTATATGTTTCCCTCATCCCAATTTTTTTTTTCTTCTCTCTTTAGAGTGAAAGAAAATATAAAGCTTATAATTTAAGCACACAGTACTGTATTTGGTTTTCCTCCTCTAAATTGGAAATTAAATTTGAAAGAAAATAAAAATTTTGCATTACAAGATGGTTTTTTGATTGTATTTTGACTCTTAATTACTTAATAAAATGCTAATTTGAAGAGCAAGATGATTTAGATCCTACTGTTTATTTTCAGCTTATTGAAACACTTTTGAACTTCTGAACTTTACTTGTAGAATCAAGTTACTTTTTTTATTTTTATGCATGAACAGAGTCTTTTTCAGAGTTTGGTAGCTGCTATGATTTTAGCATTGAGGAAATCTGATAAACATATTCAGCGATATTCACGTAAATGCTGGCTATAGCAACTGCAAAGGAACACTTTCATACAGCCTACTCAACCCAATCTGGATCAAGTTATTCACATTGGTCAGCAACATTAGTACAAGATGCACGTTTCTCAAAGATTATAATCCATACATCTGAACACAAGGGATACAGAAATTTTAAAATTTATGTGTAACATCATAGAAATTTAATACTTGCCTACAGCAGTTTTTACATTTCTTCTTGACTGAAGATTCCCTACTCAAGTCCCAGTTGCAAAATTGTAAATAGCAAAATAAGTATTCCCTTTTTACCTACTTAAACAATTCAATTTTTAAAATTGAGTATTTGCTTTATTGAATTAGGTAATTTGTGACAAATATCTGGGGAAAGAAAATTTAAATGTTTTATCACTACCTGAATTTCTATGAAACTTTAACCTACAAAACACTAGTTGTCATTTCTGTGCTGGGGCTGGCTGGCAAAGGCAAAGCAGCTCTTCCGCTGTTACAAAGGGACTCTGCACCTATAATGCCCAATTTTTTAATATATTAATTTAAAGAAAAAAAAATGCATCTTTACACTAGGAAAGCTTACCCAAGGGATAAGAAATGAAAATAAATGCTAACAGATTTTTATATAATGTTACCTTGAATCCATTTGTGACCATCAGTACACTTTCCTCCTGAAAATCAATTTCTTCATGTCAAAAAACAAACCAACAGCATTAATTTTACTTTATACATTTCCTGATATCCATTGAAACCACCTGAAATGAACTAAAGTCCTCAGAAATTATAATGACCATTATGTTCACTTGTTAGCTTCAGAGAAAGTAGTAGTTGAAAGCAGCAGTTCCTTATTTACTATCAGTTAATTAAAAATCTCTCCTATAAATATCTTCTTCCCTAAGAAAGAAAGACTCATTAAGCCTTCTGCATCATCTCAACCATTTGCAGTCTATTAGCATGTAAAAAATAAATTGAAAAATATAAAAACTGCCAACTATAGAACTTTTTTAAGCCCGAGAACTCATAGGAAAATTGAGTTACTGGAAAGAAAATTATTTTTCCTGTAAAAAGTTATTATGATTACAGAATTGTGTTATCTCAGACAAGAAAAAAAAAATGCAAAACAAGAAGAGCGGTCTCTCTGACACAAGAAATTATTCTTATAATATTTCATGTAGTCTGTTCTTCATACTTTATACTCTGGACACTGGTTTTGTGTTAATTTAAAGAAGATTGGGGTTTGGGATTTTTTTTTCTCTTGGCCTTTCTTGTGATTCTCATGGTCTTTTAGCTGATCTAATACTCAAATCTTTTATGATCATACCTAAGAATGAACAAAGATGAAGACAGCTTATTAATACAGTAATTTTTGCAAAGAATATAATAAAAATAGAGAATAACAGAATTAACTATATTGGAAAATACCTTTGAGATCATCAAGTCCAAACTGTGACCTAACACCCCCTTATCAAATAAAGCATGGCACTGAGTGCCACATCCAGTCTTTTGTAAATATCTCTGGGGTCGCTGGCTCCACCACTTCCCTGGACAGCCCATTCCAATGCTCAATCACTCTTTCTCTGAAGATTTTTATCTAATGTCCAGCCTGAACTTCCCCTGGCTTAGGTTAAGAATGTGTCCTCTTTTCCTGTCACTGGTTGCCTGAGAGAAAAGATTCATCTCCACCTGACTACAACCTCCTTTCAGAAGGACCTTGACCCTTCTTAAGATTGTTTTAAAGTATCTTCCATTTCTTACCATTGTTATTAGTAAAAATATGACTTCTTTCTTTACATGAGACAGCCTAAAATCAACAGAAAATATTTTTGTTAAAGTCTGTAGGATGCAGCTAGAATGATAGAGAGTATTAATAACTCACATTTGATATCTTACATAATATTTTCAAAATTATCAACTTTTGTCTCATTAATATAGGGTTTTTTTTCATTTGAGAATTTGAAATGCTGTTTCCTAACTTTCAAATTAAGTTGGACTTTTACAGCAATACTCTTAAAATTCTATTAACATTTTTCTTTAGAGCTTTTGATATCTCAGTTACAGAACAAAAGCAACGAAAGTTAACTGAAAAACAATATCCTCTAACAAATATCCTCTAACAAATATCCTTCCAATCTAGTGGAAGATTCATCATATAAACACAGTGAGAATAAATATTTGTATATTTCCCCAAACTGGACTTCACAAAAATAAAAGAATTTTATTTTTAATATAAATTTATCTTTCAATTTTTATAACAAATATTTTTAAGTAATAAAAAACAAGTATTTGTTTTTCTTAAAATCTGATAATTAATTTTGAAGATTTCATTTTTTATGAGTTCAAAGAACTAATTAAAACATCATTCAAAATGTTTTTTTCACCTTAATGAAATAATGGATAGGGCAGATGGCACAAATCAACTTTTACTTTCCAAGCTAGGTGAAGAAATACCTTTTGGATTTATTTTGGAACCTGGATCTTAAGAGCCAGCCTACATATAACATGTGGCAAATGCAGTGAAGACCCGACTTCTTTCCAGGATGTGCTTTTGTATACACAACATTTGCAGTTTCTCAGTTGCTGCTCTTCTATGATTCCAGATGAGCAAAGTCAAATTCTGGAAAGCCCCCCAAGTCATTTTATCTACAACTGAACTATAGGGTATTTAACCAAATAGGTTCAGTTGTCATTGTTGACTTGACTTGTCAAATAGAGGGAGGTTTATTTGGTGAAGTAAGATGACTTTGCCAAAAGCAAGATCAGAGATTGGACATCAGAGAGGGGTTCATTTTTTCTTTTTAAATAGCATTGATGCTTATGAAAATAGATTCTAGATGGCATTGCTATTTTATAAAATGTTTAATCAAAAGCAAAGTATTATTCTATCTTCTGACAGAATTTGTTCCAAATCACAGAATGGATAAGATTGGAAGGGACCACAGTGGGTCATCTGATCCTACTTACCTGCTCAAAAGCAGGGTCATTCTAGAGCACATGGAACAGGTTTGCAGTCAGATGTTCTTGAATATCTCCACTGGGGGAGACTACACAGTCCCTCTGGACAATTTGTTTGAAATTGCATTGAATGCGCTCAGTCATCTACACAGTAAAAAACTTCTCCCTAGTGTTTAGATGGAACTTCCTGTGCATCAGTTTCTGCCTGTTGCCTCTTGTCCCATTGCTTGGCACCCCTGAGCAGAGCCTTTTGGCACCCTCCCTTCAGATACCGACAGACATTGATGAGATCCCCTCTCAGCTGTCCCTTCTGAAGACTGAACAAGCCCAGCTCCCTCAGCCTGTCCTCACGAGAAAGATGCTCCTGTTCCTCAGTCATCTTCGTTGACCTCCACTGGACCTTCTACAGGTTCTCCATGTCTCTCCTGTGCTGAGCAGCATGGAATAGGGCACAGCACTCCAGATATGTGCTCACCAGAGCTGAGAAGATGGGCAGGATCCCCTCCCCTGACCTGCTGGAATGTTCTTCTTGATGCACCCCAGGACACCATTGGCCTCTTGGCCACAAGGACACTGCTGGCTCATGGGCAGCTTGGTGCCCACCAGGACCCCCTGGTCCTTCTCCACAAGCTGCTTTCCAGCACCTCAGCCCTCAGCCTGTGGGGGAGGACGGGATTACTACTGCCCAGGTGCAGGACCCTGCATTTGCCTTTGTTCAGCTTGTGTTATGGATTTATATGGAGAAGCCCTTTTTCTTGTCCTTGACATCCTTGGCCAGTTTTATTTCTAGATCGATCTTGCCTTCTTGTCTCATTTTTACTTACTCTGACAACCTTCCCTATACTTCTTCCAACTGGCCTGAGTCTGCTACCATGTCCTGTGTATTTCCTGTTTACATGTATATTACATGTGCTTCCAAATAGAGATTAAGCAAAAAATTAGGGTTTGGGTTCTGATCAGTTTTCTTTTATTTACATGGTAGACAAAGGAAGAAGGTGGATTAGAAATCACAAAATACATAATATGTATTGGTAGTACTCAACAGGATGACTTCAACCATATTAAGCTCCAATCATATATTCTAATCTAGCCCTTTGAAACTTGAACAAATTTAGCATGGAAACAAGGTTTTACAAATTTAGGGGACACTGCAGCACAGAGAAATATATATTTTAAATATTTTTCTAACAGGTATTAAAATTATGTGATTTATTTTCTACAAGAACAACATATAGAAATTATTCTACAGAATAGCAGATAGGAAGTATTTTCATAATTCTTCTAATTGAAAATTTAAAATTATAAATAATTATGAAGTAATTAATTTATTATAATAAGAAGAAATCACCACAGGATTTCAATTTACTGATTTATTAATTTTCCCCTTATATTGCAAAGTAGTATAACTGAAGATAAAAACTATTCTACTTGGAACAGCATTTCAAGAATCTGGAGCTGGTTCTACTTTTCTGTAGAGGTCATTTTGTTATTACAAGTGCTTAGGAGCTTTAAGAAGATGAGAATAGAGGGCTCACACTATTCCAAATAACTACTCTTTTAAACAGAACACTAAATGATTTGTTTCTGTCCAAATTTCATTCTTTATCAGTTATGAATCTTAGCACTGTTTGTTTGTTTATCACTTCCAGCTGGGAAGAAAGAAATTAAAAGACAACAACTCCATGCCTTTCAGAATTTTTCTGAACACTGGACGGGTTATTTAACCTTGCTTCCAATGTCATGGATGTTCATACATACAGTAAATGAATATTTTTACTGAAAAGTAATGCAGAAAAAAACCCTCTTATAAAAAAATGCTAATAGGCACACTTTTAGTTTCTGGAACCAGAAATTTAAACTTTTCCCCTCAAAACTTTTCAGTTTGCTTTCTGAGAAAAACATTTTTAAAAAAAGTAAAATTTTAAATTTAGACATGCACCCCCCACCACCACCACCTCCACATTGCTTTATTAAAAAATTGGCTTTGAGAAACAAGATGACTTTTTTATTTGAATGACACCTCCAGATGCCTTTTATGAGATTCACATTTTTGTGGTAGTCAGACCCTCAAACACTAGACGGTGAAGTTGACACTCTAAAGCCTGGAACAAAAAGTTCCAGTGATGCCTTGAGGGGCTACCTAGAACAGAGGCTAGGCAGTGTTAAAGATTTAGAGTGTTAAAGGTTTAGAGTAGGTATTTATTAAAAAGGCCATCAAAGGATACACCTTGGGCAGTACAAGAGCCCAGCCGAGGCTACACCGAAGATGGACAACAGGTTACACTTTTTCACACTTTAATTAGTTTTGGTCCATTTACATATTGGAGTTAATTGTCCAATTACAGTTTCAGGTTGTGAAGTCCCACCCTCCCAGATTGCTCTCCTCAATTCACTGTTGTTCATACTTTTTAGGCCTGAAGCTGCAACAGTGTCTTTGGTTCTAGTCTAGAAAAGAATTGTTTTGTCTAACCAAACTCTGGGGAGAACATGTTAACACTATATATGTAGTTCAGAGTTATATACTAATGCTGTACAGAATATGGATATAATGAATAGAGAATCTGGAAAGCTAAGCCTTAAGGCATCACCAGAGCCTCATTTACTGTTGTTGGAGTCACAAGATTGTTTCCCAGACTTTGTTTCAGAGACTTCAGCCCTAGGAGTGAGGACAGGAGACAAGAGTGAATTTGTGGATTGGGAGAAACAAGAAGCTAACATGAGTAACAGTTACAAGAGTAATTGAAATGAACAAAAGAGAGAGTACTTTTGAATTAGGAGAAACATTTGTTAAATTAAAAATTGGCTTGGAGGGTCATTGATGTCTACAATTTCTGATGTCTACAATGGAATTTTTGAGAAAAGAAAAACTGCTAGGTTAAAGTGATTTTAATGCTGCAATGAAAATTTGACTTTATGATTGTGATGTGTTACCAAGTTTATATTATCACTATTTAACCAATAAATTTCAGATTTATTCTTGCAATGAACAACAACAACAAAAAAGTCTCATAGATAACAATACTTTTAAATCATTAAGTACAGTAAGATCAAGGTCTTTGAGAGTAAGTGGTGAGATATTTTCATCTGATAGCAATATAGAAGGCATTAAGTACTATTATGTGTATTGTTGACTGGTAGAAATAAGTATTATTTTGAATATTATTAACTTGTATATCTATATTTTCATCCCTTTAACCCTTTTTATCTCTTGGGGCCATTATAATTTGGGGATAAAATCTACATAATCAGATGCTACAAACATCTTCCCAACTGGAGTAATCTGGCTTCTGTCCTTTCAGCAGTCAGTACGCAATCTAATGGAATTTATTGCAGCTGGAAAAGAGATGCCAGATGTGTTTAAGCAGTCCTGTAAATATCAAAGGGTTTGGTTTAACTGATTACATTAACCTATGGTCTCAGGGAAGGGATATATATTTTACAAATGAAATATAGTCTTATCATCCTCCTCTAAAGGGGGACACATAGAAGAGTCTACATTCTTCTACTGAAGCCATTAAGCTCACAGAAAACTTCAGTGGTTCAACTTCATCAGTAGGAGCTGCTACAGGAGCACAGCCTGATCTCAAAATCCACTTGTTGTTCAATGATGAGTTGGAAAGCATCTTCCATATTTGAAATAGCTCTTTTGGTTCATCCATAAAACATGAAAAAGCCACTTAAGCTGCGTTGACATGTATGATTCCTACTTTATATAGATTTTGAAACATCAATGGACTGAAAAGGTATTTTACTACAAACTCTGTGGTTTTGACTCTTCAAACTTCATGTTTTTTGCAAAATGTTTCCACTAGCACTACACATTGGACAGAATGTCCACATTGTACATTCCGCCTGCTGAAGACAGAAATATCCTGTGTTTTGTTTAAAAGACAGGCAGCTGCCAAGAGACTTTGTTGAATCAAGGCAGTAAATGAAGGCTCAAAAGAGCAGTTTTTAACTAAAAACAACAATATTTTTAAACTGAACATCTCTATTTAGTTAAATGGAAATATAGAAAGAAACTTTTGATGTCCTTCCTCCAGGAAGAAGTTATTGCAATCAGGGACTAAATGCAGATATTTTATAAAAGGAAAATTACTCTTACTCTCTTCTTAGTAACAATAAAAATACTTTAAGTTTCATGTCATCTTTCTGATTTAGCAGAAAAAAATTATTGCTTTATTAATTATAAAGAAAAAAATCATAGGGAGTTAGGTGAAGTAATTTTTGCATAAAAAAACCAACAAAACCTCCTCCCAAAAAATCAATATTTGGCCACAGCTGTAGCTCAGTCAACCAGTGTATGTTTTGAAATAATCACTGAACTGTGAAATTAACAATTGAAGCAATAAATTGGACTTTTTATCTTCTTAGTTTCAAGATTTTTTTAGTAAATCTTTATCAGTAGGACCATCCAAAGTAGCTAAGTTTAAAAGGAGGCCGAAGTTCCTATGACAACATTCAAAAGTGATACTTACCAAGGAAAATAAATCATGTTAGATTTCATTTAATTAATCAGCAATTGGATTCTGTAGAATTGCTGAGTACAATTTTTTTTTGTAAAAAAACCTTTTCTAGATCTTCTGCTGATAACTCTTTAAAAATAAATACTGTGAATTTATGGGGTTCATAAAGGAGAGATACAAGAGTGAAAAAAACCAACCATTAACAGCATTCTTTTGCAGGTTTTTGAGAAAGGGTAAACTGATTAATGTTGCTAGGCGCACTACACACCTATTTTGATTAGGGGATTAATATTTCTAGTATGATAATAAGCATGCTCACAGATGGTAATCTTTCATTAAAACAAACCAAAACAAGACAGAACTTCCACTCCACCAAACTCAACACCACAGCTCTTATCTGTCAAAGTTATTCTCCTCCCCAGTGACAAATTACAAACGTTTTAACTACCACAAACCTCTCCAACTGTTGATTCCTGTATAAATAAAGCTATGATTTTAATCTTTGCCCAAATGTAGAGACTGCTTTTGTACCTGATTAGAAAAAAAAAAAAAAAGTCAAAATCTAATTTACCCAGATAGGAGGCAGCAATCATCTGAAAATTAACCAGCAAGGCACCAGCATGACCAGATAAAATTCCCAGTTTCTTTGTAAACTGCAGCCTTACCAATTTTGCACCATATGAAAACCCAGTGCATAACCCCATTCCCACCTGAGTCCCATACTTCACTGGGAATGGGGCCCTATGCATCAGGAATTGCAGGGGAAAAAAGTGATTCTCTCCTTCAAACACTGTAATATTTATTGGACTCTTGTCCAATAAAGTATCATTCATCCAGCTACACTAGGAATTGTAAACACATGATTCAAAACACACCAGAGCTTGCCGTGACTATTTGTTAGACTGTGATTGTTCTGTTTGTATCTACAATCCACCATTAGCCTTTTCATTTAACCCCTTGCCAGTGCTCCTAACCATGAAGCAAAAAAGGCTCTTCTTTTTAATTTCATTTCCAGGTTATTTAAACAGAAGCCAAACTGAATTCCTTCTAAGTGATACTGTAATAGAAGTCCCTTTGTTAACACTTAAAATCTTAAACTTTTCATTGTAGTCAGCAGTAAATTTAGCAGTTCTTACTTTAAGAAGGGCAACCTAAATGAGACAGAGCTTTTAATCTAACCTCTTCTGAATACAAGTGAGAGATATAATCATCAGACCTAAAGTTAGGTCTATTAATGTCACAGTCACCTCACCTTGACCAAGATCTTTGTGGAACTGTCAGAGCAATATCTTGTTGGTGCTTGGCTGGCCTATTTCATCAAAAGACTCAATGGAATATGTGGTAGGTAACAGCATCTTCTTTTAATAGCTGCTGTCATATGATAGAAAACGCTCCTTTTATCACATCCACCTATTTTAAGGCATTATTTCCACTTGAAATGCTGTTGAGAAAGACTATACTAGCCTAAGGTAATACAAACATATTATCTCCCAGTAATAGGAAGATAAATGTATGACAATTTAGAGCAATACTTCTTTGCAACCACATCATATGAACAAGAGCTCTGAGCTAATTTCTTTCAAAAGCCCAGGAGCTGCTGCAGTCTAGGAGAAATAGTGTGTGGAAAATCCAGGTAAAGAGCTAAATATATTGGGTTTGAGGTGGAAGGAGACAGGAAAGCAAAGGGAAGAAAGGCATACAAACAGTAAGTTCTTTAGAGGGGGTAAATCTCAGTAAATCCTGAGCAAAACAAAAATCTTCATGAATTAAAATTTTATAGAAATTCTGTTGTGTAAGACTGCTACCAAATGGAAGAGCAAAAGCAGAGATTATTTCTCTCAGGTGCCATAATGTAGGGAACCCTCTCCATTTCTCACAGGTGTGTTGATGTTAGGACGACACAGCTATTTGCATTGGAAAAACAAAAGTAACATTTTGCAATCAGCCCTGAATGCAATAAACACAGGAAGAATGAAAATGTGGCCTGTGTATGCAGTACAATACCACTGATAGTGAATTACTTGAAATCTGAAATAGCCTAGAGAGCCCAGACTCCTCTCTCAAACCTTTGCAATGCTCATGACTGTCCTGGTCAGCAGAGCAGTCGTCCTTTCACTGCTCCACAGAGGCTCTGAGTGCACATGCAAGTAATAGAGGTCTTTGCCTTTTTGCCAGGTCATGTTACACCACCAGCTTGTCAGGATCACACTGGTCTACATTTGCACTGGTTCTGACCATCTGTAGATTTAAATAATTTTCTCACAAATGTTCTTCTGAGGCTTCCCTCACATTCTGAGGCTCCCCATAGCATTCAGGCCAGCAACATTTTCTTTCTTTTTGTCCTGTATGAAAGCAACTAATTTCCTTCTCAGAGCTTTCTGTGATATTGAGAGATAAAATGTCAAATTGTCTCATCCTTGATAACAAAAAACCCATTTGTTCTGGATCATGGATGAAAGAACTCTTCTCTACACTTCCAATACAGCTTAAAATATTTTATTTAAATGTTCTTTTGTTTTCTTTAACGAGAACACAATTACAAATTTATTTTCCCTTTCTTGAAAAAATACAAGAAGGAAAGACTGTCTTCTGAGCTACTGAAAAAGGGGTAGATGTCACAATTCAAGACTGGAAAGCCCCAGAGTCTAAGGGTACTTTTTCCTGCAAACGCCTCAAAATGTCGCAGCCTAGAACTTTATTTTATCTTCACAGTTTTTCAATTTTGAAGAATATACTGAAAGGCTAGAATGTACTGAAACCTAGAACAGAATCCTAGACCAAATAAACAAACAAACAAGATTGGAAGATATAAATCTTAGAAGGCCTGACAGCCTGATAATTATGACAATTCCTTGTAAAACTGGACAGAGTGGATTTATTCAGTACAAAGATTTAAACCTGTCGGCCATTTCAACTTACACCCAAGAGTCAAGTGTTTACACTCATCCTGAAAACATAATAGCTGCAACCGAGTTTAACAAAAAACCTGGTCATTATTTAAGTGTCTTATTTTTGATCTTCATATGATACAATTCTGGTGGAAAGAAAAGATTGTTTTACTTCCTAAAAAAATCTGGTTCAGGGCTAGAGTTTTTATTTGGTTTAGATGCAACATCTAATTATAGAGTCATAGGATGATTTTTCTTGGGAAGGACCTTAAAGATCATCTAATTCCAACACTTCTGCCAGGGACAGAGACATCTTCCTGGCTCAAAATCTGGTCCAAACTGGCCTTCAACACTTCCAGAGATGGGGCACAGTCTTTTTGTCACAATAAGTTTCCTGACTGTGATTTTAGTTATAAGAGATATGTCATGGAAAGGAACTATCCAATCTACAACTCTTACTGCTTTCTAAAACTTAAAACATTCAATGAAAGATGCTAAAACACAGGCACTTATCTTAAAAAAAAAAAAAAAAAAAAAATCAAGACATATAAAACAGAACAATATTTATATCAATGTCTTGCTTTCCCTCCTGCCCCTAAGAACTACATTATCAGTGAAAATGAGTAGTCATCTTGACTCTAACATGTACTTGAGTCATTTTTTTCCTGCTGTAAGAAATCCTCCATTCTAGCTTTTTAATTCATGAACAGCTCTGAAATGTGACTTTCAACATACATTAAATAAATTAAAATTCCTCAGAAAATATCAAATTATATTATTCCCAATAGAAATATCAGCAATTTTCACTCCAAGCCAACAATGCTACAAATAGAATCAAATCATTGACGGACATAGAGAGTTTTGGTTTTTTTTTTAAGATTATCCATAACTTTTTCTACTTTTAATTTGGTTTGCAGATCAGTTCAATGTCTAGAATTCCTGTTCTCCAGGAGAACCAATTTCATTTGTGTGTATTTGGGTGCAGTATCTTCATTTGTGACTGAAATCAAATCATGTCTTTAATAAATCATATGTTTTTAATAAAAGAAACAAAACTTATATTGTGTCTGGTAGCATTTTGCCCTGTTATTTACATAAAGTGAAATTTTGTTTTGGCAATGTCCTTAAATTTAAATATCAGAGTAGAAGTCAATTGCAAAGTTGTTGCCCAAGAATTCTCTGAAATATCTACTTACTAAAATGAGAAATTCTGATTTTAACAAACTTTTGGTTAAACAGACAGGTTTCCATTATAAGCAGCCTAATGGTTTCCTGTCCAAGAACCCATGAAAGCACCAGAAAATCAAAGCAACAGAAGTTCACCACTGCCCACTGGTGGAAAGCAGGAATCTCTTCCAGTTCATGTACTTAATTTTAAAATAAGCAAATAATGAAGATGAGGACAAGCAAGCATAAGACATCCACAGGGAATATATGCTATTACTTGCAGAAACCTTCAATTAGCCAAAGTAGGTTGGCTACTTAATTAAACACACTACACACTTTACACCTGAAATTCAAATATGTTAATTTAACACTTCAAATGGTCACCTCACCAGTGTTGGAAGGAAGGCAATTCTTTCTTGGACAAAAATATCAAAGCATTGGTGATGGAGGCTGGGGTAACAGTTATCCTGCTCAAGTCATCTTTATTTGCATACATCATGGATCCAATTTGATACTATTTGAATGCAGGTCAGCAAAATCCATAGGAATTCTGAGGTACAAATAGATAGTCAAAAGTTGCCATCAGCCCATCATATGCTGTTTCTGCTGCTTCTTCCTCTTCAGGACAAAGACTCCTCTGCTCCAGTGTGGAGTCCCTCTTACGGGAGACAGTCCTCCACTAGCTTTTCTAAAGTGAGTCCCTCCCTCTGGCTGGAGTTCTTCCCAAAACTGCTTCAGTGTGGGTCCCCTGTGAGGCCAGCAAAGCTGCTGCAGCATAGGCTTTTCTTTCTCCATGTGTCCACTGGTCCTGCCAGGAGCCTTCTCCAGTACCAGCTTCCCACAGGGTCACACACCTCCCTTTGGGTATCCACCTGCTACAGGGTACTCCAGGGGCTGCTGGTGGATCTGTGCTCCACTGTGAACCTCTGTGGGCTACAGGGAGAGAGTTGCCTCTCACCATGGTCCTCAGGTGAGGGGGAATCTGTGCTCCAGTACCTGGGACACATGGCACTTCCTCCTTCTCCTTCATTGACCTTGGTGTATACAAAAGTGTTGCTCTCACATTCTCAATCCCCTCCCTGGCTGCAATTGCACAGGTAGGTTTTGGGTTGTTTTTCTCCTCTCATATCTGTTATCCCAGAGATGTCACCACCACTGCTGATGGGTCTGACCTTAGCCAGCAGCAGATCCTCAATATTGATTTCCTGTCTGACCTACCTGTCCCAGAACGTATTTTCCACCACAAGAGAGACTTGAAATCATAACTACATTCCATGGCTACTTTGTAAGAGCCTATACAATATCCTATTACTCTAAACAACGGCAAGAGAAAATGTTCCCACCCCACAGGGGCTATGCCCTTCTTTTCTCCATGACTGACAACTCACATTGCTTGGATCTATCTTTCAGCATAACACCCAAGACTTGTCAATACCATATTTACTAGGTTCATGAAATGTGACTAAACAATAGGAAAACTCTGAAGAAAAAAAAATGTGTAGGACATTTCTAAGGATAACAGACTCCCTGTTTGTGAAAGTCTGTAAGTTAACGTGAAATATTTTTCCCCTCAGTAAAATATCAGATGTTACCTACACTACATTATTTGATTGCTGTACAATCAGAGTAATATAATAATTATTACTTAACAGTTTTAGCTGAGTTTTGTGTTTTGTTTTTTTTTTTTTTTTCCATTAGAAAGTGTTCCAGAATTAGAGATAATTGATTTCCATTGAATCAAGACAATGTTTTGATTTCTGAAATATGTTCATCACTCCTTGATTTTCTTTTGTTTAAAAAAACCATTTAAAGATTAAAAAATCAAGTCACAACTATTCTGGTTTGAATTTTCAGATCTAGATGACTGTTGCTAAACAACCTGGGATATAAATTAGTTCTCTTTCCCTTGAGAATATAATTTTTGGACACTAATGGCTAAGGCAGAATTGTGAACTAGCAATGAAGTGTGGCACTTTTACTAAAGTAATGTGCAAAAATAGGACAAAACTAGTCTCATATTTCACTATAACAATATTTGCCTCCAATTCGATGGCATGTAAATTCATGTCTGAATATCCCAGGAATTAAGAATAATTGCACATTTACTTTGCAGAATGTAAGACTGCACTAGGCAATAAAGTTTATGAAATATTTATCCTGTTACTGACAATGAAAGAGAAACACCTTAGGAAAACTCTCATTTCATGCAAGTGTGGTATCAATCAGAATTTTTATATTCAAACATTCTCTTCCATATTTTTTTAACTAAAACACTCTCACTGAAAAAAATAGGTATGAAATAAAGACAAACCAAAATAATTTAGGAGAAAAGGAGGAAGAGATCTGCCTACATGTGTCTTAGGTGCTGCAACTAAATAAAGACAGCATTTAACTTTTGCAAACCTTCACATTTGAGTGAGCTTGGATTGAAACTCCTCTTTACAAGAGCCAGTAGTTTGACTTTCTCTATCATGAGGGGTAAACTCCCCTTTATACTCAGTAATTCTGAGCACACTTTACATTTATGTTGGTATATCAGTGCCTTATTATCAAAATGTTGCAGAAAACAAAATCCGTTGTTTAATTGCACGTCTTTGTAAACAGTCATACCAGCATGGTTGTTTTTTGTTGTTTTTTTTTTTTTCTATTAGAAATAATGGGATAGAATTTTTGTCCATTTTCTAGAATACATACTTTATGTTCAAAATTTCTGAAATTATACCAAAGAAAATCTATTTTGCATAATAGGATTTGAGGACCTGTTACAAAACCAATGTAGTATAATAATATCTGTCAATAATATCTTTGTCAAGAAAATTCAGCAGAATTTATGTTCTCAAATTTTTCAGAGAGACAAGGAAAAAAAGACTTTTCTTTTAGCTTTGCACTGCAGGACCTGGTCTCACAGCCAGACTAGCTAACAGCAAGGCAAGCAATGCTAGGCCATCTTTGCTCTAGGCATGTTCCAGATGGGGCAAGGGAGTGTTGCTTGCACAAAGTCTACAGTTCCTTTTCCTTCAAAAACCTTCAAAAATATATTAGACTAGGAAGGGAGAGACTCAAATCCTTACCTTTAAATGATGCCTTAATTTTAATTTAGAAATTGTGTAGACAGGATTTATGAAACAAAAGATGGTTTAGAAGTAAAACATCCAAAAGTGAGAGAGTAGTGATCATATATTTTTAATACAGACGATATATTTTTAATACAGATGATTTTAATACAGACGATACACTTTCATTGTATCACATATATAACTGAAGTTAAAATTTTTACTTTGCTTTTACTTATACTTCAGACTATTTTTTCTCATGTTTTACTGAGAGAGACTATGCCAACTGAAGCTTCAAACCAGTGGGAAGGAAAAACAAAGAAAGAGCGTGACCACCCAGTGGATACCATGGTTGCAGCGAGCCAACTGAAAGCCCAGAGCAAGCAAAATAAAAGCCCAAGATGGGGCAGGAAGCAAAATTTCTCTTCTTGTACAATATATATGGTTGCAAAATTCATAATCTCTTTCAGAGGTCTATGCTGTTATTTCTTCTGTTCTGCTATCACATTCAGCACAGGCCTTCTACTTTAAAAGTAAAGATAGAAGATTAAAAAGGCAATTTGAGACATTCTTCTATTTACAAATGTGTACACCTGAAGATCATTGTCCAAGAAGGTCTGGAGAAAAAATAAATAAGTTTTCACAGATATAGGAGAGTGGAAACATTAATCTTAAGAGGTCAGATCATTCAAAACCTTCTAGGAGAATCTTAGCTGGAACATACTGACAATAACCTTGTGATCTCACCCTCTGTTCAAAAGATTTTGAGCTCAAGTAACTGGAAATCAGATCAAGTTTCCAAGCGTATGCATTTTTGAGATATTTGAAAATAACAACTACAATAACAACAACAAAAACAACAAAAATCAGAGAATTCATTTAAGCTACAGTCAAGTTTTGGGGTTTAGTATTACCTGTGAGCAAAGATTCAAGAGTCACAACTTAAACAGAAGAGTAGCATTGTCTGCAAGCATTGGAGCACCCAGCCCTTAATATTGCATCAGCCTTCACATGCTGCCAGGATGCAGAACCTCTCACAAGTGTTATTTCGGGTTCCTCATATTGCTGTCACATATAGTCAATTCATTCTAAAATAATCCCTCTCACAGAATATAAGCACAAAAGGGTACACTCTGCTGTAGAAACATAAAATGTGGATTGAGAAAAGACATGGTAGAAACACCATAAACCTGTACCTGAGACAGTGCATAACACCCTGCTGTGCAAGTCCCAAACTGTCAGTGAGAAGAAATTTCAGAAAAGCTTACAAGAAATTCTTGCCAGGTAAGAGGATTGGCAAGAGCAAAAATACACTTCTACCACGTAGATTCCTTTCCCTCTCCTATTTCACACGTATATTGATTTTTAGTACGATGCACACATGCATACTTTTCATCCAATATTAAATACACATTTGTTCTGCATTGTAAGATTTTCCGTGGAGATATCTTTTTTATTTATTTCATGCTGAGAAATTAGACCTAATTTCTTTCAAACATTACTCCTAAGAACAAGATTAAAAATAAGTAATTTTGAAATCTCGAAGTGTTCATGCTGAAAACTACTCCACAAGCCAAAACAGAAAAAATATATTTTATTTTTGTTGCAGTTTAATTTTCAATAACTAAGAATCAAGTTCCATGGAGTTATCTAGTTTTAGTTGTCTTGCAAAAAAGAAATGTAAAAATCAGAGCAGACTTTGTAGCAGGAAAAAGGTGTATTAGTTCTTTGCACAAATTTTAAGCTCTTTAGTTATTGTTTAGTTATTAGATTTAGATTTAGTTATTAGATGCTGCATTTTCCAAATAATTACATTTTCAGCATAAAAAATGGTATAAATCCAATCAAATTTTTATCTGCTTCTCTTTGCCCTTATTACCTACTGAAATAACCAAACAAAACCCACATAGTATATGTAAGCTTTACTTTTCCTTCCAGTTTCACCAATTCAACATTATTAATCAATTCATACATACATAGTTACACTTAACAGAAAACACACTAGTTTTGAATTTTTCTTTTTTTGACATAAGATGTCAAAGTGCTGCATTATTCCATAAAATATAACACATTACATTGTTAAATTTCAGTTTTGCCTTGAAGGACTCTTGCAACTAACACAATCACTCATAATGTAAGTCTCTACTAGATGCAAATACTTTAGGTAAATTTATGCTAGAAATATGAAGTTTACTTAATACTGATATCTTTACTTCTGAAAAATATACTTTTAAATGACTGTGTTGGCAGCTTTATATTCTAAAATATTTTTCTGTCCTGAGAGGTAACACAGATTTTTTTTTTTTTTACAAGACCTAGAAACACATCCATTTATGCCACATACAAATCCTTGTGTTCTGGTGTTTTTTGTTTTCCATTGCCATTGAAAGCCAATCAAAAATTTCCAATCATATTCTCCCTTCATCACCCACTATCCAAAATGCCTATCATTTTCAGAATAACTTTATTTCATGCAATAAGTAGTAACTCAGGAGACTGGGAGAGAGAGGAGTTTCGGAAGATTCCTCCATATCCCACAGTAGTAATTTTCCAGTTCCTAGATGTCACCCGTGTCTGCAACCAGAATGCCAATAGGCAGAAATGATTAAGAAATCCTGGCTTCCTCATGTGCACCTGAAAACCTAATGTTTCCCTTACTGCTGCTATCCTTGCTTCCTCTAGTCTCACTCAAAATAAACTGATTGCTATCAAATAAATGTTGACACGAACAAATAGAACAAGGTAGAATTAAAGCAAATTTCCTATATCCCAAGTGATGTTTGTAATCACTGGACAAAGACTAAGGTGGGGGAAACTACTATCACTAAAACCCAAGAAACCTCATAAAATGAACAAAAATTCCCAAAAGCCCACAACATGCTGCTTATCTCAGCAGAGATTAAGCATTTCTGGGTATTTTTAGAAAACCATAGGATAGTTTTATTAATAGATGCCAACATCACCGGGTGGATTTTTCAAGTCTAAATTTGACCTGAAGAGGAACTTCAGACCCTGAATCCTTTCTGGATCTCACGTCTTATACTCCCAGCATACTGAAAGTAGATATCCTTCCCCCAGCCCCAAGAGAGTACTGAAGTGCTTAACATTAAACACTCTAATTGAGCTCATTGTGTTTCGTGAAAAACAGCAAAACACTTATAAAGAGTTTCAACATTGTCATTTAGAAACACAATGATGGATTCACAAACAATACAGGGTATCATATTCATTTCAATTACATCTAATATCACTCAGGAGAACTCAGTGAATAAGTCTGAATCATTCTGAATTATTGTAGCACAAGTAGCAATAAAATATGACAGCTTCTGCAACTGCATTGTAAAAGGCTGTTATATTTTATGTAATACTGCAAGTCAAAGCTCTGAAGTGATTGTATTAAAATCTTTCAAACAGAGATAAGTTCAAGATTTTTATATCTCAATAAAAGCTGTACACAGTTTGCACATAGCTGTAAGTGTAAATTTCAGTTTGTGAATTTTAGTAACAAAAAAGAATGGCTAATGATTAATCAATGTTTAAAACATTAACTGGAAAACAGTGAAAAATTTTGGTATCAACTACATCCTAAGAACAAAAGCAGAATATAATGAATTAAATGGAACTTTATACATCTGAACCTATGAATTTTCATAACAGGTTACCTGGATCCTGAAAAAAGTCTGGAAAAATATTTCCAGTAAAGCTGTGTTCTCCTTTTCTCATCAGTTCCTTAAGGTTTAGGGTCAGAATCTTGCAGTGGGAAGAAAGAAGTCTCACTTCAGGAAGGGGAGAGAGAACATCTGTGAACCAGGTATGTAAGTCAAAGTATGTGATTGATTGCTCTCATATACATTCCAGTCTTCAACACAAAAGAAAGCCAAATATTGATCTATCCATGTTATCACAAATTCTTACCCAGCGTTAAGTAACAATGTAAGTAATTTTTTCTTTGACTACTTGGGGAAAATGAAGATTTTCTTCTTTGTTTCCAGGATAAATTTGAGCCTTTTTTAATGAGTCATAATTGCTAGATAATAATGTTGGTAGAAATATGAGCCTGGAAACTATTTCCTCCCTGTTCATAAAGTCTATACACAGAAATTGTTTGTCTTGTCTATTATTGAGCCACTCATGAGTCATCTGCCTGAAAATGCTCACAGTTCCAACTGATAGCTTCTCAAATGCTTCACTAGTCACTGAACATTGAGAAAACTGAGCAAGGATTGATTGTGCAAGCATAAAAGTGCATTAAAACCTCATTTTACTATAGATTTTTTATTATTTTTCATAACAAAGGTTTGAAATTAGAGAGTGCTAAGTATCAAACAAATTTAACATCAGCCATTAAGATGTGGGTAAACCATGACTATTTATAACAATAAACGTGTCTGATCCATGCATATGTTTATGGTTTAATCTAGCTTTTAGACCAGTGGACTCTACTGAAAGCAGAAAACTGAAAAGCAATCGTTTTCAGCATCTTGTTTACTTCTGCACTGCAACATCCAGGACACAGGACCAGAACTGACTAAATAAAAATTCACCTAATCCAGCATTTATTCCAAAATGTATTAGAAGATAGATGAAATTCAGTAAAAACAAATATAACCCAAGCTATTAGCCAGAAGGTTTAATTCTTCCTAGCATACAAAAAACTTCAAAAATTCTGCACAAAAAATGCCGTTTGGAAACTGAAGTGGAAAATTCTAATTACCTGAAGGACACTGCTGCTCAGCACAAAGCTTTACAGTGCTGTAGAACTGCCTATATAATGTTAATATTCAGGCCTCAAACTCAGAAATGTCTTGGTGCAACCCTGGGGTTGCAACCCCAATGTCTGTCTTAAAATCCAATCATACTAAAACCTTGTCAGGAGCAAGGTCAAGCTTGAGAACTCCTCTTCAGGAAGTGTAGTTTAGAGGCCACATGTAGTTTCCTGAAGTATAACAGAGTGGGAAAAAAAAATAATCTTCTGGGTTTTTTTGTGGAAAATGTGAATGGTTTAGTAGAAGTTTATCCCTTAGTAAGGTATTCAGCCCAGCCTTAGAACAATTCAGAGACAACACAGAATATGACAATGTCAGACTGGCATGCATATTACATTTAATAATCCATGCCACAGAAGCTCATTGGGCTGTTGTTAGCCACTCCAGGTTATTTTCACAAATATGGATAAAATTAAATACAAATAAAGTAATAGTTTTCCCCTTTACTGTAAGGCATAGTTTTCTTATTTTATAAATAGCTTTAGAGCCAGTAATTGGCAATGATTGATGAGATTTCTAGCCAGAAATTTGTTCTCACAAGGAGTTAACTGTTACCCTGAAACCATGTAACACTTAGGAAAAAATCCTGCCTGCTGTTTTTATGGTATTTGAAGGTTTCTCTGAACACCACAGAAGGTGTTCAGAGAAAAACATTTATTAATAAATACTCTGAATGCTCTATTAATATTTAATAAGAGAAAATATGTGATTAACTGTATTTCTGTATTTTATTTTCCTGATGCAGTTCAAGACCTACTATTGCATTGCAGTAAATATTATCTACTTGGGAGAAAAAACCCAAGCAAAACACCCAGAACAAACAAATAAAACCAAAAAGCGCTCATCAAAAGGTCAAATTGCAGTTGGCAAGACAAAGCTCTCTCAACCTTACTAACATTGAATATGGTAGCCACAAGAGTTAGTCTTGCATGATCTCTGCTGGAAGCAATGACAACCTGAAGGGCTTCAGCATGAATAAAGTTGCCTGTACATGTCCACTGGCAGAACAAACTTTGGTTTCAGGAACAAATATCTCTGAACTTCCTTATTAATTTGTTTAGAAATATATTCTTTTTAATTCAAAGCAATAGATCTTATATCCAGGTTACAAAATAGATACTATCTTTTCAACTCTTTTCTGTTCCATTCATTATGTTAAAACAGCAGGAAAGCTTAAATGTTCCATAAACTCTTCTATCTGTGGGATCATTTTATGATTCATTTCTTGGCTACATCCACAATACCTTATGCTTTTGGCTCTCTTTGACCCAGCTGTAATGTCACCCTTGTCTAGATCTTGATCCCATGGGGACAGCACACACATTATCACCTCACAAACCTATGAAATCACAAATAAAATTTCTATTTAAATTTAACATGATTCAAAAAAGCAAGTGTTTAAATGATCATTCATAATTTTTTTTTAAATAAAAGGCATTTTATTCTAAGTAAATTACTGGCGTCTTGGCAATAATCATTTTATTGTACGGCTGATAGAATTCTGTATCGAGCTAGTGGTGTAAACAAACATCTCATTTGCACTTAGATATTGATCTTATATATTCAGTTGTAATGGAGGTTTTTTGTCTAAAAACAAAAAAGTAATGTGATTGCATATACCCATGCATGCTCCCCTTTGCATAAGCACCAATCCCAGCAGTATCCAAACTACTTGGTCACAATAAGCCATCCTCCTTTGATTGACAAAAAATTCACTGTTCTCCAAAGTATGTATTCAAATTACTTTGAAAGTAGAAATATTCACATTTCATTCAGCAATACTGATACATTTATTTTGTAATGTCTGGATTCATTTTTGGAAATCTGTCTTGGCAAATCACTATCTGGCAGAAGAATTTAACCAGGATTATGTTGGGAAAAGAAGATAACATAGAGAAGCACTCAGTACACTAAGTTCACATTTATATAAAAGCACAAATAGAATAGAATCTATGTGGAAGTCTGCCAGCAGGAGCAGTTTAAGGAAATCAGCACATGCAGCTTTCTGCTGTTTCAAAGCTTTCTCTAAAGAACATATTTCTATTTTAGCAAGACAAATCAAGACCATAAAAAGACTGTGAAAATGAAGCTGTCTTTGCTCTAGCAACATATAAGGGGGAGAAGAAAAGAAAGATTTCCCCCCTGTCTTGTACTCCTTCCAATTATTTCTAGCACTTTTGTTCAAGACAAGAATTGTCATCAATATAGGAACAAGCTGTAAGAATGTATTCACTATAACACAACCACTTATTTCTTCACAAATCCAAAGACACTCATATCATTTGTAACAGCCTGGATGTTTACTTCTAGAAACAAATTTGAAAGATTCTAAAAATCGATGTTTCAAATAAAGTGCAAGAGTGTTCCATGTTGTGTCCCTTGTAAGTCCATCTGCTGCTCCAACTCTTTTGGATATCAACATAGCATATAAACATTCCAAAACAGTAATAGGCTTGTAGGATCATCTAAATCTTATCTCAGTCTAAACCTGTTGCCAAAGTATATAAATTAGGTTTTGACTCAAAAATTAACACTATCTACTTTTTGTGTGTGAACTCCTACAGCAAAATTAGATATTAAAATCCTTAGTTGGAATTTTTTTTCATTATCCAGTTGTTGATTTTGCAACCTTACCAAAACCAAACATTCATACCTACCAGCCATAGAAATATCCACAAACGTTGACAAATAAGGCTGTCAAAGACCACCTATGTGTGTGCAAATTAACATGCAAATGAATAATTACTCCAATGTAAAACACTCAGAATAAGGTGAATATTTGCTGAGGAACATTAACTGACTACTAAGTTCAATATAAAAGAATTTTCCAGAGACCCCTTAGAGGGTAATTAAAACATAATCCAAACAAACAGCTGCATAAAAACTTAACAACTCAGTAAGTTCTTAATATACTTGAATTGGTAAGTTATTTTTCACTGTGCACTAAACAATTCTCAAGAGCCTGGAAAAGTTTAACAGAAGAAACACAAAAGATTTCAGCTACCTAGAAACAAGTGTTGCAAAGCAAAACCACTAATGACATGAAATATTTCACTGCTGCCACCACAGAAGGTGTTCAGTTTTCAAAAAAGGAGCAGAACTTTCATTATATTTAAGCTCCACCAGACTGAACACAGATTGTACTGAACTCATGGATTTCTGAAGACTCTGGGTGCTCTGGAATCACATTACTTTCACAGGTATATTTCACTCTAAGTTTTTCTTAAAGTGCATTCCCATCTCTCTTACCTCCCCTCCTCCCCAGTCATTCCTTATGCAGAGGGGACTTGAGCCATCATCTTGTAGCTGGTACTAGGATTCACTCATGAATATACTACGTCAGAGCTTTGTGCCTGAGTTAAACCAGGAAAATATTAATAGTCCCTGACAAAGCAAGTCTATTGGACTATTTCCTCCAGCTAAACCAACAAAATTCCACTGACATTGGAATCCTGAGATGTTAGTTCACTTAATACCAGTCTCCTATGTTTAATGTGCCTGCAAGAAAAAAAGGAGGGTTTGCATCTTACTCCTCATATGCACAGGTAATCGTAGTCACAATAACATTATTTGTATTTTTTTTACAAATGAGTAAATTCAGATGTCCAAAGGAACAGAGGGGTGAATCACCTTCTTTGAACATGACTTTGTTGTGTCACAGGATGTGACAGGATGTGGTTGGCCTTCCAGGCTGTGAGTGCATATTGCCTAGTTCTATAGAATTTTTAATTTTTAATTTTTCAAAAAGCACCCCCCCCAAAGTCTTTCTCCCCAGGGCCAGTCTTGATCCATTCTCAGCCCAGCCTGTACCTGTGCTTGGGATTGCCCTGACCCAGATGCAGGATCTTGCACTTGGCCTTGTTGAACTTCATGAGGTCCACATAGACCCACCTCTCAAGCCTGTCTAGGTCCCTCTGGGTGCCACCCCTTTCCTCCAACATGCTGATGGCACCACATGGCTGCCTGTCTTCAGCAAATGTGCTGCAGGTGCACTCAGTCTCACTGTCCATGTCACCAACAAAGATGTTAAACAGCGCCCATCAGTTGTGTGGGAAGGGTTGAAACTGAAAGACTGGAGAGCAGGATAGTAGCTTCACTCAAGTGACCTTGCAGCTGGGAATGTTGAGGCCTGGAGAATAAGAGTGTGGGAAAACTCATATATAAACCATATATTATGCCTACTGCTTGTTATGCTCTGTGTGTTATGAGAAGTGGAATCTCTGTCTAGAGGTAACATAGGTGCTTGCAGAGACTTGGAGGCACCCTCAGAGATGTGCTTGAGCTCCCTGTCTTGGGAGAGAGACCAAAGCTCAGAGTCCATGTGTGTGTGGACCCTCTATAAATGGGTGCAGACAGCAGCCCCTCCATGTGCTGGGATGGGCTGAGCCTGACAGGGCTCTGCTCCTGCTTGTGTCTCCACTTGGGTGCTGCCCCAGGATCCTCTGGGTAGTGAGGTAATGAAATAAATCTACTCTTGGCATTTTGGCTGTGGCTTTGGGGTTGTTCTGGCTGCCTGCCTGTGTTGACTCACACAGTATCTCTGAGGAATGCCACTTGTCACTGCTTTTCATTCGGACATTGAGCCGTTGACTGCAAGTCTGAGTACAACCCTTCAGCCCATTCCTATTCCACTGAGTGATCTGTCCATCAAATCCATGTCTCCCCAGTTTAGAGACAACGATGGCATGTGGGACAGTGTCAAATGCTTTGCACAAGTTCAGATGGATGACATTTGTTGCCCTTCCTTATCCACAACTGCTATAATTCCATGATAGAAGGCCACCAAATCTGTTGGCCTGATTTTCCCTTAGGGAAGCCATGCTGGCTCTCATCAATCACCACCTTATTTCTCATGTGCTTTGGCATACTTTCTAGGAGGATCCACTTCATGATCTTGCCATATACTGAGGTGAGACCTGTGTTTTCCTGGTAATAGGCTTCCCTATTTCTCTTTCTAAAAATGAGATTTATGTTTTCCCTTTTCCAGTCAGTGAGAACTTTACCAGACTGCCATGACTTCTCAAATATGATGGATAATGGTTAAGCTGCTTCCATAGCCAGTAGTCTCAGGACTATGGATGTATCCCCTCTGGTCCCATGGACACACGTGCCTTCAGATTCCTTAGATGGTCTCAAAGTATGTCTTCTACAGCAAACAGTTCTTAATTCTCCCAATCCCTGCTTTCACCTTCTGCAAATCGGGTGCTGCGGCTTAAACACTTGCTGGTGAAAATCAAGGCAAGAAAAATTAATTCACTAATTCATTTCCCCAGCCTCCTCCTTGTCCTGGTGACCAGGGCATCTGTGTCCTTCCTGAGAGATCTTTTATTTTCCCTAGAATTCTTTTTGTTGGTGGTGTACCTAAAGAAGATTTTTTTTTTTTT
>VWYO01020090.1:112093-154794 GCA_013400275.1 Rhadina sibilatrix
CTGTTTGGACAATTTTTCTGTATTTCTCCCAGGCTACCTTCTACCGGTTCCACACTCTAAGCTACTTGTTTGTGTTTAAATTTGTGCAAGATCTCCTTGCTCATGCATGCAGGCTTCCTGGTATTCTTCACTGATTTACACTTTGCAGGGATGCATTTTTCTTGAGCCTAAAGGATACAATCCTGGAGTATCATCCAGATCTCTTGGGCCTTCCTCTGCCTGTCCTTCCTAAAGATCCTGTGTCCTTTCATTTCAGCACTCCATTCACAGGAGCCATTCCAGAGTGTTTCAATGATGCCAATAAGGTCTCAGCCCTGCAGGCATGGACACATCTCATTTCTCCTCTTTATTGCCCATGCTGCATGTGATAGCATAGAGGCATTTAACCTGGGACACCAGTGAAACTGACTTTCTGGCTAAAGTGGCTGCTATCCTTGGTGTAGTCCTAATGACCTGTGTAACCTCAACAGGTTCTGGGCATCTCTTGCTGGCTCTGTCATCTAAAACATGAAATTAATTGGTTTAAATTGTATGCCCTACTACTTGATTACTCTTATCTGAAGTACATGGTCCCTGACTACATATAATCCTCAGTATTAGTGTTCAGATTATATCACTCATCTTGTTGCACAAAAAGTGTGCTACCATTGCTCCAGTCTGCTGCATTTTACTTTTTACCTCCTTGATATAATATCAAAAGAGGTAAAAGGAGGCCATGAGGTGAGACAGCTCATCTAGTTCTATGGGTTGTTGTTATTCTTTCTTTCCTGAAATTTGTGGTTAGTTTGGGTTTTTTTTTATTTTTATTTTTGTTTTTAAATTTTTAGGTCAGTATTCAAGACAAAGGTGTCTCCAATAAAGAAGAGTACGTCTTCCCTAAGTTTGATTTAATGCATATAGTGTAGGTGCTATTGTTTCCCTGCTCCTCTTTCCAGACCTAAGGGGCACATCACCACCACTTAGCCTTAGAGCAGGATATGCTGAGAAGAAGGACATCTCATGTTCCTCTTCCAATAATGCAGCTACAACAGAGAAAAGCATTGCTAAAATTATGAGAGCATATCAAAAATAATTCCCCTTCATGTCAAAGAAGCACAGGAAGCAACACTACTGCACTGACTCCCATAGGGAAAAAAAGATCCATCCTATAGTTAAAACTTGCATATATTTAGGCTATTTTCCTTATACAGATCAGACCATCCTGAGGCCTATTTTCTACAATCCTGATCCACCTCTTTTATATCACCTATTTTTCAGCCTTTTTGAAAATGTAGTTTCAGCTCCTTAGTGTCCTGCCTTTTTGTCACAAGTTTCAAATAGGAGGAGGAAGTGAGAAAAGAGGTCTGACACAAGACTGAATTCAATTCAGTAGGTTTGCTGTTATAAACTTCTCCCTTTACAATGTTTGTAAAACAGAGCAATTTAAACACCTCACAACATCCTTCTGAGAAATTACTGTTAATGCATGTTTTCTCATAAATATTTACATGGGCCCAGTCCAGCAAGCAAGATACCATACTTGCAATCCAGTACTATTTAAAATATTCATATGTTAAGCAAGTGTGTGAGGGGAAGGAAAAAAATAAGCATTTATACCTGTTCAAATAAAGACTAAAAATCTGTTTTCCGTTGTGCCATTCACATAATTTTGTGTGTGACCAAGAGGGAGTGCTGGTCTTTGCAGTTCAAGTCTAAGATCAGGGATAGATTGCATACTAGTAGGCAGTATCATCTATGAAACTGCCTGTGGCTGAGTTACCTCATTCAGCAATAGGCAACATCAGTTTAAGGTCACTTGCAAAGCTTGGTAGAGAGCTTTGAACACAAAGATTGTCTGTGGCTTAAATAACCCAAACAAACAAATCCCTAAACCATACATAATGTCATAAGTTCTATGTAGCAGGTGTACTAAAAATAAGTACTTTACCTTTATCAACCCCCACAGGCCTTTTTTTGGGTTAGAACTGATTGCATTTATTACTCCAAAAATGCCATCTGTTGCAAGGTAGTGCATATTAGGCAGAACAGGTAGCAAGGTTCATTGTCAAAACAAATGGGAAAGAAAAAACCCAACATCAACCCCCTCTTGCATATACACTTCTTCTCTTGTTTGCTATGGACTCAAACTCCCTCTTCTTTCTTTTGAACATTCTTCTCATTAAATATCTGTGCTTGTTAAGACCCTACCCTAAGAGGACTCAGAACTGTGTGGGAGTCTGTCTTTTTTAATTAAATAAGCCTTGCAGTTGCCAAGCAGCAAAGCAAACTTCTACAGGAAAAGAAAAGAATGTTGAAGCAAAACCTTTTTCAGTCCTACTACCTAAAAGAACAAAATAATAATAATAAAAAAAAAATTCATGCATCTTTCAGTAAGATTCTAAAACACTCTTCTGTTAATCTCATTAGTATCCTTGCAAGTAAAATACTCTGCTTATTTGTTAGCATCTCTCAGGGGGGAAAAAAGCTTTAAAGAGGCATGAAAACAAAAGGAAAACAAAAACATAGTCACAAGATGCATTTTCAATGGCTGTGAAAGACACTCTAAAATGATCTGTCTGGTCATGAAATGAAATTTCGTCTTTGAAATTCATTAAGTCAGACACTATCAGCCCAATCCTGCAATTCTGATTCAGGCAAAACTGTCATTGACATCAGTGAAGCTTTGCCTTTCTGAAAAAGCAAGAACGGATTTCAGGACTGGAACCTAGTTGTGTTTCATTTCATTACCATCTTATTTCACAAACAAAAATCCCATTAAAATCAGAATGATATTCTAATCTAAAGGAAAAACTGCATATCTACAGAACACAAACCAAGCATGGTATGAATTGCAGTGGAATTTTATTGTGGCCTTTATTTTAATTTTCCGTTAGATGTCAGGACTGTGCAAAAATCAACATATATTTTCTTTATGAGTGTTGGCTTCTCTCAAAGTGATTTATGAAAACAGATCTGCTGCTAGAAGTGCTGTAGGGTAGACAGAAGGTTGTAGGGAAAATTCCAGCACACTAGAGAAACTAAAGAAAAAATAGGCAAGAACAAAGCATAAAACAAAGCATTATAGGAATATTCAAGTATTTAATATTTTCTTAAGATATTGCAAATACTAAATAAGCTATCCCATTTATGCTTAAATAAAAAAAAAAATTAAAAAAACCAAACAGCTATTGCATCAAAGGGACTTTCTTTCAGAACTGTTCTAAATTTGGGAAAACAGATCTTCATTTTTCTCTTGCTTTTCATATGTCTTGCATATGCAAGTGAAACTAGTAGCTAAGCCTGATTACTGCAAAATTAGCATAAATGATAGACAGGGATGCAAAAGCATACTCTGTGATACTCTGGAAGAATATATTGTTAAAAAGATTTTGCAAAACTAGCTGATCAAAGAAAAATATCAATAGTTTAATTTTTAAACCTAAGAGTACAAGTCTTTGAAATACATTTATCTTCAAGAAACTGTTGGATATTTTGATTTCTGTCTTAAAACTATTGATTTGTCTCTCAATTTTAATTTGCCAAAGCACCTCTGTTGTTAAGAACAAATATAAAAATTTTAGTATTACATTTCAAAAGTAGGCCACATACAAGACCAGAATTATAAATCTTTCTAATTTGAGACTTCTTATTGCCTGATCAGGAACAGTTACATCTTCCTTTCATAAATTTATAGAATATCTCAAGTTGAGAGGGACCCATAAACCTCATTAAGTCCAACTCCCTCCTCCTCACATTTGGTGATATTTATGTAGTAATACAACAAATCATGGTCCAAAACCTAAAGAAAAACTGACATAATTGACATTAATTTAAGGATTCACTAACTCCTGCAACTAAATGGATCAGGCACATTTATATTTCCTGCAACTCTGTGCTTATATCAACCCTAAGAATGCAATCTACCTCATGGTTGAATACAAGGGTACACACATGGGGGCTGACAGGCTCCTGTAGTGCATATTCAGTGTTGTGCTCACTAAGTCAGCTGGACCTATACAGTGAATTATACCCAAAACCAGCAGTGCCTGGGACATGTCACTTTATTGCCACATAGAGAACCTGACTGTTTACTGAAAAAGTCGTCAAAACATTCTTCCTCCCCAAATGTTCCTCAGAGAGTAGCTTTCACAGATATTTTGCCATGCTGCTTTCTAGTATTTGTTTTACCATTAACAGAATATAAGCAATTATCTGAAGACAGAAAACTCACATCCCCTTTTCCTAACTAAATTGTTCCCAGATCAGTATAAAGTGCAATACTGTTGAGATACTTAATAAAATTTGCAGAGTAAACTCAAACATGATTGTGGCTGTATTTCAGACCTCTCATGTCTGAAAGCAATCACTATATATTGCTCATTTTTTGTTTAAACTTTGTCTCCAATAGCATTCTCCTAGCCATGAAGCTACAAATGTCAAAAAAGTCATCTGTACGGCAAATGTATCTGCCCCAACAACCTCACCACATGGAATCTTAGGATTGTTTAGATTGGGAAAGATCTCTAAGGTCATCAAGCATAATCATAGTAGTCAACAGTCTGTCCACTTCAACAGGATGTCAAGCATTCCCAGCTGAGAATTATATCTTATACCCCAGGCACACACTTTTCTAACACATAGGTACGGTCATCAACTCAATAATTCTGTTCTAAAATTAAAGTTACTATGCTTAAATCTGCAAGATTTGGTCAAACATTGGGGAAACTATATTGGCACTGGAATGACACCTGGAAAAGCCACGTATTATTTGCTCTATTGAAAGACAGGTAACACAAGACAGAGAATATTGCTTGCAACCACAGGAGTCATTAGAGCTTATTATTAGAGAATATCAAAGCATCACACATTTAAGACTCATGTTACTTTACTGAATGTGCAAGACAGTTTAAAATATGAATACAACAAAATATGCAGTGCATATTAAAAATATATAAATATTTTAAAAATATCTGCATGTGTATCTTAGTTATTCTATATACAAAACCAGTTTTTCAGGAGGATTCTTTAAAAGAAAAAAGAAACTTAAACAAAAAAAAAAGTCTGAGAGGATAGAACAGAGTTTAAAGATTAGCAAGCAACTTTTTGCTGAATATGTCTGTTTGGAAATCTGCTGATTACAACAGAAAACTTCATGAATTTATAGAAAGCATTCTCTTGGTAATTTCAGGAAAAAGAATATACATGAATTATCTCTTGGATACAGTTCACCTCTTTGGACAGTCTTCTAAGTAAATATTTCAGTCCTTAGTATTGTTTGATGTTAGTTTTTTGTGGATTTTGTTTTATTTTGCTTATTTTTTTTAATATAGCTGTTTTCACCATGTATTTTTATTTCCTTTAGGAGGGGGCAGAAATAGGGCTTATAAGCAGTCAGATATTTTCAGCACTTACCTGATCATGTATAAGTGAATTACATTTAGATTCAGTACATGAAAACACCAAATAATGATTAAAAAAAAAAATTAAATCATATATTGCACATCAAACTCTTCTTTTTCTTTTCTTTTTTTTTTTTTTTTTTTTTTTTTTTTTTTTTTTTTTTTTTTTTTTTTTTTTTTTTTTCCTTTTGTATTGAAAGGTAAAATTGGGGCAGTTTACATTTTGGAGGCACAGCTTTCCCTCTTTTGTTTCATTGCTCAGATATGCTATAAAGACAATTCTTCTAAAATACACTGTAAAGCAGACCCATGTTAAGGAAAGAGCATTGGAGAAACAAGAACTCCTGACTTCTCTCAGTTCTAAACAAAGTTATTACTGGGCAAGTAGAACTTTCAGTGAAATGTTTTTCTATGCAACTCACAGAAGTCATCTCTACCTGGAGCTGTGTGCCTCTGTGCACCTGTTCTGCCAAGGAGTACCCCAAAAAAGCATGTTTGCTACATGTGTAGCAGTGCTCCTGCCTGTGGGCAGGTCACTTGGACTTAGATGATCTTTAGGGTCACTTTAAACCCAAAACATTCTATGACTCTCTGAACTGTGTGACCAACATGATGGTAGGAATTCTTGAAGTAGTGATCAGACAGTTTCTATTTGGCCTGCTCAGCCAAATTAAAACCTACCTTGGTGTATTATATTAAAATATGCAAAGAAATTTCTTCTTACGGGAAGCATAAACACAGGAAATCAAAGGACATTGCTACAAATCAGCCCAATATTTCCTATCCGTATTCCTATTACAATTAGACCCAATAATGCTGAATCCCACCAACTTATTTTCAATAAGCTTCAAAGCCCTGGGAATTAGTTGTGTTTTGCTAAGGCTGCAATGCTGGGCTCCTATTCTGGAAGCAGGAAGGCAGAGATTTCAGCCACCCAGATAAGAATTTGCTTTGTCACTGTTACAGCCTCAGAACTGGAAATTGCAGTACCACCTGCAGCAGGTGAGGATCTGCCATTCTTGGTCATTTTGTAAGTCTGACACTATTTGTCTGTCAGTGATAAGCTGTGACATCCAGATGTTAATGCTCCAAAGCTTCTGTTTCTACTCAGATAGTTTAGATGCTGCTCAACCAACATCCTTGACCAGGCATCCTGCTAAACACATGGGAGAAGTCACTTAACACCCTATCATTTTAAAAGGATTTTACAAATTCATAACGCATTAACAACTTTCCCTGTTACATACTACTTGGAAATTGGCAGTTAGGCAACACAGTGTCAGCATTCTCAAGAGCAACACCATATGTCAGATCTGTTAGAATATAGCAATAACAACAGATAAACACTTAAAATCTCCAACATACACATGCTCCCGAGCACACAGGGAGTCAGTGCACATGAGTTTTTACAGACTGTGAAAAAGACTCTATAAGATCTTAATGAAATAATACCTCAAAACTTATTTATGGGATCCATGAAAAAAAAAAGTGAGGGCATTCAGTGTTGCTTGCATTTCCTCAATTCCTCCACTGAAAACCCAACATAACTAACTGGAAATCCTCTTCATAAGGTCTTATAAGCCATGAAAAATTGCAGCATTGTTTCCTCTTCAGGTAAGACTGTTTTGTGAATCTGGGACATTTTTTATTACATTGACAAATTTCAGTAGTGAGAGGATAGCAAGAAAGTCTTCAAGCAAGAAAGTAACTTAGTCCGTTAAAGAAGAGTTTTCCCAGATTAAATAAAGCACATTCAGCAGCTTTCAGCTGCTCTTCAGCTTTTCCATGAGGCTTTTTTTCTATTGTTTAACTGGATGCTAGATAGAGCTAAGAAGGAACTTGGCCTACATTTATGCAAAACCCAGTCATATCTCTTCTTTCAGAACGTTTAATTAGAAACATATGCAAATAGTTATGTTTCTTCCACAGACTAGGTGGTACTATATTCATGTTTAATGGAAATATGTGTGTATATATATATATATATACACATCCCCTCCCCCTAAAACAGGATGCTGAAAAGAAGTCATTACATATTCAACTTCTGGTTTCCACTGGAGAAAATCATCTTAGATTTTATCTTACAGAAAAAACAAGATATCTTCCTGGTCAATTCACCTTGGCAAATGCAGTGAGAATTGTTTTGTGTCTATTTAGTATCTTTCAGAGTTTGGTGAAAGATATCTGGAAAAATATCTGGAAAATAATTGGTACTGAATGCTAAACTGAGTCAGTCCATGTTTAAGTGTTTTCTTAATGTCACAGGCTGTTTTTCTATGCCACTTTCAGGCTTAATCTGTAGATACTTCAAATCAAGAAAAGTTTGTTAAAATCTCAGTTATTTTTATGACCTGGCAAGGTCTGGACAACATTATCTTGGCAGAATGGCCCTTAGCTGATTACTGATAACTGATTAGCTCTAATGGTCTTAGAGCGAATCAGTTATGGGTAACAGTACAAGCTTTCCTATAAACAAATAGATCCAACTCACAATGGGTAGTTTGTTGTTTGTTTCACTACCTGGAAAGCAAATGATTTCAGATAAGGCATATTAATCACTACTGGTCATAAATTACTGTTGAGTTTGACAAGTTGGCAGTGAAAAAAGAAAAAGTTCTATTTCCAAATTGTTTTATTAAGACAAAGAAAAATTTCTTCCCCCAGCAGTAAACACAAACCCTTCAGAAGCCTCAGACAAGTATCTACACCTGAAAATGGTCAGCATGAGACCCAGTCCAACACAAATCTTGTAAAGGATATCTATTACATAAGAGCAGCCCATGTTGGAAGGGACCTTGATAGATCATCTGGTCCAGCCTTCCATGGCAAAGGGAGTCTAAACGAGATTATTTAGCAACATCTAATTACAACCTGAAAATCTTCAGTTATGAGGACAGATGATGATCACATCCCTGAGGAGGCTGCCCCCAGTATCCCAGCATTTTATGAGATATTTACAGCATTCTGAAACTCCTCCCATTTGCTTTAATTCAGTAAATAATAGATTAAAAAAAAATAACATTTTGTTACACATTTACACAAAATAGTTGTGTCTTAAAAACTTTGCTGAATGCTATGATAAAAGTGGAAAACTGGGGTACACTAAGCCATCTTCCTTACTGCATTCTATGTCTGTTGAGATAAGCTCCTTGCACATATCTTGTTTTCAGAGAAAATTTTTCAAAGAACTGTTTTCCTTTCTTGTATCTGTAAAGAAATTCTGGTTCACTGTAATACCAGCCCCAAATGTCTCAAGGTTGCCCAGGTGTTTCCTGCCCATTGGCTTTGCAAGGTGCCTGCACTGTATTTAACTTCAGAAACTCATTTATATGTGCAACCTTACAATAAAGGATATTATGTCTCACTACTGCCAATAGGCATGAAGTAGCTTTGTTATTAACTCTGGTAACTCAACAGTTTTTCCATTTTCCATGTGTTTCACCTAATGACCTTCATTTATTCAAAGTGATTCCCACAGATATCCAGGCATGCATAATAATGAAAAAACATTTTTCTGAAGTAATAGTCCATAATATACAACCTTTAAGAAAGAGCACTGTGGAAGAAGGGTCATGCTGGTTATATTGAATTAAGTTGTTTTTTTCAAAGTATACTCCTTAATCTCAGTTCTAAATACAACCATTTAAATGAAACATAACTGTAAAACATAACTACCACGATACATTTCTAAACCTTTCCTTCTCATGCTGCATGGACTACATAATTATAATAAAAATAGTCTGCCTCATTTTAATACTGAAAGGAAAATCAACACCATAGTTGAAGTCTGGATTCTTGATAAACACTGCTCAGATATTTGAAACACAATACTTTATCTTATTTTTCACTGACATCAGTGTTCGCTCCATTAACTGCTTATCTTTGTGACATACTGAAACAGATTGTGAATCAAGCAAACAATTACTGTTGCCTAAGGAAGGAAAGAATTGAGATGCTTTCTAGAATAAATATGAATTAGCTTGGATTTGTTTTTTACAGATTTTGTATCATCACTTTTTCATGAATGCAGGACATAGGGTTTTTTTTTTAGTGCAAACAGAGCTTCTGAATTATCACAAAATTTGTCTGTTACTATTGCTGTTGAATCTCGTTCAAACTAAGTGGAGGTAGCAGTCATCTTTTTCCTAAATGCGTTTTGATTTGTTGTCTTATCTGCCGACAAGGATGTCATAAAAGCTTCAAGGTGGTAACCTTTATTAAAAACTTTTGATGAATGAGATATTTTTGTGAAGAGGTTTTTATACAGCAAAAATATTTTGGACCTTCCTCTAGCAGAAGTGTCTTGATATCAATGAAAAAAACTAGTAATATTTACAGCAGATCAGGTCTGCTTGAAAATCCTATATATTAGTAATGTCTCAGATATGGGATTTCTTCTTTGCCTCCATCATCAGAGTGGTACTCAACAAGCTGGATGGAGGCTACATTCAGCTATGCCAAGAAGCAGATAAGAAAGTATTTTTACTCCCATTTAGAGTTTGGAAAGAAAAAAGAAATAGTAGTACTATAGAACAGATTTTGAAAATAACTATGCACATTCTCAAGGTCAGACAACATTAAAATCTCCAAAGCATTTGGAGACTTAATTTTGTCAGGGAGTTAAAAACAGTTCTGTTTTCCTAAAAGTGGCATGAACCAGTGCCACAGAGACAAGAACAAAACTGTTGAGAGCATGAGTTTTTCTCTGTGCTCCTGAAGAGTGCATCCTAACCCTACTGAGGCCTGGAAAACGCACAGCAGCTTAATTTGCTTTTTGCTATTACTGCATTCCTCCTCCCTTGGTAATAGGCCTCATATTGTTAGATATCCTCATTGCTGAACTGGCATGCTACATTTGTAATGCAAAGCTATTTACATTTGTATTGCAGTTTTTCATTCAACTTCCTTTATTTTAAGGAAGAGGTCACAAAATTCCTCTATAGGATTACTCATCAGACAGAGACTATTTGAGTTTTGCACACTTATCTCTTCAAATTGAAAGTATGAATCACTCTCCAACTGCAGAAATGCTGCATATAGACCACAGCTCCCTATTAGGGAATAGGAATGAATTTGAATTTGATCCACCAGATTTTGTTCCAAAATCTCACACTCAATACAACTGACATATTTTTCATCTGTGTCTCATCTCCTTAGCTGACATACAGTACCATTTCTTTAAAAAAAATCCAAAACATATTTTGATGACAATTACAGAAAGAAGTAGTTTTACTGAGAATTAAGACTGAAAGAATAACATTTATATACAATTGAAATAGGGATGATAAATTGACCTTGTTAATTCTTCCAGTATCTCTATTTCAGGGTTCAAACAGAAACTTCAGTATTAAATACATACTGATAGTACATGCCACTTTCACCACAGTTTTATGATTTTAGTTGAATCTGAATTTTCTTGTCTACGTATGTGACTGAAATAGACTTACTTCAAGTTCTGCCTTTCTCAGGCAAAAACTAAAGTGCGAAAATATACAAGAATCTTCATTCAGAATGAAGATACTTGATATTCCAAGTTTGACTACAAGTTAATATATAAGAAAAACTAAGATATTGGTTGACAGAAAGTTGAATCTGAGTCAGCAGTGCTCTGGCAAGCGAGAAGGTGTGACTCGTGAGGTGTCCTGTGCAGGGCCAGGAGTTGGAGTCCATGATCCTGATGGGTCAATTCCAACACAGAATATTCTACAATTCTAAGATTGTCAGTCTTCAATAAGGCCAAAACTATGAATAGCATGAAAACTTGCCATCCCGCCAACAAACACAGGGTTCCCCTTCACTGGTACTGTTTTGTAGATGGATAAAGGTTTTTTCCTCTGAAGTAACTATGCTTTTTCACGTTACAAGTACTGCAACGTGAGCATGTAAAGCTACAGATTTTCACTTCCTTTGATCCCCTTATCTTCATGTCTCAAAGCATCCTCAAGGATATTGTCACTTAGAAATTTACAAAAATTAGAAACTTTTGGAAACTCTTATTTTCCAATCCATTAGCTAAATCATTGAAGCTACAGTAAAATGTAGTCTATGGAGTCCCACCATTGTGACTGTGCCACGTGAAAACATCCTCTGAAATATAATGCGGAAAGAACAAACGCCTGTTTGCTCATAGAGCAGGACACATTTTCTTCTCCACGGGGCAGGACCACAAGGTTCTTCATGTGCCTGTGCTTTGCAAGCACCCACTTAAGGACAAAGCAGATATTTTCTGAGTACACAACATGTGCATGACTTATGTGTATGGGAGTCACTGAGTATAGTACCTCTTCTATTTCCCAGCAGCTATCTTCTTCAGGTGCTTACTTCAAGTCCCCCAGATAGTTTTATCTACTAATGTAAAACCTGTATGAGGACAATGTCTCTCTTTACATTGGGAAAACATTTGTTTAAGTAAAGCCTGAAAATAAAAATCTCCATTCTGCTGCGATTTTATATTGTCTAATGACTTTGCTGCAAGTGAAGGAAGAAATGCACTTCTATAAATTTTGCGTGCAGTGCCTGCTCTTTTCTGAAATTCTTATCTTAGTTCATATGTTTTCTTTATTAATAAATTCAATAAAGCCTTGAGTTTCATATCAGCTTTATATCTACACTGAATCAAAATTCATGTCATATTGATCTAGAAATGCAGACAATGGTGTTACATTTAATATGTGAAACATATATGTCACTAAAATAGAATGGTTTTATGATTCATTATCACTTTGTATTTCCAAAGAGTCTTTCAGTTTGCAGTTATGTTATGTTATAGTTATGTTGTAGTTATGTCAAAAAAGGCACCTAAAATTTTTTACATTGTCTCCACCCAATGATAACATAACAGAGATAATAAAAAATAAATATTTGAAATTAGGGTATAAACATTGTCACTCATCAATTTAAGATGAAGTATTAATATTTCTTTTGAGCCAAAAGAAATTTGGCTCAAATTTAAGACAAAACTTTATACTGCATCATATCTAAGCATATACTGTAGTGTATTCATGCATGTGCACACAAATCGCAAATACTCATCTGATTCAGGCCATGCAATATAACTATTAAACAGAAAAGAAACAAAACACTACCTACAGCCAAGTAGTACAAGCTGTCTGTCACATCTGTCCCCCACTTACAACTTGACAATAACCAGAGCAGGATTGTACTCCAGCCTCCTTTAAGTGTCTGACCATCACTCGAACCTCCCGCTGTTGAAGCATCTAGGATTGCAGAGTTCAGAATTTCTGTAATTGGATCACCCAGGAACAAAATAATTGCCATGCTGGACCAGAAAGATGGCAAAAATAAGCTAAAAGAAAAACAAGCTTGCTGTTTTGGATTTTTATTATTCATTTAAATAATGCTACAAGTCAGTTCAATGAGATTCAGTTTTTTATAGATGCTTTAAAGGCGAGTTGCATCATGTGAATGATCAGCACATACATGCAGGAAATACTGAGCATTGAACAGAGATTTTAAAACAAAATTTACTAGGTATAGATCATCAGTTAATTCATAAAAATGAAGAATACACTGGAAATTCGATGAGTAGCTTTGAGGAAAAGCCCTTTAATTACAGCACATTTGGAGTGGAAAAACAGTTTCTCTAACATATTCCAGCACGTACAAGTTACAGAAGCAGCAGTTAACACTGAGATATTTTGAGACTAATAAAAAGCAAAAAAGTATCTTTAATAGTGTTGTTTTTTAACAGCTTAACCTATAACAGCTAAAACTCCTACCAGAAAGAAATATGTATGAAGTCACATCTTAAGGGATGAAACAACATATATTTAATAAGTGCTACTTTGCAGTCAATATCTGTGAAATAGCTTCTTCATTGTGACACTAACGTATTCTGTCTTGAAAAAAATCCACCTTCAGAAACACGCAAGCTGTTCTCTGCAATTCTCAACAGTAGTGCTAAAGGCACTAGTACAATAGTTTTCCTCTGCCCTTACTCTAAGAGGGTATTACAACAAAATGTATATCTGATAAAAGCAAAGATGAGTTATTGGGTATGGATACGTGAAGGCAGCATTGCACAGATATTGGATTCACAGATCAGGTCAGGACAATAATCTTCACAGCTCTACGAAGACAGCTGTTGACCTTGAATCATATCCAACCATATAGCTTCTTGGCAGTAGATAAGAGGATTTTGAATTCAATAAGTATGTGCAAATGATCACTTAGACACCAAATTTAACTTAAGCCCAATATTTTGTATGTTATTGTAAAATACATGCTCAACCAAGTTGAAGTTCTAAGTATTCCATAACACCATTTAGAGCAATAACATCCTCACCCTTAAAAATCTGACCATAAGCCAGTACCGACCACCAGTGAACCACATCCCCAAGTACACAACTTCACATCTACATGACTTGTAAATACCTCCAGGGATGATGTCTCCACCACTTCTCCAAGCATCTTCTTTCAATGCCTGACAACCCTTTCAGAGATGAAATTTTTCCCAATGTCCAAGCTAAAACTCCTCTAACAAAATTTGAAGTCATTTCCTCTTGTCCTATCCCTTGTTACTTGGGTGAAGAGACTGACCTCCACCTTGCCACTGGTGGGATAGAGAGAGAGAAGGTCCTCCTGAATCTCCTTTTCCCCAGAATAAATACCCCCTTCTCTTTCAGCCACTCGTCATCAGACCTGTGCTCTCAACCTTCACCAGCTTTGTTGCCCTTTTGTGAACAGCACCTCTGTGTCTTTCTAGTAGTGAGGGGCCCAGAACTGAACACAGGATTCAAGCTGTGGCCTCACCAGTGCCACGTGCAGGGGAACAATCACTGCCCTGGTCCTGCTGGCCACACTATCTAGTGCAATCCAGTGTACAATATTCTCAAAACTATGTCCTATATGCATTTCTTTTTAAAGCACACATGCTGAAAAACAGCTGCATGTGTCATTCCTAGAGAAGTGAGCCTCAGAAGGCAGACAAACTTGTCCTGAAACATAAGTTGAAGAGGGCACCTTGAAAAGTCAATGAATTTCATTTGTTCCCATTTTCTGATATTGAAGAACTCTCTGGGGGCAAAGTGCCTAGAACAGCTTTATCAATACTGCAAGTTTATGCTTTCAAGATTTACACGATAGTTTCAAACTATACCCCTTTAAGTTATGAATACATGATTGACTCACCCCTTCCTCCCTTCCAGAAGAATAAGGCTAAGAAAAAAAAAAAAACTCTTTAAAAGGATAACCAAATAGTTGCATTAAGTGAAACAACAGAACAGGTGTAACTGTTTAGAATTAGGTCTCTCAAAGCTTTCCTAGACACCCTCCCCATATAAAACAATTTGTCACATACAAATGGACAGTGGGTCGAGAGTAGCACATCTTCAAAAAAACCCAGTGGTCAATTATTGAAACCATCTTCTCCCACTCTCAAGATACTGTTAGGCAAAAAATTACAGTACATCTCCACACAGTCCACAGCTTTAGTTGTGCAGTTAAAGTTCAGAGGACATTATTGCACTAGATAGTGTGGCCAGCAGGACCAGGGCAGTGCTCATGGAAAAGCTTTTGCGCTTGGCTTAGAACTAGAGTTATCTAAATAGTTTTCATTCTGAGTAAAATCAGAAAGAAAGACAATGTCAAACAGCTCCTGGAAATAATTTCAAAATGTAGGCAGAAACCCAATAGTGACCTAGGAAATGCTGTGCTACCACCATGTAATAGTCATGTTACAAGCCCATCTCATGCGTGCTTCCTCTCACATCTGTGTTTCGGTGATAAACAGCACTAGCTAGAGATGCATAAATAGGAAGCATTAGATAAGAGCAAAACCGAAGACCATCAGTTTGTTTCAGGGAAAAAAGAATCAAATAATTATCATGATCCTTTTGAAAGGTGTGACAGGTACTACAAACATGAAATAAGGAACAAGACAGTGTTATTTTACTTAGTTAACTTCTGCCTTAGGAGGCAGATTAATTTGAGAATTAATAGAATGCAATGAAAAAAACACCAAAATAGCAACATGGGAAGTCCAATAAACATATTTGCCATCCTCCTAATAGTAGTCATTATTACATCTCAGTGCAAGTGATCCAGTTATCCAAGCCTTTATAAACAAGTCAAAATATGTTATCAAGCACTCATTCCATATAAAAAGTAATTAATGTAAAACCAATTTAATGCAATTGATTATCACAAAAATAATACATTTTACAGTAAATTAACTGAAATATGTCAATAAATGTAAAAATGTGTTTTAGAAAACTACTGACAAAAAAAAAAAAAAAAAAAAAAAAAAGGGGAAAAAAAAATTTCGCATTTACCCTAGGGNAAAGAAGTGGGCAAAAATAGTTCGGCTTTGACTCATGGCTCTGGGAATCAGTTTTGAGTAACAATGTTTGTAAAGAAACAACCAGCTACCAAACTAAGCTCGCCCAGGTCTTACATTTTGGAATCACTTTCCAGATCATTATAAAGGATCCCCTGCAAACCATTTAAGTCATTGTCCTGGTTTAGGGCAAAATTGAGAGGGAACCTCCGAAGGGGTTCCTCTGAAAAGCAAACCCAAACGGCCCCTCCCCCCAGCTGGTCCAGGAAAAGANACTGAATATACAGCACAAACAGAGCAGATGATTGGGGATACGAGCAGCATAAAGTCACCCTATCACAGTCATACAGGAATTCAAAGGGTTATTGAACATTTATACAGCTCATAATATCCTTATTAGATTCATGTCCATTCTTTATCTTTTTGATACGTGTATTGTGTACGGTCAGTAGAAGTGGAGCTGAACACAAACCACAGCGAGGGAGAGATCAGTGGGACATTTCCACTATTCCACTATGTCTTTAGTATTTACTCTCTCCCTGAATTCACACTTGTATTTCTTAGTTCCCAGGACATACTGCAAAGTCTGTAAACTCTGAAGATGAGCAAGAAAAATGCTGTAAAGTACAGCAGGATAAGAAAATCTGCAAGTCCAGATTTAATTCCTCTCTTTTTACATACACCTGCTGTCACTATTACTGTGCTGCATCTGTTCATGGCCACTGAGAAATGCTTTTAGAAAGTAGTTTGATTTGGGGGTTTGGTGGTTTTTTTTACATTTTAATGTATGAAGCAAGTTCCAGTAGAAACAAAGGTAATCCAGCCCCAACAGATTTCAAAAATATCTATGTAAACCCTTTATTTAAGCACAAAAACCAACACAGCCTAAAATACAAAGCATTGAAGTGTCCTCATAATGTCTGCTCACCAGAAGACCCACAGTTTTTCAACTATATTAAAAAGTGATCTCAATCTATGCTTTATACATGCAAGCAATCATATTTCTAGGATCAAAATCCATGGGAGTTAATCTGCACAGGTACAATACACTTCTCTGTTTTTTTGTTTTTGTTTTGTTGGGGTTTTTGGGGTTTTTTTGTTTGTTTGTTGTTTGTTTGTTTGGTTAGTTATTTTGTTTTGTTTTGGTTTGGGTTTGGTTTGTTTTTTTTTTTTCCACACAAAATTATCCCATGGGTGAATTAAAACAAAAACCACTCACGCAAACAGAAGAAACGGAAAATTTCACACTGAAAAAATGGCAGGCTGGTCTGGATATTTAAGAATTGTTCTGATATGATTACATGGAATAATTAAATTTTTAAAATAAAGGAGCACTCACTAACTAGCAGGAATGGTCTCCCTTGAGGCTTGAGCCAGCAAAACACTCACAGGGCCGCTGAATCCAGCAGAACAGCTCACTTGCTTTGAGCTAAGCAGAGTTAAATGGATTGAACCCTTGATTAATAAATGGAGCCAATAACAAAGTCTGAAATTAACTTGCAAATCTTTCTGCTTTTGACTGAACTGTGTACACAATGGTTCATAGGAATTTCTACCCTCTTTATAGACTGTTCTGATATTTATTTATGTAAAACAAAGAGAAAATACTAAGTTCACATTGATTCTTAACCCTTAACATTGACTTAGATCTTACACTAAGAGTAAAATATAGACCATTTATCTCCATTTTTATCTCTGTTACTACCATAACCCACCTCTCCAAATACTGGTGTCTCATATAGATTAGCACAGATCTAAATATCATGATGGATAAAACTGTTGCCAGTGGAACTCCATCTGACTTATGAGAATTAAGGCTTAAGGTAGAATGTGTTTGAGAAGAAAAAATATCTGAAGAAAAATACATGTAATCTGGTGCTTCACAGTTTGTTAAAACACTCAAAGTTTGATTAACCATGAATTAGAAACAATTTCTTTGTATGTACCCCCAAATTAACTGCAATGGGTAACAGCATCAAACCAAACTAAAAAATCTATTTATTTTAGTTATCCCAAGTCTTGCTTTTGATGTAATACATTTCCAGAATGTTATGTTTCAGCCTTGTGATGAACACCTATATTTTTTACAGAAAACTGTAAAGCAAATTATTTAATACAGACTCCACTTTGTTTACAGAGACTGAAATACATTTCTAAGCCTTTACTTTCTTGTTGAGGTATATTGAACAACTACATTTTTCTTTTTTTTTGAAGTTACTCTCATGTTTTAAAAATGACATTTCTATTTTAGGACTGTGTTTATTGAAAAGCATTTATTCTATTTGTAGTTTTGTGTTTAGTAATAGGTCAAAGCCTCTGGGGTTTCACACTTGAATGAATTACATCCTGGGGAATCCTGTGTACTGAGAAAGCCAGACTAATTAACATAATCAAACTTGTCTCACTAAAACCAGTATCTAAAACTACAGTGATGTCATATCCCATCACAACGCCCTCTTAAAATGTTAGAATGTACAAACTGTACATTCTAACATGCAATACAAGTGTGGTAAGGACTACATACATGAGGTCTTTATTCCTTCCCATTGTGATACATGTGGTTTTCAACTGTCAGTTCTTACTTCAACTTGTAAGAAAGTAAATAACTCTGTAGCTGAATAAATAATTATAAAATATTTTGGGTTTATAAATTGGTTTTAACATTGGAGCCATGGCTGACTTGAATTGAATCTCAAGGATAATCAGATTTTACCCAGTGGCTTCTGGACCAAACCCAGGACATACAACTGACCAAAATCTAAAGACTTTAAAGGTGATAAGTTTTGCTCCCTCTTTAGGTATTTCAATCATTTAATTGCTTCAAAGTGAGATTATTCTTCTTCTGTTCTGGATTCATCTTTTACCGGGTTCCAGTCTTGCCAATTTACTACCTCCAACTATTTTAAACTTTAAATTTTTTACCTTGACTTCACAATTGCTTTTACCTCATGCAGGCGTCTAAAGACCTTCCAGTTTTTTACAAGATGAAGTTTAGTCTTATATTAAAAAAGTATTTCAAGCTGTAACATTGTTGTAGTTCTTTCAGAAACCTTTCAAATTTGTCAGCTGCCTTTTTACAGAATGATTAAACATACTGAACCATACTGGTTTATGTTTTGGCATACTAAAATTATAATAATAACTTCTCATGACTACAACTATGATTAGATTCTCTTAATATTCCAGAATAATACTATCACATTAAAAAGCACATTAATTAATCCTTCCACCCATATATGCATTTTGGTTCCTCTGTGTGAATAATTTGAAGTAGCTACATTATCTTGTATTCAATTGTATAGATTGTGTGTTAATAAACTGAGGTAGTCTATAATATTGACCTTATCTCGTTGTCCTAATATAAAAAGTTTTTCAAATAACCCCATTTTTGGAACAAAACCCACATAATTTACTGTTATGATTTGCATTAGGAGCATCTTCTTCCAGTAATAAAGCATTTTTGCCTCACAGGCTACTCCTGATGAACATTTCTCAAGCTCATTAATACAAGTGATTTACTTTTATATATACCTAAACTGTGGTTGAACCAGAGATATAGTAGCTATCCAGCCTGCTGGTTATAAGGAGAATTAGAGATTGACATTAGAATATTTTGGTGAAAACTTTTTTGACATACTGATGTTTTCCATTTGTAAAGAATGTATTTCAATTAACCTCCAATACTACTGAAAATAAATTATGCAGCTCAGTTTTGTATGCATATGGCACACACTTACCAGCTATCATGTTTTAAATTATGAGCAATATTGTTTGATTTTTTTAACCACGTTTGTGAGGCATATATAAATAAACAACATTAATATTTGAGACAGAAGCTCTGTGGATTCTGGTTTTAAAACAGATGTTCAAGCAGGTCTGACCTTTCAATCTACTGTAACTGCCAGAAGTATCAAAAGATACTCTAAGGATCTTCTAAAGATGGGACATAACCATTGGTTTAGCTTTATATAAGAAACAGGTAAGTCTACCAGTAATGATATGGAAAGACTAAAAAGACAGTAAATAAAACAATAGTTAAGTAAATTAAAACATTTGTAACAATTAGGAAATATTTCATCGAAGTTTGAAGTCAGCAGTATGTGTGCTTGACTATTTTGTTGAATTGGAATCTCATATAAATCAAGGTGAGTTGTTTGAATTCAGATGAAAATATTTTAATATTCAACACTACCAGCAGAAAATTTTCCAAACTTTGAAAAGAGTCTCATTTAGCAGATTAAAATAAAGCAACATTAAACTGGATACCTAAAGCACAAGCAAGCATATATTTTTCCCACAAGGATTTTGAGAAGCTTGAACTCTGCATATTCTAAGGTATTGCCTGCATCTATAATTAATAGAACTGCTCCTATTGGAGATATGGAGAGTTCGTGATGGTAGTTTCAACTAATAGCACCATAACAAAAATGCATTTGACTCAGTGCAAATAAATTAAATTAGACCAATTCACTGTTGAAGTACATAATGCACAAAGATAAATAGCTCCTGGAGAGGCAGCCTCACTGCATGCTCATTTTAAGGGAAAAGATCTTCTAAATACAAAAAGAAAGTACTGCACTGATTCTGTGGAGCACCTGCATTGACAGACTGTCTCTGAGCAAATAAAGGGATTTGTTAGTTTGTTTGATAACATGTTTTCAGTTCCGGGTTTTAACAAGTTTCTTCCATGATCATTGTTGACATTCAGGGCTACAGGGAGAACAAAAACAAAAGGATCAATTGTTTGCAAAGTGGACCTAGAAACTTAGAGCATCTCTTTCTCTATGTAACCACTATTGATTTAAAAAGTTCAGGGAACAGAGGAAAATTTGTTAGTGACATTCTAGTGCATTCTTTACCATACACTTGATAGGTATCAACAAAGAAATCCCTACTGGCTCTAAAATGTGTAGTAGGTATTAATATTTAGCAATACCTGCTGGGAACAGCCTTGAAGAAGAGCTAAAAAAAGAATAGGGATATTGTGAAAATGGTCAATGTAAATTAATAACTGCAGTGAAAGCCACATGGGGGGCATTTTTTTGAAATTAAAAAGACAATACACCTGCAGGTGGAACAGGTAATTATTTTCAAGGTTTCTAATGCAACACCTTATTTTTAACTCAGAACCTATCTTTGGATATAAGGAATGCATGAAATCCCTGTTTCTTCTTTCTTTCCTGCATCTCCTCTGCTTGACGACCTTTTAATCAGGTTTTTTTTTTCTATTCAGTGTTAAAAGTTATTCTGTATTTCACTCTCTCTTTCCATCTTCCTTTTTCTGTAATGAGTTTATTGTACTTCCCTCAAATTTCAGGTTTTTTTTCTTTGCTTCATGTGTCTTATCTTGCTGAACCTTTGCCTGTTTCCACATCTGCTTCATCTTTGGCACTTAAGTTTTCTATAGCTTTTTGACAATTTTAATAAGAGTCTAGTATGAGATAAGTGTGTGGGCTGTGCAACTATTGGAGCTGCACGGGTATTGGGGCTGCCATCTAACACAAGTCAGTGGCTACAGGGAAAAAAATCAGGCAGATCATACTGAGGCAGTCAAGGAGAGGGAGATAGGCCCAGTCAATTGCTGTTCACAAATGCAGAGCTCTGTCCTGAACTGATCCTCCCAGATTTCTCTTTCCACTGGCTCTCTCAGACATGATTTGGGTGTTCAAAGGCCATTGTCTTTCAGGTTCACAGAGCAGCCCTACTTTACAATCTCATACATATTTTCCCCTTCTGCCCTTCTCCAGGTATAGCCCTTCCTGACAAATCCTTCATTTTACTTTGTGCACAAACCATACAGATTCCCACAAGAATTTCTCAAGCAATATTTCTCATTATCAACTCATAAAGCCTTACCCTTGCTAAGGAAGGCAGCTCCTGGTTCGCCTGAAATGTTTGGTTTCTCTGACAATAAATATAATCATGTCACTTTCCTACTGCCAGCTAAACCTGTAACTCTATTCTCTGTCCTCCCCGTTCTCTTTAACAACTTTTCAGCTTCCCTCTTAAGATGTTCTTTCCCTTGTTCCTTCTCATAATCTCTTCCACTCTCCTTCCCAGTCAAACTTTCAGACTCATTGGGTTTACCTACTAGTCCACCCTATGGCTCTAGATCATCTTTCTTTTCTGAAAAAGCCAAATAGAACTGGATATATTTTTTTTTCGGTGTCAATTAGCACTGTACTTTTAAAGAAGAGACTGAAATACGGAGATGGGTTTCTCACCCCCCTCACCCATTTCCTAAGAAATAGCCTACCACCAGACCTACAGGCAAAGCAGAAGCGCCCCTCTTTGCCCAATCTTTTCCGAGATCCGAGGTTCAGTGAGTGCACCCGACCTCTCTGACGGCGGCTACCCCGTGCAGGCACCGACTCCGCCGCCCCTCTCTCTGCCCGGGAAGGCGCTCAGGCGGGGCCGNCGGAGCTCTCCAGGGTGCTGGGGTGCTGCCCGCCCGCCCGCGGGAGCCGCGCCGCCCGAGCCCGCCGAGCCGCGCCGCGGAGCCCCTCTGATGCCTCCGACACCGCCGCTCCCGGGCTCCGCCGCGCCTCCGAGCAGCATGGCCCGGATGGGGTACCTCCGCGCGGCTGTCTCGGGCTTTTATCTGTGGGAAGCTGCCGTACTGCTCAGGTGAGTTGCTTTCTTTGGGGAACTAGAGGTGTCCCGCTTCCCGGCTGAAATGCCTGGGACGGGCGCAGGCGGCCGCCGCGGTCACCGCCTTTCCTCACCACCAACGCCGCTACCTTCGGCAGCCAGGCTATGGGCACAGAAAGTAAATGCGTGAGCTCCACGCTTCCTGAACGGCTTCATAACATTGCGCTGTCCCGAATCTCATTTTGCATTTTACAAGCAAGAGGTTGTGTACTTCCTTCACTTGCTCGCAGATACGGTTTCCCTATAAGATCGGTGAATTTTATCACTGTTTTTAGCGGGAATTGTAACATCAATGATATTGAAAATCCTTAAGGTGCCAAGTGTCTATATGTAAAAGTTAGAGAAGATAAGATAATCTGAGTTGGGAAATTTTAGACTTCTTTATTACTGTCAGTTCTTTTCAGCAAAAGGAAAATCACAGATTGCGTTAGGTCAGAAGTCTTGTGCAGGAAGAGAAAAGCACTAGCTGAGTGAAGAGAGGATATGATCTACAGAAGTTCCTTTAAGAGGGAGAGCATTTGCTGTACTACCAACAGTCTAGGATTTGTATTATGAAAGATGGCAACGTATCCATAAATTATGACCTGAGTAGAAGACTGAGGTTCATACGGCTTTCTCTGACCAGCACACTCTTTCTAGGTAAAGTGATGTTATTATATCAATATAAGCATTATTTTAACACATAGGTCTGGAAGTGTGGTGATGCCAGGCTAAAATGAACTTGAGTCCTCCATGATGGAAAACTTTAAAAGAAAAATCACACATGTAAAGAAAGAGACTTCAATGTCATCGTATATTCACTGCTAATGCAGTTAGCCGTGCTTGTTATCAACATTCTAGCTCTGTATCAAAGTAAACAAAACATGACAGTGTCAGACTATTTCAAGAATCACATTGTTATTTAAGAAAGAGAAAAAGGAAACTTAAATTTGAAAAGAGAGTTTGGGGATTATACATGTAAGGGATTTATAACCATGAAATTAAGTCAGCAGCATGTAGTGCCCCACAATGATTGCACACTTCACAAGTGCTCACATGTTTATAGGAAATATTTCCTTTTTGAAGTTAATATAATGACATCCTTTGTATCAACATATGTAACATAAATAGTTTATAATGTGATTTTGTTGTAATTGTGTCAAAAGAAAGAGATTTTAAGAAACTTAGTCACATGATTGGCTCTGCAAGGAAAGAGTCAATGCATGCATACTGAACTTGAAATTTGGTAGTGAGTATTTAATGGTCAGTGTAGGTGACCAAACACCTGTGTAGTGTAGGCAATACAAGCAGTACTATGCTATTATTATTCTATTTCAATGTATACTTATGGAACTTATTTTTCCTCTGCACAGTATTCCATGCAAATGCCATCCTACTGTTGAATTGTTCATCCTTTATTTTAACGATATAAAAGCATTTATTCCAAGGGGAGAAAAAAAGCTGTAAAGTCAGTTATCAAAAGCATACAGATATTTTGCATCACATAAATCTGGGCTAATACTGAATTGTTTCCAAACTTATACAGATATCTTATTTAGCATAAATTCAAATTATTCTATTCAATATCCAGGTAACTGGTACTGTAATAGCCTTTTGCTCATAAATAGTCACTTTATGATAATGAACATGGTTACTGTGCACAAGGACTATATGATTGGATAAAGAGTTCAGAAAGCTGCTCAGAATCCATGTTTGTTTTCCATATCAATCTCAAGACAAGGACTGCTGATGACTTTAGGTCTAGCAATAGTACATGAGAAACCTGAGTCTGTTCAAAACACATAGGAGTCTTCTCCATGCTTTAAAAATGGAGGAGGGAAAGTGGAAAAAAATTAAAATATTAAAACCTGTAAAATTCTCAACTATTCTGCAGCTATTAATTTTATTTCTTTTCCAACTTAAGCCTTGTGAAATTATATTTCCATTGGAGCAAAGGGAACAGGGAATAGTAGAATGCTGCTTCCACTCTCTGTTAGACACAGACTCCAGTCTTAGCACCTATACAACACTTGATGAGAAGATGGATGTGCTATGGATTTTTAGGAATAGTCAAACCTTAAGTGGCTTACTTGCTCACACATTTTGGAAGAAATGATGTTATCTTACATCATGCAACTTTGAAACTTTTCTGCTCTTCATTAAGAAACTATATGAGAAAACTGAATGGAACTAACCAGAAAAGCCTTCATTACTTGTCCAACAGCCCTGAGGTTATTTAAAATTAATGTTTAAATTATGTGCCTGTGAAGATAGAAAAAAGAATGTTTCTCAGTGGAAATTTAGTATTGCTACTTTAATGAGCAAAGTCTCGAGATACACACTTCACAAGATGAAATTTCACCTGATTTTTTTTAATAATTCATTTTTCGTTCCACATCAAAAGATTCTTCAAATTGCAATGACTGAAACAAGATGTATATTGGTCATCTAGTTATTAATTTGATCTCCGAAAGATGTTGTAGAAAAGAAATTAGAAGCTGGGAAAGGGTCTAGAGAGCAAGTTTTGTGAGGAGCGGCTGAGGGAGTTGGGGTTGTTTAATCTGGAGAAAAGGCGACTCAGAGGAGACCTTTTTGCTCTCCACAACTCCCTGAAAGGAGGCTGTAGCCAGATGGGGATCAGCCTGTTCTCCCAGGCAACCAGTGACAGGACAAGGGGAAATGGCATCAAGCTGTGCCAGGGAAGATTCACATTGGATATCAGGAAGAATTTCTTCATGGAAAGGGTGGTCAAGCATTGGAATGGGCTGCCCAGAGGGATGGTGCAATCACCATCCCTGGAGGTGTTCAAGAAATGAACTGGACATGGCACCTAGGGCTATGGTCAACTTGAAAAGGTAGTGTTCAGTCAAAGGTTGTACTTCATGATCTTGAGGTCTTTTCCAACCTTAATGATTCTGTGATTATCCGTAGTCTTTCATAATATTGTGCATGTTTGTACTGTTATGTCATAGGTTAACACACATATTGATAATGTATCAATAGACTTTAAACATGAAAAGCAATAGTTAAAGCACATAACACTCTGGTTTATGCAATATATTTGAGGATAGAGAGAAAATCTATTATCAGACCTAAAATAAAAAAAATACTACTTATTAAGATTACTGCCAATCCGAGGCTGAGCGTGATACTAAGAGGGTCCAGGTGCAAAAAGGAGGCAAAATCTAGGGAAAATACTGTAATGTAGCCTTAAAATAACTGTAATTTACTACCAAAGAAAGAAAAAACTTCTGAGATATAGTTTGAAGTTATAATAATATCTAAGACTGAGTATTCTTTTGAGTTTTCAACAAGTAGTGTTAACAAATAATCCTCTGGATTTGCCTGAATTCCAAGATAAATTCATGATAAAAGCAAGATCATATTTGTAGAGTAAACGTGAAGATCAGATTTGTGAGTCAAAACCAGTTTCATGACAGCTCAGGAACTTCCACGGAGACCAGCACTGATCTATTAGAACTACGCTGTCAGGGACTTGACAGGGATTTGCTTTTCCTTGAAGGATGCAGTGTATCTATTTTATATGTAGACCTGTCTATGGGGAAAGAACAGGATCAAAAGGTAGGTTGCACTGGGGAAATGGAAAATAGATTCTCCCTATTTCTTTATTTATCCATATTAGCATAGACCAAGAATCATGCTCCAATTAGATTATTGCCTCTTTCCTTGTTCTTTGCACTACTCCATTGGACTTACATTGAAGGAAACAGTATCACAGACACAGATAATTGCTCTTAAAAACCAGATTTTTGTGGGAAAAACCTCCATGCAACCTAATTTTGGGGCATATCTGAGTTCAGGATTAACTGATTTTGAAATTGTTCCTGCATTTCATTGCAAACTGATTTCAGGTGAAAAGCTATAAGAAGCAGAAGTCATTCTCATTTAAGCCAGTATTAGCTCCTTCAAACAATGAAAGAGAAAAAATACAACAGCTAAAAACTATTAAATCTGACATAGCATCACAAACATCTTTGAAAATAAAGATTGTCAGACGTTCTACTGAAGCTTCAGTAGGTTATTAATATGTTAATAATTAGACCTACAATGCTACTCAAGAAATAAAAATGTCTGTTCAAATCAAGATGTGAATAAAATTGTGTAAAAGAAAATCCACTAATGCAAGGTGACAGCACTGAAGCACAACACCTTTCCTCAGCAGCCCAGACTTAATCTGAAAGATAGTTTCTTTGGAATAAATTAGTTGACAGACTCCAGGTCCAATGAAAAGCACTTTGCACATCTCAGGGAGTAGCAAAGGAAGGGTAGACGAGCTGGGAGTTCAGACTCACAGCAATGCAGGAAGGAAGAGGATTCTGCCATAAAAGTTTGCAGTAGCACAACACTTGTGCAGGAGAAGAACAGTTCAAAAGTTCAACTTGATGGGCAAAGATGAAGAGGTGTGTCCAAGGTCAAAGCCAAAGGGTCAGGTCAGCAGGTCAGTCTCATGATCAAAATTACTAAGGTGCAAGACTGGGTGAAAGTATGCTTGCATACTAGCTCATGCAGAGACCAGGAGAACCTCCTCAGCACTTCTGAGCATGAAGAAAAAACAAACAAACCAAGGAAAAACAAACACAGTTAAGAGAAACAAAAACTAGTGCTCAGAGAAGAGAGCTGAACCCCTGCTGAGGGTTCTACAAAACAGATACAAGCAGGTCTGTTTCAAAGCTGGGTTACCAGCGCTCACACTGACCCCAGCCAGTAAAACTTCTGTGATGAAGGGTCCTTCTAAAAGTCTAGGAGGAGAGCATCAGTGCCTTTAGGGAAGCATTGTACCTTCCAAAACTCAGACAAAAGTGACAAAAGGGAGTTTTGTGACCAAGAATATATAAGTCAAATTCTCTTGTATTTCACCTCTACCAATTTCTCTTGTATTTCAACTATACCACTGAAGACATTGAAATCCCTCTGCACCAAGTAAGAGTTTCTTCACGAGTCCAAATTTGATTAGGGCTTTAGCTATCCAGTCTTTATTTTGATAAAAACTTGGTTATTTTCTAAGTTATTACCATCTTTATAATTTCAGGAAAGGATTATATAGTTATATAGTTATATATTATGCATATATTTTTGTGTTTATGGTATTAAAACTATGAATCTCAATTCTTACAGTGCTAGTGACATTTTCTTACTTTTCAACTTCTCTTTATTCATTTCTAGCCAACTGATGAAAACAACAACTGAAAGCAAGTAATATTGTGAGATAAGTGCTATGCTTCTGTATGGTGATAAATGTAATAGCTCCTCTAGCAGATTAGTTTTGTCCAGGCATCCTAAGAATCACAACAATCAGAAAAAATGAAAATTTTTACAAGATTAGTGCTTCTTGTTTTAACAGATTCAGAATACAGGCTTCAAATGACCTAACTGAGTATTATGTAATAATACCTATAGGGAATTATTCCTGCAAATCAGCTTTTCTCAAGTAATGAATGATGAAGAGCCCTTTAGTGTGATGTTGCTTTTTGTCCTCTTTACTGCTTTTCCTACTAAACTTCATGATGTTTAGTGAAAGAATCACTGAGGGGAGATAGGAAATAGAAGATATCACTTTCACTGATATTTAGGCATCATGAATAGGTCAAGTAAAAGGCACCTTTTTGAGGATATCAGCTACTAGCAAAAAGGGAACATCTCAGAGAGCAGGAAAATACACAGCAAAGAACTATGTTTAACAAGATTGCAGGACCAAAACAGAAGAACGAGAAGAGCATCAGAAAGCAGAATAGTTTGCACAGTAAAGTCAAGAGAAAGGGTAAGAAATTAAGACTGTACTTTTTTTCTAGCACAATCCATTATTTTGTATGGCTTCTGAGGCAATATTATCCTTTCTGGCTGATGCCTTTAGATGGTGTGGCATTGGAAGTGTAAGTAATAGACAATAAAAAGAAAAAAATTAGAAAAAAAAAGAGGAAAAAAACATAGACGGTATATATCTTTATCTTATCTATATATACAAGCATAAAAGAATGCATTTCATTATTACATTTCCAGTCAGATGTCTAATGAATTGCTCCTACACACATTATTGAATACGACAGCAAACAGGGTAATAAAACCCGATCTACACATAACTGGACTTCCCACATAATGAACAGAATCACAGAATTCATTAGGTTGGAATAGAACTCTGAGATCATCAAATCCAACCTATGAATGAACACCCCCATGTCAACCAGACCATGGCACTATGTCCCCTGTCCAGTCTTTTATTAAACATCTGCAGGGACAATGACTCCACACTCCAACATTTTTTATGCAATTTTTCTATACCACATACCACCCTGTTACTTCTCTGGGCTTACCACTGATATACAAAATGAGTGGGGACAGCAGTGAGGGTCAGGGCTATTTCCAGGTAAGAACTTTCCTAAAGAAGATCAGTCCTCTTTGATATTGTTATTACTGAAGTCTCTTTATGGTGACATGGAACATTAGTAAAATGCAGTTTCCAAGGAAAACAGTTTGAGAGAGCAGAAAAGGTAGGAAATTTCAAGAACACTCTGGTCTGACATGATCATGGTCACTGATGGGGCTGTTGAAATAGTGGAGCTACACAAGTAGTGAGGCTACTGACTAATACAAATCAATGGTTAGAGGGAAAAGCAAGACAGCACATTATCCCAAGGCTCTTTTAGTAAAACAATAGAGTAGAACACTGGAGTACTAAATTTTCTCAAACTGTTACTTAGGTTGAGTTAATTGCTAGTAACTTGCATGGGATTCTTACAGTTAAAACTAATTTAGGAAAAGTATCATAAGCAAAATCAAAACAGCTATGAAATTTAAAAAAGCAAACTCATTTTTTTTCCTCTAATAAAATTCAAGCTGTAGTTATAACTATGTCACCTACTGTCTTAATATTTTGCTCTTTGTTGCATTCCCTCTTTGATATAAAATAGATAGATAGATAGATAGATAGATAAACACATTTAATCTAAAAAAGTATTGGTTTATGCTACCCATCACACCATTACTCCAGGTTTCATACACTATGTACAGTTTATGTTAAGATTCCACTGTCTAGAGTTTATCTCCAGTTCCTTATAAAATACATTCTGAACACATTCACCCTTTCTGATTTTTGAAAGGTAAAATATGAACCTAATGTAATCTTAGCATCTCTGAGGACCCACAAGTACCAAAATATGCAATTTCACAGACTACTTTCTACAAAATTTGCTGTTTACAATTTTGTATGATTTTGCCAACACTTTAATTAATTTTAATTTCACAAGTAACCACTCAGCAGAAATACCTAGCTAATAGTTATACCAGCATGCTTCTCAAAGGTTTCTTTAAAAAAAAAAAAAAAAAGACTTTACATCTTAGTGAGGGACTGCTGAGCTTAGGGACTATTTTGTGAAATGTTGGTTTATAATGTTCTGGCATCGAGTGGGACTCAATTTCTAAAAGGATCCTGAGGTTTTGTCCTGTTAAGTCTTGTAGTTTCATAAAGGGTTCAAAACTGCATTGTCCTTTATTAGATTCAGTAACACACAGGAGGATCTATTCTTTGGGCTATGTAGGCTAAGACATTTCCATCTTCAGAGACCATCTAAAATTTCAGGTTTGTAAGCAATTTATATGCTGGCTAAGAGTGCCCTACTAGACTAAATACATGTCACAAAGTGGTGAATTGCTGGCAAAAAAACCCCACCTTGAAATCAATCATGACTAAAGCACTGACCACACAGGGAAGTGCCTGACTCCTGTGTTCTAGGGTAAATGTCAGTTCTATGCCTAAACACATATAGGGAACTTCTGTGTTTTCCCTGACACTATTGGGTCAGATCCATTATCTCTGACTCAGCAGTATTAGAACTAAATTCAAAGTGAGCAGATTTCAGCATAATGTCTGGAACCCATCCCCTAAAAGACTTTTTTTAAAAGATCCATGTCAGTTTGCTTAAACTTCTAATTTGCAAGAGTTAAAGTAGAATAAATTATCTTGAAATTTCCCTCAGTTCTTGTACACTAAGAATTGATAGTTAATTGTTTTGAAAATAATACTGCAAGTTTTTACCACAAAAAATGAATATGAAATGTTCCCACTTGAGACAATAATCTGTGATAACAAAAAGTACAATACAGCAGGGAAACTGGAATTAAAAATACTATCTGGAAGTTTCTCCATATATGTGTTACAATTTTACCTTCTATCTTCAAAACTTAGTCCCAAATTCTAACACTCAGCAAATGAGCTCTCAGAATATCTCTCTCTCTTTACCTATTTCTGTTGTTTCTCTACACTTATCTTTGGATCCAAGAGTGCTCAAATTTTCATCTGTAATTAAAATGTGAGCACAAGGCACTTGTTCAGTTTCCCTAAATAATGGTTAACAGAATGCTCTTTTTGTTCCTTTTCAACAGGGATAACTCCTTCAGGAGAAAACAGGTCTTGAACATAATAAAGCCTTCAACATTGGGAAAGGGGCAGTGTCCTCAATGCTTTCATGATGATCCCCAGATGGGGAGAGGGTGCTCCACCTGGACCCCTCGCTCATCTGGTGGAGGATTTGTGAGGGCATTGGGGGATCAGCTCAGGTCATGACTCTTCCTTCCCTCAGCTTATTAGGAATTCTTTACACAAAGTTCCAAATTCTGGGATGATAACTTAAGGGGATGCTGCCATCATAAAGACTAGAAAAGCAAAGACTAAATATGTATCTGAGGGGAAGTTTAAACACCACTTTCTGTGTGTGAAAGAGAATGTGTGTAGTGGATCAGGATAATTTTGGAGGAAGCACGAAAGGCTAGCAGCACTGTTTTTTTAACCTTCACATTATTTTCTCTGACTTATTCCGTAAGGAATATGCTTCAGTGCATGCATTAGGAATACTGGGTTCTGTCATTATGTGGCATGAATTCTGTCACTCTCATCATCACCCTGAAGCTCAGCTCAGCTCTGTTCTTGTTAAAGAAAGTCTTATACTGATTTATTATAGTGTTGATCATGGATAGAATTAATAAAAAAGGAAAAAAATTACTTAATCCACATATCTCATGTAAATTAGCATGGCTGGTTGAACATCACCATTCCTGTCTCACAAAAAATTCCAAAGATTGGAAAATATTTTCTCACTTTTCAATGCATAAAAAGAAGTTTAAGTTGGAGAAAGCAGGAAAAATCTCTGCTAATTCTTTGGGGAAGATATTCAGAGTTTTTGAAAATTAGAACCTGATACTCCAACTTCAGTTTTCATTGCCATTGGAAAACTGATCATTACTGACAAAATAAAAAGGTCACTGAACAATATTCCACCAAAGCCTGCCAGCATTTCATCGAAAAATAAGTTTCCTTAAAACCCCATTTCATGAAAACAGTATTTTTTCAACTAGAAATATTTCATCTTATTTGAAAATTCTAAATTATTAGTAATAACATTATAATTAGCTGGCTAATCAAAAGAAACAATTTCATGAGAAGCATTTTAAGGAAAATATACTTTATATAGTGACTTTTCAGGCTATATTCAGCTTTTCTCTATGAGAACTTTTATCAAACTTATTTTAGAGAAAAAGTCAAATCTTCTGAACAGCCATCTCACATGCTCACTCAAGATACAGGACTGCTACAAGCAGAGCTTCCCTAAGGCAAACAGAATAGTGTCTCACTGAATTGTGGTTCAGTCTTCACAAATCTAGAGTTTTATTAAAAATCAATTTTTACCTAATTTTGATAAACCTCAATCATTTTATTCTAATGCAAGATTTTCTGAGAAGGTTTTTATGCATAGTAAAAATTAAGAAGAAACACATCAAAAAACCCATTTTCAGTTTTGGTTAGGGTTTTTAAAACAAGATAAGGAAGGAACAGAATACATATGACATTCTAATTGGCCATTAATTATGACTACAAGAAAGACATCTTTCCAAGAGATGTAAACTTCAGTGGACACTGTTTTTGTGTATACTGTTGAGAGTACAGTAACCTAATAAATGCAAACATGATGAGGCACTCCCACAATATTAAAAGAATCCATCAGAAGTAAGAAATTCAGTGATACACCTCTCTACAATTGAAAGGACATTTTGAGATGTATTCTAAATATAGAATCAACAAAGGACCTATAATCTGTAGAATTCTGTTTGCAGAATTCACAGGTTCTTCCTAGATCTAGAAAGAATTGCCTTGAGAAACAACTGTTCAGTCAAAAGTCTCATTTGCATTAATTTGCCTTTCAGTCTTGTGTTGCCTCATTGTCATCTGCTGCATTTCCATCCGTTATGGTGGTGAAAGACACCAGTCAGTTCCTGTGCAAGTTCAGTTGGTTAGGGGAATCATGCATTAACCATGACAAGAAATGTAATTATTCAACCCTCACAGCTTTTATAGAAGAATATCTGGTGTAATAACATAGAGTATTCAAGAAATTACTTGATCATTTTGCAATCTATCCATTATGCCAAAAACTTTTCTGCATTATTTAGTGAATACACAAATTACTCTTGATAGTGAGAGAAGTTCAGACTACTATAAATAAATGGTTTACAGACTCTGTACAATTTTAAAACATATTACTTTCCTTTTAGCCAAGTACAATCTATCAACAGCAAAACAAAACAAACAAACAAACAAACAAAAAAAAGTTAATTGAATTTGAAGAAGAGCTAACTATTTTTAATTAAAAATTAAAGTTATCAAAACCAAAACCCATTCATTCCGTCCTTGGAAGAGTGAGAGATTTGTCAGAATTTGAATATTTGAAATATTCTCTACTCCTCCCTCCCCCAAAAGTAGGCTAAATAAATTAAAAAGTGGCAAGAAACTAAGATCTGCTCTTAGATAAATTATAAAAATAACCTACACAACAAGTTAAAAGACTATTGGGTAGGTACTTCTGGGAAAACAGTGAAAAATATTCAGAACAGAGTTCTAATTTATAAAATGCATTAATTCACATGTTGCATGGCTGAAACTGGCAACAATAAACTTGTCATATACAACGAAGCAAAATTATGGAGACAACCTGTAGTTTGTTTAATCCATATCTTAATGAAGATAGAAAGCCTTGCTCATAGGATTATGAAGAATGCTGACAAACTAGTTTTCTTCTCTTACCTTAAGAGATTTTTTTTTTTCCCTAAGGAAGGTGTAAAGCATTATACATACATGTACCAAGTCACAAAAAAAAAAAAAAAGTTAACATTATCTAGACTATAATATGCTAGAATGGTGATCATAACAGAGAAATCAGAAAAATTCAAATCTCATTATTCTCTGCTTTCTTCTCTCTGCTAAGAAGAGCTGAAACATTCCACAGCAACCCAAAGTTTTTCAGAACTATAGTCCATAATTTATGTACTTTATGTTAACCTATGTTAAACATATGTTAACTTTAACAAGGTATTTTACTTCCATAACAAACTTGACTAGAAGAAGACTGTATAGCTGGAGGAATTCTCAACTGTATTAATAAATGGAAAAAAATATATATGACACCATAAAGGAATTAGGAACATTAAAAAGTGCTTATAACCATTGCCTAAGCTAAAGGAGAACTAAAATTTAATGTTAATTCTGTAGCTGAAACAGAAAAAATATTCAAATCTGAAAGAAATTATTTTTCTAATAGTTGCTTTGAAATGCAACCCCCTACATATTTAATGTAGCTTCTTATTTATAACCACTAAAATAATAAAGAATAGATAGTGAACTTGAAATGGAAAGGGTTTTTTTTTTTTGTTGCACCTAAGTATTGTTACTTTGGCTGAAAATGTGTCCTGATACAACTCTACTTATCTCTGCAGCATCATATTGAAAAATTATTCAGACCATTTGCACTTAGTCAAAATAAGAGGATAGGAGGGCAACTAGGAAAATCTAAAACAGTGAAAAATCAGTAGAAAATCTAAATTTTACACAAAATATTTAAAATTTTCTTGAGGGTTTTTATTAGAAAATACCTTTTTAAAGTCTTGGTGATAAAATGCTTCTGCTCCTCTTAGTTGATATGACGCTGGTGAACATGAGTTAAGAATTCTGTGTTTGTTCTGATAAAATTATTATCTAAAACATGGCAGGATATGAACATCTGCATTTTCTTTGCACTAGGAACTGTCAAATTTATGACCTACAACAAGTAAGAGATTGCATCTTTAATTAGCAAGAAACACATTATTGTCAGTTTTAGCAGAAATAAAATGAAAAGCACTTGCAATCTCAGTCTTTGTTAAAACATTGCAAACTTAATTCTTTCTCTGTCATTTACTATCTTTGGCTTTATTACATGCCACCCTCCTCCTCTATTGTTTCACCTCTGAAAACTTTTTTTTTTTGTCCCTCAGAATGAAATTAATTTATTCACCAATAAATCATTATTCAAATAGAGTTATTTCCATAAGGGAATACAAAGGAGTTGGAAGGAAATTATCTCCTTGTATTAACCTTGAACAGTAGAAGGTAATGTTGCCTAATTCAGGCATCTAAACTAGTTCAGTTAGCCTGAGTTCACAGTACAGATAATGGTAAAAGCCTGTCTTCCAAGGATAATTCAGATAAGGAGATGAATTTTGTGGGTTTCTTTTTTGTTTTCAGAAGAAAGTCTCTGTGTGAGCTAGAAGGGAAGAGAAGTGACAGATGATTTTATATGTCACTTTCAGTACTGGATCCATGCAGCTGTGACCCCCTGACATAACTCCTGGGTTTCCAGAATAGCCATGGATTTTCATAAATAAATATTTCTGATAATGGCCTCCAATGAGAAAAGTCTGTTTGTCTTTTTATTTTTATGAAGCATTTTAATATTCAGTAAAGATATTGGGTTTTAATTTAATTTAAATTTAAAAAATAATAACTTAAAAAAATTATCCTGTCTTCTGAACTTCCACTCCACAATATTTGCTAATTTTCAAGGTTACCCAATTTAGAATTTTTTATTGCAGTAAAACACAGAGACTTGTATTTCTCTTCTAACACAACTATCTCAGCCAGTTTAAACACATCACACCTCAAAAAAATATCTGTGTCATGCCACTAAACTGAAAAAATGCATTTCAGTGATAAACTGTGCAAAAATTTGGAAAAACCTTAACCTTATCCCCAAAAATCAAACAAATTAGTATTGTTTATGCTTTACATTAATGTATTATATTTTTTGGTGCAAAATTGAAGGCAGTTTTTGTCTTTCTAAAAAGAACAGGATTTATTTTTAGAAAAACAAGAAAAATCTTAAGTTTGAATGGTCTTGAGGCCTTCAGTAATCATTCTTGTTATATTTCTTGTTTTTTGTTTTAAGCTGTCACACGCTGGAACATTCTACTCTTAAAAAGGTATTTTTGTCAGGCTTATGTACATCTTGACTAATGCGTGCAAATTCTGCATACTATAAACTCTGATCTTGTTAGTCCTTTACCTACTTAATTAGCAGATCAGATAGTTAGAGGCATTACCATTACAAAAAAAAAGCCATCCTATGCTTCTGACCTCATCAAATTGAAAGCTTGCTTTCCCCATTAATTCTACCAAATGAAGGTCTAAATCACTCAGAAGAGGCTTTGAATGCTTTCTTTATCACAAAATCTTATTGCTAAAATTTTCAAAATGCAAGACACCATCACATGTTCTAACATCACCAATTAGAGGATCATTTCCTTCCTAGCAGACCTCTTTCATTACATGGTTACACTGAATTTGTTTGTTTGTTTTAAAAGTTGACAAATTCTATCACCATTGCTTACAGCTATGGAATCAGGGAGACTAGTCATGAGATTAATTCATCTAACCATTGCTGATGAACCAGTGAATAAGTATCACTAGACTAATTTACTGAAATGCTTTTGTGTAGTAATGTATGGGAGATGGAATTAAATGCATAATGTCTGCAGGTTTTGCTTTCCTTCTGTGTGTATAATTAATTTCTTTGAGCTTCTCTGGGAACTATTTTAATATGAAGTGCATTAAAAACATTCAAACATCAGCTAGAGAGAATGGACCACAAACACAACATCCAATTGCTCCAGGGATTTGGCCACACTTGCTGTCTGAGAGAATAAGTTAAATAATGAAATGAAAGACCTACTGGACCATCACAATGTGTGTAGCAGCACTGTAGTATGCATTGTAAGATGAAATGCAAACCTTCTACCTCTGAATGACTAAAATGGGTTGCATTTGAGACAAAATTAGTAATTTATGATCAAGTGAAAAGAATCCCCAAGACAAATGTGATGGTAACTTGGTGTTAATGTAAGATTTTCAAGAAAAAAATGTGTCAGTACCTATGGAAGGGAGAAAATGAACTTACCATATAATTCAAAGATAATTTGTATCAGTTGTGTTCAAAAGTAAGTCTGCGAGACTCTGGAGACTACTCTCAGGCTTATTTGGATAAATGAGTGGATTTTCCTAAACTGGAGTTGGAAACATCTGTCTAGGAAGTTTCCAGTGGAAGGTATAATTACAGCACACCATATTCTTTCTTAATCTCTGCCACCTCCCTGCAGCAGCAACAAAACAAGAAGACTCAGAAAATGGTGTAAAATGTAATTTCTTCCTTCTCTTTTATCTATATTGTTCTTATTAAGCCCTTCTGGACTGATACAATCTTTTTTATAGAAATGTTGATGGTACTCCAATGCTTTTTTTCTTCAACATTTTCAAACAAATGTATATTTTTAAGGCTGAAACCACACACTGAAAGGAATTTTTTAAGAGCACACCTTGAAGATAAATGTTTAAATTCATCAGTTAGGGTAATTAGTAAAAACCAGCACTTTCTGCAGTACAAACATAAGTCTCAAAAGGTAATGGGCTTGAAATTACCTTTGAAAATACACCTTTTAAAATAAAGTTTATATAAAGCACTTTCATATGTAAAGTTTCTTTCCTCTGTTTGTGCTTTGGTAAAAATGTGCAGGAGGTTGGGACAGATAGAGACAACTTACCAGTAGAAAACAGTGGTTCTTCAGGAAAAAAAAACCACCAAAACAAAACAAAACAAAACAACAAACAAACAAACAAACAAACAAAAAAAAAAACAACACAGGAAAGCAATCTGATTTTTGCAGCCTTAAGTGTTTTAGAGAAGGAAACGTGTGGAGATTGTAAATTCCCTTTGAAGAGCTTTTCTTAAAAATTTTCTTTTGATGGAAGGGAAGAGAAAGATGTTCTCTCACAGACATGCTCACTTTAAATAGACATTTCAGGACCACAGATTTGTGATCCATGCTTTATATAGGTAACTAAATTGCCAGCTGACAGATTAGATCACCCATTTAAATTCTGTAGATTTTAATGCTCTGGCTGTATAGCTGTGTTAACTATATTTTTTTCAGACTTCTGTAGCAGCAGCAATCATTAAATAAAATAAAAGAATCAATAATAATGTAAGCATTTTCTCAGCAGAGGATTAAAAAAGAGCTGAGATCCATCACCTGCAATCACAGTCATACATGTCACAGCATCCTAAGGCGTAGCTCCATCTTGAAACACACAGGGCTATCTAAGCTCAAAGTGTTAAACTATTCCTGAACTGTTTCAGTGGTTGAAAGTCTTTTAATTTTGATCTAAATTTATTCCTGGATACTTCACATGCATTTGCTTTCATGACAACATTATAGTTTAGCTTACAATTCTTTATTCTTTGCAGGTGCACGTCATAGACAGAACATTTGTCTTTTTCCTAGTTGTGGTCAACCTCTGAATTTTTAAGCTGCTTCTAGTTTATGTGCAGCTCAAGTGCACTTTCCATTCTGGAGCTTAAGTCCCTACTGTGCAAGGAGCTGATGCTCATACAGCTGCTTAGTAAGTCAAATACCCAGCTGTGGAAGGAATTGAGCAAGAAGAGCCAACATTACAGCTGTAACTTGCAAACCTCATTACAGCAACTGCCAGCCTGCAACCCAACCCCTGTGTAGAAGGACCCTGAGAAGACACCATTTCACACCTGGAGCTATGTCCATTGCTTCTCTTCCTTAAGCTCCTCAAATCAATCAAGTGCCTTTTGACAGTGTGAAGATTTCTGCATGAGATTTGTAATGTTTAATCTGAATTTAGCCTGCTTTTCTATATATCAGAACTCTTTCTTTTTCACCAAGATAGCCATATATGAAGAACAATAGCTTATATTTTGTTAAATTGTCTCTTCCAGAAAGCTGTAGTGTCTTGGTTGGTACAGTTCGATCTTCTTTTAAGTTATTATAAAGTGTGCGTCCAAATTCCCATTTGAATTTGTCTACCTCTCATTGTTTTTTTCTCTGCCTTTCTTAGATATGGACATTAGATAAATGTCCAGTATTTTCTGCTGCCTTGAGATATTTATATACTTCCATCAAGTTATTTTTTTTTCACTCTTCTTTTTTTAATAAACTAAGCAGAATAAGTTCCTAAAGTCTCTTACTTGCAGCAAATTTCCCTAACTCTCAGGTCATGGTTTAGTGGCTTTGTTCAGTACCTTTCCAAATGCTTTAATGTCCTTTTAAAACTCAGACGTGGAATTTGATGCAACATCCCAGAACTGGTCTCATTAATATCGTATAAAATAATAAGTGACCTTCATGCTTCTATTCACTCTTTCAATCTTTCCGCACCACTGGATAACACAGTAGTGCAGTGAGAACTTTACCACAACTTTGCTGAGTTGCTTGAGGAATTCTGAGTCCTTCTTCACGGCTTTCTCCAACTCTGCCCACGTTCCCAGTTCATACATCTCTTAATATACTTCCTCTAATTGTTTTAAATTCTTCTACTTAAATGGGCTGACTTTAGGAAAGAGATTGTTTTCCTCACATCATCAGAACTTATGTCTCTGTCAATTCTCTTTGCATTTCTTAGCTTTAAACCATCAATTGTTTTGCATTTTCTTTCCAGATTATAGATGACATTGCTGAACACCATTCTTACAAGTAGCTTTTTTTCTGAAATTTAGGATGTGGTAGCTGATCTAGAGAAGGTACATCTTCTCTGTGTCAGGCTGCTTCTTACTCTCTAACACATATATTCCACTTGAAATATCTTCAGCTTGGCCTAAGTTTCTGATTCAAGTATGACTTTTTGTAGGTAAGGCACCTGTGATTTAGCATAGTTTCCTATCTCAGTGATTGAAAATTCAACTTGACAGGCTTCAAGGCATTTATGCAAAGCTCACCTGTCCTCAGATTTTAGGTGAAAAAATATGTTAATGGACAGAATACACCAGAGATAGGAGTTTTTATAGTTCTTGTGATTCTAATTTTCTGATCATTTTGTTTTTTGTGGCAGCTTATTTGAAACAAAAATTCTTACGCTAAGTTTTGATGGTGTAAATTTGTCTGGTCACAAATCATTTTTGAATGCATTTTTTGACATTTTCAAATTTTTTCTTCATTCTTGTCCAAAACTTCAGTTACCAAATTTCTTTTCAATTGCTTCTGAAGGCTTAATTTACATTTTAAAATGTTCAATCCAGGAAATTGAAGTCAAGTACTGTTCTAAGTCTGAAATTGGAAAATGGTATAGATCCTTATAACTGTTAGTAATATTTGCCAACAGCTCACATTACAACTCAGAATCACTGCCAGGGAGAGCATTCTTGTTGGTAACTTTTCCCCATAAAATATGAACAGACCAGAAGTCTATGAGGCTATAATGTGTCTCCAATAAAAGACCTCATCAATGGGAAGCTTCTACCTCTGAAAAAAGCGTACAGCTTGCTTTCTCAGTAATTTAAAGTCACATAATGACTTTATGCTTTATGTACCTTGCTGATATTAAAATTCTTGCTGATATTAAACTCTTATAATCTCGCCTGGTAGAAAATGCATGTACAAACTCTTTAAAGAACTGTGACAGGTCAGAATGAATTCCCTCTGGAGGCACGCAAAGCCATTCCTGGACTTATGCAATAGTTGTGTATCAAGGACAAAGCTATGTGCATTATTAACACTAAAAGAAGCTCAATTCTTAGTTCATGAAAGGAGTATACCCTCCTCTGACCTCTTAGCCAGAGGCCTAGCTTTCAGAGACAGTGTGCAATAAAACTGAAAAACCCTTACCATGCAGAGTAAATTTTTTAATTAATCTGGAAACAAAAAGTCCCTTCCTAAAATCCACTGACTTGGGTTTTACTACATCATCAAGTCTAGTTCCTTTTTAACTAGACAAGTATTCCACATGTCAGCTTTGATTGATGAAAGTTTTATTTGTCCAATAGTATTCTTGAAATACATATTTTCAATAAAAGTTAAATCAAAAGGGGAGAATTCTGCAGAACTCAACCAGCCTTTACTCATTACACCCCGAGCTTAGTAAAAGGGAAAACATTCCTTGAAGAAATATTTAGTTACAAATTACAGTTGGCTTTTGTCTATAAAAAAGGTATTAATTATGCTGAATGTATTCTTTTCATAAGCAGGCACTAAATTATTCAAGGTATTCTGAGACTTAAAATTGATTGATGAAAGCAAATATTAATGATGCCATCATATGAAAATGTGAATAAATTTGAAATGGTAAATGTCACTGAGAAAATCCACGGTCACATCAATTACTATTTTTCCCAGTCAGAATTAGTAACCTTAATTTCAAAGTGCTTTATTCCATGGCAAAGCAAGAACTACAAGTACAACAAGGAAAGATTTACAAAAAGTTCAGTGAATTAAAAAAAAAACAAAAAAACAAATTCTTCCTTTCCAGAAAATTATATTCAAGCTAACAATAGGCCTTTCTATATTTGTGTTCTGGATAATTTATGTATCAAAAGAATAAAAATATAGGATTGTATATCCTGTAGTAAAGAATTTTATATACCTGCAGAATAGAAATATAAATTCCTTATAGAAGACTACTAGAAAGAAATCGAATTGTTTAAGTGTATATATTAAGTGTGTACACACAGTAACTCAATTCTCCTGCCTTCTCTATCCTGTTGGGTGGATAATATCCAACAAAGGGTAATCTGACTCTTGTTTTTTATTTGCTTTATAGACATTAGTGATGTTTTATAGAAACATTAATCACTACAAGTTGTAATAATGGGATGAATCAGAGCCATTCAGAATGATTGATAATGAAAATTACGGCAATAGGATAATTTCAAACTGAACTATAAAAAGAATATGTTGAATACTTACTTTCTCAAAAACGGAAATAAATTCTGCGACTACGAGAAGAAATAAAGAACTAGGTTAACTACGGAAGGAGAGTAAAGAAACATTTTTTAGTGAAAGAAATACCAAAATATTCAAAACAATTTGGAAATACCCAACAATTTTACAATTTATGAACAATTTAGAATATACAAATCAACTTGCACATAGAATAGAATAAACACTAGCTAAGCAAATAAATGCAAGGATAAAATTTAACTTTCTAATTTAATATTGCAACTAAAAGACTTAATTGCCATTTTTAATTAAAGTATGAGCAAATCATAGCATTCTAGAGGCTTTTATGTTCATATTTTATGTGTGCCCAAATTTTTAACTCTCAAGGACTAATATGCTTTTTTTTTTTATTTAAGATAATAAATCCAAATTTCAAACTTGAAGACAAAAATTTTAGCAGATCTTCTAAATGGAAGTTTCTATAAAACTGTGACTTTTAACATCTTGAGTAAAAGAGTCTTGAAAAGAAAGAAATTATGTTCTTAGTCTGAGTTCCACATGGCCTCTGCATACATACATGCCTGTACAGAATTTTTCAATTTTGATATTCCATCCATTGCTAAGAAGCAAAGTTTGGCGTGCTAAGAAGCAAAGTTTAAACTTTTTTATGAATCAGAAAATTCCTAAAGGCTTTACCTTATTCTGTGTTTACATCTAAACAAGAGCATATTTAAGTAGTTCTAAAAGAGTGAATTGATATGGAGACTATGAATTGAGTAAGTAAAAGAGATTTAAAAGTCCTTCTGTAACAGATTTTTGACTTTAATTCAGCACAAATATGCAAAGCTCTTTATCTTTTTTTAGACTCCAAAAGCCACAAATGATTTCAATTGCAACATGTATCACAACGTTACTCAAAATTTATGTATTTTCTGACTGTTTTATTTTTCCAGTGTGTTAGACAGCACTCAAGTAAGAGCTGTTCCACAAAACAAAGACTTCTCCTTTGGGTCCCATGGCTGATCACAGTGCTACTACTCTGTTCCCTTAGCATGTGCAGAACACACTTTAGAATGTCAGTAGGAGTTTTGCATGCATGTGAAGAGGAAGCTACAGGAGGTGCCATTTGTCATGTGGCCCTGAGAAGAAAAGTTTATTATACTAGATAGTTTCTTCAATAAGTTGTTAGGAGTTTGTTGGGTTGGTTGTTTTTTTTCTTTACCCATTGTAGCAGTCACTTTTGTTTTAAAAGATAGTGAAACTCCAAGACAATGTTAAAGAATAGCACCTGCCAAGAGACTGATCTCTTTTATTATGGTTACCTATCAACACAAAAAAAAAAAAAA
>VWYO01020090.1:159982-245525 GCA_013400275.1 Rhadina sibilatrix
AAAAAAAAAAAAAAACACCACCTTGAGATGGAAAAACCTTGTTTCTATTGGACACAGACTGAAATTCTGAAATTGACAAGGAATAATGGAAAAATTAGCATGCTTTTCCACAATGACATTTTTAAAGAGACTTCTAGAAAATAATTTAAACCCTTTTCCATGAAGAGGCAATTCATTGTTCAGTTATCATAATGACTGCTCTGCCACTACTGATGCTTCAAAATGCAAGATAAGACAAAACAACAGTTGACTAAGGACCTGTGGTAACAAAGAATTCAGTTATAAGTGGACTCTTAAACATTTTGTGAATTTAAGAGAAATGGGAATATAATCTAAATTACTTTTTTGTAAGCAGTAGAAATAAGAGCAGCAACAAAGCATTTCTTTTCCCAGCGATGACAGATAACATTGAAGGTAGAAGCTGCCTTGAGTGAAGAAAGTCACTTTTCCCCCCAATTGCTGTGAAAAGTGACATGCATTTTCACTGAAATCCACATAAAATATTTTTACTATATATTTCAAATGGGATGATGTTATTTTGTTTTTTGTATAGAACCATGTGTGCAGGCTGATACTGAACTTTGTTGCTGTGAGTTTTTTTAATTGCTAAAGCTGGCCAGATAAGTTGTTTTCTTTTTTTTTTTTTTTTTGAGAAAAATCAAAAGGAAATTTATTAGAAAGCATTCAATTTAATCATGCATTAAATTAGTTGTGAATGTAGCAGTCATTCTTCCAAATTCAGTAAATATTGTTCCTGAATGGTTTATATTGAATAATCAATCAATAAGCAATAATTCTGGAACAGGGACTGGTGGGTTGTTTTTTTTTTCCTCTTTTGTAGGTCCTCCAGTTAATGTCACATGCAACATATTTATAAACAGCTTTGGATCCATTGCAGAGACAACCATGGTAAGATATTTTAACTCTGTCAATCTTTGAAGTTCAAGTTAAATATGTTCCATGAGCTCTAAAGCTAGCTAGGGCTTCTCTTCACCTGGAACTCAGCAAATAAGGAAATTCACCTCTGAGAATGGAAAGTGAGAATTCTTAATTTGGCAACCGTTTTTTTCTAACAAAAATTTCATGATACCATCACACACAAGTAAAAGTAAAGCCAAAGGTAGAAGGGGTTTTTTATCACTTCTCCCTAAGTTTTGACAGTTGCAATGAAATAATTATTAGATAGATATTTCTATAATGTTCCACTTTTCTAACATCAAAAGCGCTAATTCATTGAGCCACTTTGTTAATAATATTTTTTAATTTCATCATATAGATATGCATACTTTATTTTAAAAGTCCTTCTTCCACAGAGTTATCACACTGAAATAATAGAATGAGTAAAACTTTGAACTGGTATATAAGATCTGGAATAAAAAGAAGTGGATTGCATGCTTTTGTACACAGACTTAAAATGTGTCTACTAAAGGACAGATGATATAGTAAAAAAGATGAGATTTTAACAAAGTAAGAAGAAGTCAGAGTGTAAAGGCAGTAAAATTAGATATTGAACTGTGAATTTATGAAAACCCCCAGGATAATCTCACTAAAAGGTGAGACATACGCCAGTAACTTGGAGTACAGATATAATCTCTAAAACTTAGTTAAGGGAGATATTGGCATTCCTTCTCTCTACAAGTGTTTCATAATTTTTGAAGAAAATCAAAAATACCTCTTTGAAAACTGTTAATAATTTTGGGGAAGAGAGGGTTAAAATACAGAGAGATAACAGAACAATTGTGGGAGTTTGTAAGATCCAAATATAGAAAATGCTCTGAAATCTCAACGTCAGAGGTCAGGATATGTACTTGGAATAACAGAACTGAATTGATATAGTAAAAAACAAACAAACAAAAAAACCAACCCAGACAAAATCCTACCAAAAAAACCTTAATGTAACCAAGGACCCATAGTTAGAAAAATAAGAAAAATTTATATAGTCAAATATTTGTGCCCCCTATCTCCAAGTGGTATTAACAACTTCCTGTTCTTTATCTACCTTGGAACATAGTAGTAGATGCTACTGAGAGAGGTAGATGATTTTTTATTTTTTTTTTAAAGAAAATTACTAAAATTTGTGTTTGGGGGCCTTTCCAGATTGCAAATCCCAAACAGATTGACAGGGCATCCAGAGAGATTTATTCAGGTTCAATCAGAGGATTAAGCAATATCCACATGATTAGTTCCACAGCTACTTCCTAATGTCTGGATGAGTGAATCCAAAAGAGGAGACAGACCACAAGGTCAGTAACGTGCAAGGACCTAGGCACTCGATTGCTATATAAAGGATATGTACAAAACTGGAGTGATTAACACAAAAAATGCCCTGAGTTTGGGAAGAGGATGACTAAGTTCTCATCTCAAATGTATTTTCTCTCCAAAACCAGAGAATTATAAACATTTCCTTTCAGTGCAATTTAGTTAAGTTAATACAATATTTCTATTTTATAATGAAAATACATTCTGCTCTGTGTTAACCTCAATGGCAAATTGAAACAGTCAAGGTAGACAAAAACCTGGTTTGTAAAAAATAGTTCCAGATAATATAATATGTTACAGAAAATACAAAACCTGGTCAGAAAAAGATTTTCCATTCTCATGTTTTTATGCATTCAAAAAACTGGACATTTAAGCACAATTTTGACCTTCATGATGCTTGTGTACTGTTAATAATGTATATAGCTCAAAAGAGACTTCTACTTATTGTCAGCCGCTGATGACCTCTCAGAGACCCAAATCTTTCTTTGCAGAAGAACAAATGTTTTTGTCTAGATAGGACTTTCAATTGTGTGGTTTATTAGCTTTTCTTCTCCCTAACGCTGACAATGAACTCCTAAAAAACATGAATATCTTCCTATCTTTAAATGACAATGAAAACAATCGTGCATTATTTCACAGACTGAATTTCTGCACGGTTTAACAAAAGTCAACTCGCTGCAGTTCAGCGCGTCTTCAATTTTCACAGTTTTAGCTACTGAATTTACTGTATTCCTTAAAATTCAGGTACCTATGTCTTAACTCATTAGAACAAAATTTTAGACTCAAAAAGGACTTAAATTCTTGATAAATACCTCTTTTTCCAAACTGTAAACAGAACAGATTAAGTAAGCAACAAGTGCAAAATAAAACCTGGCCGCTGATACCTTGTATTTAAAACCTCCAACTGATAATGGGATGTGCACGTAATCTGCCAGCTTTAGGGAATTCCGAATACATCGAGCCCTGTCCTTCGCCTGCAGTTGCCCCTGGCAGGGTCTGTCTCTGGCCGGGACTCCCGGGGTCCCTTGGTGATGACCAAGATCCTTGAGCTCCCTCTGCTGCCTCGGCTGTGCGTAACAGAGTAAACAGGCAGGAAAACAAGGGGTTAAAAAAACCCGGGTGGCTTGCAAGGCAGCCCGGTGCCAATTTCCCACTGCTGGGCTGAATCGCCCTCAGTGAGGACCCCAGTAAGGGGAGTGTGGCACTGGGCAATGGGAAGGGCTGTGTGTGGCTCTCGGGCAGGCACGTTCTCTTTAACTCATCTACACCTGCTCCAACAGCTCAGGAGAGGCAGACACACCTAAAAAGTAGCATAATTGGGCTTACAGCTTGTCATCCTTCCTTCCTTCCTTCCTTCCTTCCTTCCTTCCTTCCTTCCTTCCTTCCTTCCTTCTATGGGTTCTAGTTATTTCATATTCTCTTTCTTTCTCTCAAAATACAAATCTAGTTGAACCTAGGTGATTCTAAGTGATCATATGAGCAATTTCATTTATGCCATGTATGCTCTGAGGAGGCAGGAAAAAAAGTAGACTACTACATAATTGAAAGCTCCCTTAAACAATTTTTTATCGCTGGCACCACTTAGAATCCAGCCTCACCAATTTTTCTGTGTTATCAAGCTGAATGGTAGCACTAGATTTGTGCATATTTCAATGGTATTCACAACATAAGAATTTCACACTCGTCCTCTAGACAAGTAAAACTCTTATTGTTTCACACATGTAAAGGAAAACCTAGGAACAATGTTTCATATTTTACATGTTGCTGTTACTCTGGGCTTTTACATAAGAATTTAGAAATCTGGAAGAATAAAAAATTAAAAAATTTTGAAAGCCCATAATAAAATTACTATTTTGTTATAATGAAATTAACATAACATATTTAATACAAATTAACGTGAATTTTTCATTTGAGATAAATAGTAACATACCTAAGCACACATAACCTTAAAAATCTGACGAATCAGTTGGATTGCTTGGTCATGTAAATGAAATCTGTATTGGCAATATGAGAACCATATCCTACAGGAAAGCAAGTACTTTTCTTACTGGTGCAGTGGAACTTAAATTTCAGCTTTTATCACAATACCCTAAAAAATTAATTGGAGAGTTTTGTAGCTGAAGCTGTGCTCAGCGTGTATTCACACTGTATATCCTAAGGCTAAAAGATTTTGTCATCATTAAGAGTAGTGTCATATATGTTGTTGGCAACTACAAAAAAAAAAAAAAAGATTATTCAGTCATACTGGGTCAGAATAATATCAGTGCCAAGATTTTCAGCTGCAAATGTTCAGAATCAGAATACTGAATGCACAAAACAATTACTCTATTTGGTACATAGTAGGCCATACCAACATGCCTGCTTTTATTCTAGGAAATGTGACTGATAAACTTGCTCAAGGTTTTCTGAGTTTTAAAGGTCAGGTGGAACACTGACTTTAATGCAGATTTACAGCAATTTTTACTCAGTGTGTGTTAATATGCTTAGCATGTGCTCAAAGTGCATTGAAGGGGACACTCATGGAGAGATGTAATGGAAAATAACAACAGTGCAGACAATTAACACTGAATTAATTTAATTTTAATTTAACACTCTTAATTAATCTCAATTTACAATTGAAAATTATGTCTCTTATTTGTCCTTACCATGTTTTTGGTAAGGTACTCTGGGGTATTTCTTGATTCAGTCTGAAAAGAATTGAACGTTGATGGGAAGCATGTTATAGATCTTTCTGTACTCCCCCCACTAATGAGATTATCTTGCACTTAGAAATAAAATGTGCTTTTAAACCACACCAACCCATTTTTAAGGCATCATAATTCTGTCCTTTCATGAGCCATGGCTCTTTAATTTCTCTAGCTTCATCTTTCTTCAACAAGCATTTCTGATTTTGTTCTATTGTGCCTATTCTAGCCTGTCTTTCAAGATTGCTTGGAAGAAGTGTTCCCTTGTACACATTACAAACCTCCATGCTGAAGGGTTTCACCAAACATTTTCTTTTTCAAATTGATCATTTAGGCTATTTTCTGAAATACAAGAAAGAGATACCTTTCTTTACTGAAAATACACTGAAAAATCTGTCCAGTATATATAGCAATGTGTTCATACTGAGGTGTCAGGAAGAAACACTTATGCTTTGTATCTCAGATGAGTGAAAGCAAGGCTCACAATAATGGCCAATTTACAGTTTCAGAATTTAAAAATAAAATAAAAATAAAATGTTTCCCTGTTTGACAATCAACTCCCTTCTATCAAGACACAGAAAAATTGATAGTTCTTGTGCAAGTTTGGATGAGATTATATAACATTCTTTATTTTTCATACACTGGCCTCTGCCACCCTTATCCTGGGTCACAGAATCAGGAGTAGACAGAGGTTTTACAAATTCTAGTGGGTCAAACAGCTGTCCAGTTTGTTACATGTCTGGACTAATCCAAACAAATCCTGCTGCTGAACCTGCATTCTAAGCAGAGAGATCATATCGCCCTCCCAAGATACAGCACCTATTCTGTACTATAAAGAAATTTTATAGGATGCAGCCAAAGTATGCTTGGAAAAGCACATCACTGCATATACAAAATATGAATTAGTAAACAAATAGTATCTCTTTTTTTTTTTTTCTTTTTTTTTCTTTTTTTTTTTTTTTAAATTTAAAAAGGAATTCCTATGCCCACTGGTTTTCCAAGCAGAAATGAAAAGCATTTTTTTGTACACTTCTGCTCTGAAACTTTTAGTCTAGGATAACTTTTTACAAGGGAATCTTGGAATTCCCTGGAAATTGTGGTGTAAGATATCAGGCAAAACACTAGCTGGCTTTACAAGAGCATAATGAAGTGGAGAGGGATAAGAAAATACAAGGCAAAGGTAGCACAGCCATGTCCCAGATATCTCACTAGGTGTGACATGGCACCAACTGCTTGCAACAGCAGATCCAGGGTGATCTTTTGTATTGCACATCACTAAGGGGTGTTGAGGACATGTTTTCAGAGGTGCTAGTTAAGAATGAGTTCAATTTGAAACTGCGCACAGAATCAATTTTTTTCTGTCTTGATAGAGAGTCAAGTATCTGATTTGCTGATATATCAAAAAAAACCTCTGTACTCTATCAAATGTATATCTTCTGTTTTGACTTCCTGGTCCTGGAAGAAATGTCAAATCAGGTATACAGCTATCTAGTCCAACTTCAGGTATAAACAAGTTCTGAAAACATTTTATAACCCATTAGTCAGAGATTGTTTCTTAGGTCCAGGGAAATGGTAGCAGTAGCAGCCTTGCTGCTTATGTGCTAGGTGGTATTTCTTTAAAATCTTGTTTACATTAATGGGAACCTAGCTTCAAATATTTTTACCTCATTTGAAGAAAAGGCTGAATCCAGACCTACAGTTGCCTTACTACTCTAAGCTAGATGTAATTGTTCTGGTTTATCTAAAATAGATGATAAATATTTACCAGGACAGGTGTTATAATCAGCTCATCCAGACATACAAACAGTCCATTTTAACAAGCATTCTTAAAAAATTTGTAAAACACTTTTTAACTATAAAAACTATAACACTATTAAAACTATAATACAGAAAGCTGAACAGCTCCGTTTGTAGACACAAACCTTTCTACTTCCCCACAGCACTTACTGCAATTATTAGCTACAGAAGACCTGAAGTGACCTCCTACATCATCAGCTCCAGCCCTTGCTACTGCATACAGTGCTGCTTTAAATACTACTCATCACCTGTTCTAATGCTTCCCAAAACCCAAGCAGTTTCTTTACAAACTTATCAAAGGTTTTTCCAGAATCTTTATTTCTCATTCCAAGACAGACTTAGACTTATATCCTTTGTTTACCTAAAGTCATGTAATCTTCTATCAAAACCAGGGAACAGTTCACACCTCTTATTTCCCCTTATCTTTGTTTGTTTATATTGTTTCCTCTTCCTCCGATTGCTCTTTTTCACTTAAAGGGAAAATCATTATTTGTACAGCACTGCACATTGAAGTCATGTGGCATTACTCCCATCCCTTCCAGTATCTTCTTATTTACTCCCACACTATTATATTAGTCTTTTCAATGTTTGAAGGCTGTTATCAGGTAGGTTGTTCTTAAAAATCTACATCCTCTATAGCAATTGCAGAATTATCCAGAAAAAAACGTGAAAATATCTAATTTGCAAGCTGAATTCTACTCAGTCCCTATTGTAGGAAATCATAGTATCTGTGAAAATAAGATTATGACATTGCTACATAGCTCTGTTCACATCATATGAGGTATGCTCGTTATGGGTTTCTTATTTTGTTGCAATCATGAAAGATGAACTCCTTTGGGGTTATGATTATGTAACACTCGTGAGGTTTCCTAAAATATGAACACAGATACCAGTGTAAAAACATTATAAAAAATAGTTAGGTCAAAGGACTAGGTCAAAGGTAACAGTTTTAAAACTATTTTTAGGGTCGCTGCTTCACTATATGTATTTAAGCAATGGAAATTAATCTCATCATGATATATGTGGATTTTATCCTTAGCTCCATTAACGCTAATAGGAGATAAGTCCATAAATCCCCATCTATCACTGTAAGACTAGTCTGTCTCCCTCAGTTTTGCATGAACCTTCAATTTGCTAGCTCTGTTTACAGTAACAAAAGCTACAGTGTACTTTAGAACAGTTGTTGAATGAACCTGAATTAAGAAAATCAGGGATTTTTGGATTGTCACCTTTGTTCCTAATTTCTGTTCTTAAGTCTGTACCTGGAAAATTTCCCAGTACAAACATTCAACATGACCCTGAAATTCTTGATTTGAATAAGTTTGAAAGCATCACTTTAGCATAATTTAAGAACTCCGTTCTCTCATCATGCCTTCATTCTATTCTGAATGCTTGGTATTTCCTGCTCTCTGGGTGTGCATATGCTGGGTGTGAATTTTTAATTACAGTAGCCAAAGTAATCACTCAGCATGAAAGAGCTGTATGCTCAGACTTTTACACATCATACCCATAGTGTAAAGATACATTGTAAATCATATATTACAAAAAAAGTTGAAACCATTTTATAATACTTGAAACAGTAAAATTATACAATTTTTCAAAAGTGCTTGTAAGAATCTGGTTTTCACATAGTGTTTTTATTTTTCCATAGACAATACACAGCATGCTATTGATTATGACCATTAAAAGCTAGCAGAACAAGAAGTATTATGATTCTGTGATTCCGACTTTAATTTTCTTTAGAAGTCAACATGATTGCAGCATGTTGTGGTCTGATATGCATTTTTTACTGACATGCCACTCCCTATGCCATTACTGCCATTATATCAATAGTGTTAGACCTCTCTCCCCACCCCCCCAAATCCTTTTAGATCCGAACACAAATTTACAAACTAAAAAAACACAGCATCTCTCAGATAGTTTGATTTCTTTTTGCACAAAATAACCCTTATGACTTCAGAATCTCAGTCAGATTATCCGGACCTCAACAGGAGCAGCCATCTCCTTCAGCACAGGAGAAATTGGGTTCTCTCTTCTCTCACTCCTAAGCACTTCGATTTAACCCTTTATCTAATTAAACATCTTACCCAGGCAGTGTTACTCTGCTGTTTAGATTCATCAGACAGGTGTCTAGACAGATCTATAGATTGACAGCTTCCTCCCTTCCTCCAAATTGCAGGTAATCCCAACTCACAGGATTCTCTGCTCTGCCTCTAGTGTTCCAGCTTGCAGAGGCTTTGAATTTCTCAACAATTTCATCCAGGGCTGAAAAGTACTGCAAAGCCAACAGAAATCTCTCTTGCAATCATGTAACCCCAGCCAGCAAACCAGTACCGCACTGCCACTCGCTCATTCCTCCGCTAGTGGGATCACCAGTGGGATCAGGGAGAGAACTGATTGGAAGGATAAAAGTCAGAGAACTCATGGGCTGAGATAAAGACAGTTTAATAGGGCAAGCAAAAGCTGAGCACACAAGCAAAGCTAAACAAGGAATGAATTCATTGCTTCTCATGGGCAGGCAGGTGTTCAGCCACTCCCAGGAAAGCTGGGCTCCATCACACGTAACAGTGACTTGGGAAGACAAACAACATCACTCCAAATATGCCCCTCCTTCTTGCCCCCCTACCCTTTCTCCCCCGATATTTACTGAGCGTGATGCCATATGGTGTGGTATATCACCCTGGTCAGTGGGTGTTTGCCATACCAGCTCTGTCTCTTCCCTGTTCCCCACGCACCCCCAGGCCCTTCACCAGCATGGCAGCTGGAAAAGCAAAAAATGCTTTGGCTCTGTTAAAGCATTGCTGAGCAATAACAGAAGAACACCTCTATATTATCAACCTTGTGTTCAGCACAAATCAGAACATAGCCCTGTACCAGCCACTGTGGAATAAATTACCTCAGCTCAAACAAGTTGGAGCCTTCTCCAGTGTTCAGAAAGATCCCAACTTGCAAGCCTCTAGGCTTAAAGTTTAATTTTGCCCAGGAGCAAATTTAATCCCATATCTTTCTTTCCCAGGAAAAAAAAAAATTAAATAAATAAACAAACAGACAGCCACCTCCTCAAGGCATTTCTCACTGGAAACCAAGGCAGTGTGAATAGATACTGACCTAAAACTTTATTACAACCACGAAGATATTGAAGACGAATTAAAAGCAAATGTATTGAACACAAATAACTGAGAAAAAGTAGATACTGGTTATTCCTTGTTTACCTGTTTTTGATGATAAAATAATAATCATCAAAAGCACTTCTGGAGAATCTGAATTTATTCCCTTGCTTTAAAAAATAAGCAGTCTTTACATTGCCTGGTCTTTCAGTCACTAGGTTTCTTTTTCAGTTAATGGTTTTTGAAAACGTAAATGTATAGGAACATATGCAAGCTAATTTATTGGCATAACAGGATTAGTTAAAGAAGATTTCTAGTCTGCTTTCCATCTACAAATATTGTAAGCTACAATATGTGGGATCTCTCACAATCTTCTTTTTAGTTCCTCTATCTTCTTTTAAAAAGATTTAAACTGAATGAGGGTTTAGCTACTTAATTCCTGGTAGGATTGAAGGGATAGAATACTGAAAATTTGAATGTTTCTAGTCAGCCATTGTTAGGTTGCTTATTTGCAATATATTTTTCCTTAGTTTTGTGAATGTGGCTACTCTACAGTTTCAGAAAACTGACTATATTAAATACATTATTTGTATGTCTTGTTAATGTATATAATATATATAAAATATATACTATATACAAATATAAGAACAGTTTTCAATGTATATGTGTATATTTTATACTGGTTAATTATTTCATTAATTTTGGATAGTTTTATTTCAATTTTTAAGTACTTATACCAGCCCTTACAAGGCAATAAGGCTATTCCCCAGCTTAGCAAAATGTAGGGAAAATGTTTTAGATTTGTGCCTGTGACTACTGTTCTGGTATTACTGTAGTGTTACAAATTACAGCATTTGAGATATTTTAAAATGAGGATTCACTTTTCAATGAGTAACCTTTACTTCTACCCCTTTCATCATGGACCTCATGGAAGCCCATAAAATTGACATTTCTTCTTTCTCCCTTACTGCTCATCTAGACCCACGTGTACTTGGTCACAAAGTTAACTTCTTCATGAAAGGAACAGGTTAGCAAATCGATACTGACTGGAGTTTGTGTCTGTTAAAATATTTAGTTGCCCGAGTGCATTTAGTGTGGCTTTAAAAATCCCTAAGACTCCCAGAGTTATCAGGGGACATATCACAGGATTGCAGGTGATGTGCTTCTTTTTGAACCAGCAGCCAAAAGGCAAAGTATCTTAGGGATTTTCAAATGCCACTAGATGATGTCTTTGGATAGACAAACAAATTGTTCCCTTTTTTCTCAGTACTGGTACAGTTCAAATGCACAAAATTTTGTGTTGCCTTGGTATCATTGTAAAACTGCTAAAACAACATGTTTTTCCTAATAGACCTCTTGCTGCATTACATGCATATCAGTAAATTTAAGGTCAACTCATATCTGATCAAGTCTGTTTAAAGTTAGAAATATATTCCTTCCCATAGCCCACTTTAGCAGGTGTTTAGACTATAGGAGTTAGCAGGCCCTGCTTCTGGGCTTGCCCTCATTCAGCTTTACCTTTTATTTTACCTTGTTTACCCTATTCTAGACAATGTTGTATTTGTCTACCAACACAAGGAAAGCATCAGGAAAATTTAATATAGAATTCCCAAAATTGTATTTCACCTAATTTGCTTATATTTCTCTGAGGAGACAAAACAGAAGATGATTTCAAATACATGGTTTTTTTCAGTACAGATTTATAAAATCAGGCCATTCAGTCTATCATTGAAACCAGCCTTATTCAAAGGGCTAGCATAAAAATCATTAATAACAAAATTGAACATATAGCACCAAAAATTCATGTGAATAAATGAATAATCTCAGAAAAACTTAACTTTTCACTTAGCAAGTACCTTCTGCTGTTACAGCAAAAACTTCTTCCGGGACACCTCATTTGCTTGCAGAAAATAAAACAGAATCTTTTGTCAACTATGAGAACATGGCAAGGACCAAATGAAGACAGAGGCTTAGTGTATGTTGTTTGTTCATGTAATTGTCATGTCCTTTTTCATCTAATCCCTTCTACTACTATTTGAAAGTGCAAACATTTTAAAAGCTCCTGAGCTAAAGCCTGAAGAAGTAATTACACTGAACAAGTTTCAAAATGTGATTTTAGTGTCATGCATTAGGACTTAAGAACACACAGTTTCCATTAAGGAGGGGAGTAGTATATTCAATTTTTAATTAATAAATATTCTAGTACATGCAGTAGGAGCTGTAACAAACATTATTATATAGTATGTCAGTAGTATAATTAATCTTTTTAAGAATAAGCATCCTAGATATTAACTGCCTTTGACTTTTGATGATTATATGTGAGCACGGAAACTAAAATACAGTATTGCCATGGATAATAAACTCAACAAATTAATTCAATGCTAAAATAAATTAAACCCATCCATTTGCAATGTTTTAGCCCTAAAAGGTATGGAAAGTAACTAGATATTGTAGAACATTGTTAAATTCAACTGATTTTGAATGTTTTGTAAAAAAGACAAGGGACTAAGTAAGGCAAAAATCAAGGAGCTGTCTCAGAAACTACTGATTATATTCTTTTTTTTAGCTATGGCTTGAATGACAGAATCTGGTAGCTCTGTGCTAATAAGCATCCTCTAAATGACCCAACACTTTCTCTAAGGCAAAGACAGAGCTATAGTAGTTGCAGTAGGTTCTCATCCACCATCATTTATAGTGGTGGCAAATGAGTTAGTATTATCCTAGAAGAAAACAAAGCAAGAAGCATTCATCTGTGCCAGACAGAGTGCTAACAGAAGCCATGCCACTTCCAAGGGTATGAAAACAGGTGGTATACCTAGGGAGAGCACTTGGTGCAGACGTAGTGTGTAAATTTATTTGCTGAACTCTGAATTTTAATTTTGTAAGAAAGTCTGAGAGGTCTGACATTATAGGTCGCAATGTTGAAGTACTAGTTTTAGCCAGCTCTTTGCCAAGTGAGTTTTAGTTCTATTGACTTCAATATAAGTATTGATGGATAGTTATTGGAGTCAAACTCTGAAGGGAATTAGGCAAAATTGAAATAAAGTTTTAACCAAACCATTTACAGAACACACATCGGGATATCTACTAGTTCTGAAATGTATGAGAAACAAAAAAAACCAAACTAAAACCCCAAAAAAACTAATTTACCCCCCCCCCCAAAAAAACCCAACCTAAAACCCTAGAAATATTAAAAACATTAAACCTTAAAATCTACTGCTCAGAGGAGCTGTTCATCCAAATCCATCAACAGTCTTTCCTGAATAGCTGAAATAATTTTTAAATCTTCCTGAGATCAGAGGTAAGTTAGTCCTCACTCAAACCTCCCATCCAACTGGGCTGTCCCACTTAATGGAGGGAGCAGGAGCACCCACAATTTTCAATCTAGACTAGTATTAGAGCTTTTATCCAGGAACTGAACAGGCCTTATTGCTCATCCTCAGCCTTCAAGAGCTGAAATCTAGACATCCTGATCACCCACAAAATGTTTAGACAACCAACTTCAGGCAGGAACAGACGGAAAAGTTTTCCATGTGTTTGCGTGTGGAACTGAATTATTTTCCTGATACAGTAGAATCGCAGGAGTGAGAGGATTAGAAACAAAATTTGCAAGAAGTCGTCATTTTCCTAAGGCACATGCATGAAGACATTGCTGTCTGAGGGAGGGATCATGTGGTTCTAGAAAATTCACAAAGTTGCTTCGTACTAAGAGAGTGGTAGAGTACTGCAGTTACTCTCAGCCTCTCCGTGGTTTCTGTAATTCCACAGTCAGAACAATAAGGACATCCTTAGTTTTACCCACTGCCAAAATCAGCTCTGGAAAGATATTCCACCTATGGAAATATCCAGCAGCAGATTGCCAAGAAGCGTTCTCTGTGCCATAGAAAAACTCTTTATCATAATTAACAGTGTATTTGCATTGCTTCTTGTAATGAATGCCCTACAGCTCTTCAGTACAGAAAAGCATGTTCTCAGGGATGTTTGGCATTAGTCAAATATTGGTACTCTGACAGATTTAATGTGTCAATTAAAGCTAAGTACTAAGCAATTGATTAAAATCACATTTAATTTCTCTTTAGTTGCTATGGTAAATCTTTGACAGATTAATGAGTTACAGTTTATGGTGGAGCAAGGAGCTTGTTGCAATTGGTTTTCACTCATTAATTGAAATGCCAAACAGCATAGATATATGCACTATCCTTGCTGCAGTTCAGCCTTGTAATCATAGACTCATAAAATGTTAAGGGATTGGAATGTACCTTAAAGATTACAAGTCCCAACCCCCTGCCATGGGCAGGGACACCTCCCACTAGACCAGGTTGCTCAAGGCCTTATCCAACCCACCTCTGAATGCTGCCAGGGTTGCAGCATCCAGAACATCCCTGTTCCAGTGCCTCATCACTCTCACAGTAAAAAATTTCTTCACTCAACCTTCTCTTCTCCAGGCTAAACAGCCCCAACTTTCTCACCCTGTCTTTATAGCAGAGGTTTGCCTGTCCTCTTAGCAACTTTGTGGCCCTCCTCTGGACTTGCTCAAACAGTTCCTTTCTTACACTAGGAACACAGGAACTTTAAACAGTACTCCAGTAATAGTGCAAAGATGTAATAAAAAAATAAATAATTCTCTTATTTGCTATAATAAATAAGACCAATGAAAATATCACCAGTGCTTGTTAGCATAAGAAAATAGGTGAACCATTTCAGTTTCCGTTATTGAAAGAGAGGGAAAGATATTCTTGTCTTTAGATTTAAAGTGTTTTCTCTCTCCTCTTTTATATACTTACAGAAAGCAATCTTTAAGTAATTACTATTAAGTAATAAATTAATTAATAACACAAGTCCTTTGTATTATCAATTTAAAGAAATCCAACTTTTCATGTCTACTCTCCCAAAACTGACTACCTTGTCCCCAGTCCTGTATCATCCTTCCCTGCACTTTCTTTTATATATTCTTTTGAAAAGATAAGGCTGCCCCATAAGTAATCTCAGTAATGGTGGAATTCCAACTATTAAGCATGAGGAAATACAAGGCAATCCTTCGGAATACAAAAACTGTATTTACATTTCTCAAATGTAAGTGTGAATTTCAAGGTTCTTCCCCTACTTTGACTTTGCAATGGCATTGGTAACCTGCATGGAAAATGACTTGAAAATTTGAATGGCTAACTGCAATTTAAATATTTGAGTTTCTGTACTAGGAAAGTTTTGTCAAAGGCATATTGAAATTGTTAGCTGAAAAACTTTTGGATAGTCTGAAATTTTCAGCTATGTAAAGGAAAAGTATAAAATTCCATCAATTTGGACAAAGTAATTACCTAAAGTGCAGCCATAGTACTTAAGAGCAGGGAATAAATTTAAAATGGAAAGATGTTATTACCACAAAGTACTATTATGCCACAGGCCATCCTGTCTAATTATACCAGTCAAGGCAGCAATAAAAGCATGTCAAGTTGCATGCTTTTCAGACACCAAGACAGTAACTTTGGAAAATCTCAGAGCAAAAATTAAAACTATCAATGTATTCTGCAACATATAAGCTTTTCTTGTACAGCAGTGAAAATGAGCTTTCATTACATGTGTTATTATTAACACATGAAGAAAAAATTTTCCACAAGAACCAATAAATGTTATAGTTAAAACAAGTGAAGGAAGAATCATTTGACTACATTATGCAAAAGACAAGTCTATTTTCACTTAAAAGCATTTATTAGGCAAAATTATCATAATATTTGGAATGGCAACAGTGAGAGTTCTGTAATTTATGCATGAAATTCTGAAGACTTGGTTCAAATAACAGCATACAAAAATTATGAGAGCAGGTGATATATTCAATTTTCAAATGAAGGGCATATTTGGGAATCTCTCAGATCTAGAAAGATTCCATATGCAGTGCACATGAAAAGTGCATTAAAGAAATAGTGAGAGTTAGGAAATTAGTGTCTTGAGAATTTGTGCAAAAATCTCCATAAAGCTACAATCTGTATGTTATGGTAATATAGCTCTGTCTGTACAAGTATAATGAAGTAGAAATCAATATATTCTGTAAGTGTTTCAGATTTTACCGTGTGCTGGAAATTACTGATCAAAACCTTAGTACTGAGGTCCATAGTGGCCTGAGCCTTGGCATGGACAGCAAAGAACAATTAATTGATCTCCAATTTTTTATTTTACTGAGCCTTATGAAGCAGATGAACAGTATCCTGACCCTCTAAGAAGGTTCACTTTGTGGCTAAGGTTTTGAAGTATGGTGAATCAAGTGCAGACCCACGTCCCACTCTCGTTCTGTAGAATTGGGGTACAGCAGCTGTTCAGACAATGGCAGCCCTGAGGTCACAGATGAGGCTGTGGAAATCACCACAACTGAAAAGATGATTTCTCCCTCCCCTCAAGGAACCCTTTTGTCACAGTTATTTGAATTAGGAGTCATCCTTTCAGGCAAATAGCACACGAGAATACAGAGCCTCTTGTAGGACAACAAATCAATTCAGGAAGTTTGATTCTGGTGTCTGTGTTTGCATCAAACAGTAATACTTGTTTAAAGCAGTTAGGCCTTGTGTTCATAATGTGTAATTATAAACTGAGATGATGAATACATGTCCTTCATGAAATAGCAGTCAAATAAATCTCTTTCCTTTTGATAGATTAGGGTTTTTTTTGTTTTTCTAGTGAGTGAGTGCCAACTTTAGTCAGAGTTTTCAAAGGAGAGGACTATGAAAAATAGCTCCTGTCACTTCAGTGAGAAGTTTAACCAGGACTTTTTTTCATCTTAATATCTGGAAACAAATGAATAAACTTTACTCATACTGACATACAGAATAATTTAACATAATCTTGAAAGGATTCCATCATTTGTCATTCTCCATTTTCCTTTTTCATTTGGCCTTCCTGCTATGCATTTTTCACCTGTTCTGTAACACAGAAAGGTCTCACACTTTTACTCTGCAACAAATCTTGTCCATAAACTCTTCATATCCTACTGAGAAAAGTAAAGTAAATAGGCCTCAGGTTATATAATTTAAAATATAAAGACTTATATGATCTCTGCCCTGTTTGAAGAGAGAAGGAAGTTGTGCCCTCCTCAGACTGCTGTATGAGAAGTTACTGCTCACACAATGTTCAATAGGGAACTGAGGCACAGAAAGCCTATATGGTGGGTTTAAAACAAGTAAGGATTAGAGAGAAAAAATAAATTAATTCAACTTCCCTTACAGTGGGATAGATTCTCACTGATAGAAAGAGGGAAATGGATACCCAGAGTATACTGCCAGGGTTTGAGCAGAAAAAGGTAAAACCATAATACTCTTTTTATGCTTCTCACTTCAAATTCAAGACAAATTTCTGATAGGAGTAGAGTTATATGGAATTATATGAACTGAACATGGATGTTGGCTTTCCTTATCTGAGGATTTTTTTTCAATTGCCCTGAAATGCATCTTTATCCATTGTGTCCCCACTAATATAAATAGGTATCATTCTGGCAGTCAGCTAAGTAATTCTTTTGTCATCCACAGATGGACAGGAGATTACATGGCTAAGAAATGAAATAAAAGCTAAATCCCTATGCTTGATAAAGCTGTGCTTGTTTTCTCTTTTATTCAGGATTACCGAGTGAACATCTTTCTCCGTCAGAATTGGAACGATCCACGCCTCGCATACAGTGAATATCCAGATGACTCTTTAGATTTAGATCCATCCATGCTGGATTCCATTTGGAAACCTGATTTGTTCTTTGCTAATGAAAAAGGTGCCAACTTTCATGAAGTTACAACAGATAATAAGTTGTTGCGGATTTTCAAAAATGGAAATGTTCTTTATTCCATCAGGTGAGTCTCTAATCCAATGATTTTTTCAGAAAGAAGCTCAAAAGTATAATTAGAAATTGCTAAAACATATATTCAGATGCCAGTCATGCAGAACTATTATGTGTGAGTTTTGAATGCAGAATTTTGTCAACATTCTTTGTTAATTCTAAAATAGAAAATGATCTCTCATTAAGCATGCACATAGTAAAAGTAATAAGAAAAGTATCTTTCCCATTTTAAAGTACAGGTACTGGGCCTAGAGCAACTGCTCAGAAAAAACAATCCTGTAGTATTATAATCTGAATTGGCCTATGTACGAGTTCCACAGTCTGTAGCCTCCAATGTCATGACAATACAATGTTACTTCTTTCCCCCCTTTCTGGATATTGCAGTTGCACTTCAACATGAAAACATGGCCCGTTTGAAGAAGTATGACATTTAAAGATTAGTCATTTACTGCTGGAGATGGAAAGAAAACTGGAAAGTAAATTTTTGAAAAGGTTTTAAGAAGCTGAAAGCAGCAATCATAAGTATTGACAAAATCTAATTATCCCACTTCTCTTCCCACCACTTTCCTTTTAATGCAGACATCAGTAGGCATTTTACCACTGTATTGAAAAACCTGACCTAATGAGAAACACATTGCATATAAATATGCTAATGCCCCACTAGACACTGTATAGATTTGGCATTGAAGCAGTGACTCACTTGTGCAAGATGTTACTCTTTCCAAAATAAATATACTATTGTCCACTCAGTGTTTCGCTTTGCATGCTTTTGTGACACTGAATTAGGGCATAATTAGACTCTTTGAAGAGGCATCAAGAATTTGTAAACAGTTTCTCTTTCTTCTTTACTGAAGAAAGAGAAAACTTTATGACTTGCATGGATGTGTCAGTGGCAAGAGAGTCTCCTTCCTCCTTCTCTCCTTCCAGTGCAATTAGGTAGCACATTTTCAAGCTTACACAAGGAGAAAGGGTTGGGTTAAAATTCTTATGAGGATTTCATATCCAAAAGGAGGTTACTCTGCCCATCTGTGAACATAATCAATCTTCAGTGTCACAACATGTATTCTGTCACTAGAAACAGATTCAAAGTAGGTTAAAAGGATTCCTTCTCTGTATTCAAGTAGAAAGTAGATCTAAATCAATTATCTGCAGACTGTGAGTCACCCCAAGAGGCACTGGCTGTTGTTCCACTCTAATCAAGTAACTCCTTGCCTCGCCCTACTCCTTCCAAATACAGTCAGCACACAGTACTGTACCCACCACTCAGCTGAAACAAGTTTGGATTGCAACTTCAATACAATTCAGAACAAGTTCATGGCCACATGAAATGGGGTGAAAAACCCAAAATGTGAGAAATATTATCATATTAAATTATAATGCAAACATCAACTGTGATGAAAGCAGATACCACGTAGCTCCTCTGTTTCTTATGAAGCCAGAAAGTTTATGTTGCCTTGATTTAATTAAGAACTATTACAGTTTCTAAAACATTTAAATCATATCATTGGCATCTAGTTTAGTTATGTGCATTTGAGTGAGTTAACCTTATAAGTGGAGATATGCTAACTGCTAGTGTGCTGATATTAAAAGGAAAAAACCCCAGTAGTTTCTGAATTTGTTTTTTTTTCTTTCATTCCCTAATCTCTCCTCATCCCTAATTGCATTGGAACAATTCAGACAAGAAAATAATGAAAGGTAACAGCACAAAGTCCAGGTGCCTCTGAAATGAGTTGCTGTGTTACCAGCCTACTAGCCAGAATTTGCCTTTGGAACCATTTTTAACAGCATAGGAATAGGGCATGGGTCTGACTTCCCTCCTCAAAATCTCCCCATGCAGCTCTGTCACTCTCTGACTAAACAGAAATTATAACAACAATGAATCAAGGAACTTTGGTAAGAAAAGAAAAGAAANAAAAGAAAAAAAAAAAAAAAAAAAAAAAAAAAAAAAAAAAAAAAAAAAAAAAAAAAAAAAAAAAAAAAAAAAGGTAAAAGAAGTATACAGCCATACTTGCCAGCTACTGCCCACTTCCCTTTAGCCCCAGTGCCAGAGGAGAAGGTTCAAGAGAGGGGGATTAGAGCACAGCCATGCTAGAAGGGCCTTATGTGTAAGTAATTGAACTGAAGCTCCTCTTGTTTTTCTGGACATTCTCTCAACTGAACTGATCAAAGCAGAGTCATATATGATATATTCAGGTAGAGCCCTGAATGATAAATGGACACCTAGGCATGGCCAGGAAGGGAAAACATGTACCTTTATCTCTTATAAATTCTTCTTTCTGATTCCTTGGAGTAGTTCTACTCAAAAGATAAATTATTGTATTTATTTAAAATTTAAAAATACCTCTTTTGCCTATAATTTGCAAAGAATTTCACAGGAGGTATTAGGACTAACACAGATACACAGCTATAGTTCAAAATTACAGGCATATTTCAGTCTAATATCAATATAAAATGTTTCTTTAAACCTTTGTGTTGACATTTTAAGCATCTTATTTTAAGACAGTAACACATAAAACTACTTTTCCACCATGATTTGCAGCTGACATATGCTATGAAATTCTTGCAAATTTCAGTAAGTTTTATGCCAAGGATATGAAATATTGGAACAGAGCAATAATTCTGCTGTAGCAGGAAAAGGCACACTATTGCTGCATTCCTTTAGACTTCTCATTAAGTTAGGCAACCCTACAAAAAAAAAATATTTTTCTGAAAGTCTGTAAATTTTTTTCCGTGTTGTCATACTAGGCTGAGTTAGATGGGTTCAGCTAATAGAGATCTTTTTTGAGAGCTTTCTACTGAAACATGCATTCTATTTCAAATTGCTTCCATAGCATTCATGCATTCTTCCTGCACAGTTCTATGGCTTTTTTGGGGGATATATTTTTAATGGGTTTTTTTGTGTTCTTTCAGGTTGACTTTAATACTTTCCTGTCCGATGGATCTCAAAAATTTTCCAATGGACGTGCAAACATGTATAATGCAGCTGGAAAGCTGTAAGTTTGCGTAATGTATTATCCTATACATACTTTTGCAGGGATTGCAACAGCTATACAGGAGGTAGGAAAACCCCTTGTAGTGGTACAAGAACAAATTTTCAAAATTAATCTTCTATTTAATCAAGAGAAACTGTGAAATATACATGATTTTAAGGGGAAGAGGTTCTTTCATACCTATTTGAATTGAAAATCAAGAATTTTGATAAATCTGAAATTACCATTAAACTTAAGTACTCAGTGGCAGTTTATACAGTATTTCTGCATATAGGGTTTCACCATAAGTCTTTCTGTGTTCACACATACAGGAGGTGAATAATATGGGAGAGCATAAAGGAAACATAACAATAAATAAGTGATTTATGGGATTTTATGTGAAACAAAATTGTTGTATTCTCACATATATTTTACTTATCATCTACCTTGATATCTTGGTACTTACAAGAGGATGGAAAGTGTAAATCAGCTATGCCATTTCAAGACACAAACACACTCAGAAAAGGAAAAATCAACTATTCTGTCTGAAGCATTATATTCTCATTTTCCTTGTGATATGAAGTACTTGGGAATTGCTGTTTCCCTTAAAATGAGAGGACTTTGAAAGAGAATTGTAGCAAAAAAATCCTCCTGATGATGCAAAGAACAAAAATAAAATAAATAAAGCATTCTTTGAAAGCTTCCAGCAATCTGAAGTTTGTGAAAATAAATGATCAGGGCAAGGCAGATTAAGAATTATTAATCTAAAATAATTTACAGTTTTAGGGCCAATAAGTAAAATATTTCAAAAATAGAAGAATTGTGCCTATAGAATGAACATACTAGATTATTTAAAATATATCATAGATCAGAAACACAACACACATAATTTTATTAACACATTTTGGAAGTTTTTTCTTCTTTTACTGGAACAAAGCAGCACCTAAGGGACGGGGAGATAATTATCTATCAGTCAGTATGTCAGAACAGTTTGTTGTATGGTATGCTTTTACAGAATATTGGAGGGTGAGTATAAAAGCCAGATCTATCTTTTATTACAATGGACAGATGGTAACATTATGAAGCAGCCTTTCAATATAAGGACAACAGCTGAATCTGACAGGAGAAATTTTCTTGACTAAAATGGAGAGATCATTATTTACTGCAAATGTCAAGGAATTTGGGACAATATTATATATCCAGGATTGGAGAGAAACTCCACAGTCAACCTGAGCAGACTATCCTACAGATAAGCTATGTCATCTGTATAATTAATGTGACTAAACAAAAGGTAAACAGGAGGCAGTTACATCAGAGTACATGCAGATGGCAGGTACACTCACCACATACAATTATGCTTCAAAGAGTCATAGTGTTTGACTGAACAAGCAAAATGTGTCATTAAAAATGTTTTTTAAAGTTATGAATTTTTTTGCTTTAACAGCTTTATAAAACTCAGCTGCATTTTTCCTGTCTTTCAGCTGTTGTGAGGACAGGTCAGACAGCAACTGAGCATTCTTGAACAAACAGGCATCTGGTTTGCTTTAGAGAAACCTTGCAGGAGCTCACAATTCCCACAAACTACACCACAGGGAGCCTACTTTTATTAGTTGAATAGCACTGTAGATGTTCTACTGTATTTTCCAGCAGAACATTTTTCACTGAAGTCTTGTTTTTAATCATTGAGTTCAGTGGGAGTAAATTCCCAGCTGCACATTCACATGGTAAAGAGAGGCAGTTCTCACAAAAGAAAAGCTGAAGAAAATACAGATGACTGCTTCAAATTCTTTATTCATGGAGATCAAATTTGATTTCATAAGGAACTTACAAGTAATAAAGCTTTTCCCATATTGCCTTGTCTAATTCTATTTTACCTGTGACTTCAGACATCAAAAAACAGACTATGGGAAAAGATGATGGCCTGAGGCAGAAAACGTTGCAGCATGTGGGAGCTCTGGATATGCTTACATGTCTGATAGCAGAATAACCAGTTAGGTTTGCAAGAGCAAGACAGCAGTTCCCTGAGATTATTTTGGGACAGATCCAAAGCAGATATGTACAGTAACCTAAGTTCCAAGATCCTAGACCTTTGAGAGCAGGAGTTCACCTGCCAACAGCCAGTTTCTCTGTAAAGGAAAGGAAATAGAAAACTTGGATCTGCTGCAAAAAATGTCCTGGGAGGAAGAGTAACCAGGTTAAAAAAAAAAAAAATAGTTTATATGAGAGTGAACTCTGATCAATTTCCAAAACTTAGGAAAGGATGAGCAGAAACATTCAAATTCCAGACTCTCTGGCTAAGAAAAAGCATGCAGTTCTTTTTAAAATTATAGAAGAAAAAAGGAGGATGGGTGCATTTGGCACTTTCCCAGGCTTCACATCAAATCTCCTGAGGTAAGAACTGACATAACCCTGAGAGCCTGAATTCATCCAAGCAACTCTAATTTCTAGGCCACAGTGTCATACACTGCTCTGGCTGTCTGCCTTGCATTTTTTGGTGCACAGTGAGACAATGTAAACAGAGGGATCAAAGAACTAACCCTAGTGGTTAATGCCTTGTCTGAGGAAGTGGAAGACATTTGTGTTCAAAACAAAAAACACAGTCCTCTCATGTCCTGAGTGAATGATCTGACCACCAGGTTATGTTAAAAAACCCAAAGTGTTTGCAGGAGCAAAACAGCAGTAGCCATGCTTCCAGATGTTTCTTTTTGAAGTGGTGATCATTGCTGCTTTTTTCTGCTATGTGCCAAGTTGTGTAGGACATTGTACATTATGAATTTACAAGGCCCATTTGTCTCACAGTTTCTGTAAACTGTGTCTGATCTTGCAAGCCTTGCTCCTGCATGTGTCACTGAGCAAATTAGAATAAATCACTCATCTTTTTTTCTACTCATCATTGAGCTGCAAAGACTGACAGTTATAAGATCATGGGCTTTGTCTCTCCTTTATGCAGTAATTTTCTTTTATTACTAGATAGTTTCCTTCAGTATTGATACTATTGCTCCATCATAGAAAAGTCTAAGAGAAAAAATCTAAGAGAAAAAATGTATAGGTTTTTTTGGTGGGTGTTTGGTTTTTTGGATTGTTTTTGTTTTGTTTTGGTTTGGTTTGGTTTGGTTTTGTCGGTTTTTTGGGGGGGTGTTTGTTTGCTTGCTTGCTTGCTTGCTTGCTTTCCCCAAATGATATCTGTATTTTTAGCTGGCTCATGTAATGTTTTCTCCAAGGTCAGTCTGAGCAGCTGGATTTGCCTCTGGTAAAAGTACTTCATTAAATCATGAAGTGTCTGAAAAATATTTAAGTGGAAATGTCTTCTATTTTAAAGGATTTATTTTACCAAATGATTTCTCAGCAGCTAGAATGAGCTTCTTTTTTATCTTAGAAAGGGAACAAATGAAAATGCACATATGAAATAATCCCTTCTACAGTTCTATGCCTTACAGCAGGGCAGCCTATAGGCATGTGGGATAGTTTTAGTTTTATTCTGCTTGAATAAGATATAAAGAAATGTCAGCTAGATACATATTTATTTCTGTGGCTTGTCTCCCAGGAAAGAAATGTTTTCTAACTAAAGCTAAAGCTTGTTGTCTTTCTTTTTTAAGTTTCGCTTTTACCTCACAGCATTCCTTTATTCATAAATTACAAGTTCATGTGACATTCATTATTCCTGAATTTTCAAAGAATATTAAAAAAATAAGCTACAAAAGAAAAAAATATACTATGAAAAGCAACATAAGTAAGGCATAAAACACTTTCTTACCTCATATTTTTAATTTGATATTTATTTTTCAATTGTACAGTGGCCCATTCTTTCCCCTTTTGATTTAGGGAAGCATTTTAGTCTTTCTAAACATGTTCTTGTCTTCTGGATTGTTAAAGAAAATTCCCTCTGTACTACATGATTTGCACAATTTCTTTCCCTCCAGTCTCTAATTTGGAGATTGTACAAGTGGAAAGATGGGTATGCAGGCTGCAGCAGCACGAGCTATTGCATTACAGAAAAGTATGTGCACATTTTTCCTTCCCTATTTTATCTTTATAAGAAAGATAAAATAACTGGAGTGTACTTCTCATCTGTCAGGAAATCCTCAGGTCTCTACCTGAATGACAGAAATTCTGGATACACTAGGTCAATGCCTGTCTGTGCCAGAAGGTGTAGAAACCATACTGCTTCTCTCCTTTGCATTTCAGTAGAAGAAAAATTGTCAACTGCTCAGGCTGTGGTTTTTATTCTGCAGATGGGTGAGTCAAACTATTGTGTCTATCTGAAGCAAGACATGACTCACAGCTACAAAGATCAGGACACCTGTAATCTTGAGCTCCTGACCAATGCAGTGTGAAAGGGCAGTATTAACTGTACAACTGCTGCTGACATACAGAAACTAAAGTAAGAGTTGACCACCTATAGGCTTCAGCAAGAAATAGTAGGTTTGAGAAATGTGCTACAGTGCTGAGCTGAAATGTGTACCCTTTACCAAAATTCAGGCTAAGAAGAATAAACCTATAACTCCCCAGGGAGAGGTTCCTTCTGAGCAACATAGAGGGCAGTGCAAGGGGCAGACACTTTGCAAAACAGCTCAGAAGTACATTGAATTAAATCCTGCTTTCTTGGAACTCCAGCACAAATTTAGCCTCGAAATGAATCACACCTCATTTCTGAAGCTAATATATTTAGTGCGTAATGTAGAAGAATTTGTTCTAACCTCAAGCCAAAACCACATTCATTAGCTCTGTCATATCTTCCCCCTGCTATGTTGCTGGGAATTTAGGGCACAATTCAAATGTCTGTCATGCTCTTAGGAACAGCAGTGTGCAGGCAGCCTGTCCTGGAGGCAAACTGATGGGATGCCTAGCAGAAGAGTAGTGGAATAACTCTACCCAACATGACTGTAGTTCTTGCTTCAACTGAAGACTTAAAGAAAGAACTGATGGGTTTACTGACTAAATCCAATGTTACTTTTGGACCTGCACCTTACTAAAAATTAAAGAAATGAGAATGGAATTAAGATAAATCACTGGGATTAAAAAATAAAAAATAAGATCTGCAGTTGAACTAAACTCTTTTACAAAAAAGCCAGATATTCTGCTCAGTTGTACCTGTGTCTGTTTACTGAACATGAGGAAAAGAATTGGGTTTAAATATACCTGTACTGTAGGTATTTTAAAATGACACAAGGGAAGCACAGACTTCCTGTAATAAAACAGCAATTTGATATTTATTATTAATGGTAGTGTAAAAAAAAATTACAAAGATACAGTCTATTTCTTTCTTTCAGGAACCTCATATGAGTGTGGATAACAACTTCTCAAAACCATTTTTGAAAAGATAACTTTTTCTGAAAAGGATGAGTCAGACCAAGGGAAAAATTTGGGTTTTCTTTCAAGACATTGTAGATACCCTTGATACTTAGAAATATTTCAGCAGGATCACATTCTTTTTTTCCTGATTTTTTTCCTGGAACCTGTAATTGAAAATGCTGAAAATTCTCACTCTAGCTGAACAATTTTCAGTGCTGTCTAAAGGCTAAAGTGACTATGTCTGTCTTGTCCACCATCTGCTAGAGTATAAAATACCACTACAATTTAATTTTATTTGATGTCCAGTTATTCAAAACCCTCCATCAACTATTCCAGGCACAAGTCCTGAGAACTACTTTTCATCAATGCCTTTTCTCTTCCACCTTCTCCCTCTGCTAGTGTGGCAGAATTTTACTTTCATTTTGTCACACATCATCAACTCTGTTGCACATTGTATTCTAAAATAATATTTCTGCCTACCAGTTCCAAATTTCCCAATTGTTTCAGGCCCTCACCCCTTCTAGTAAATTCTAAGTTCTACTTAGTTCCCTAGTTCATCATATTCATCTCAGGCAGAGCTCTCAGTCTGCCAGTGTATGCATCATTAGCTAATTACCTGGAATGACTTCAGGCTCCTGAAAATTACTTGTCTCTTTAAGAGAACTGCTTGCACAGAGGCTACAGTGCCATGCATTCACACAGTTCCTGAGAAATACTCCCCCTGGTAACGTTCTCCTCCTGGGATAATGTCTTTGTCACATAATTACCAACAATTTACCGCCTGCTTTTACATTTTAGTTGTGCAAGACCTCAGACTTTCAGTTAATAGAGAGAGTATTAGTGTAACCTAACCAACCCTGCAACTCCTGAGCACCAGTGTTCAAACATAACAAGCTTATTTTTTCTATCCTTTCTGTATAGTTCTATGACGAAATCACTTAGATTTTGCATAATTAGTACTATTTTTAAGAATTAAGTAAGAGCAAGTACTGCACAGTAGCCAGACAAAAAGAAATACATTGCTAACTGCCATCTTCTTCAGCCACACAATCTGGTGTTTGTCCCATAAAACACAATCTAACAACCCTACTTCCTTTCCCAAGCTTCATTCATTCATGCCCTGCAAACCCAAACCCTGGTGCACTGCATTTCACTGACAGAAGTTTTTACAAATCCACTTGATTTAGTTTAGGTTGGACTGGTCCTGAAGACTGTGCTAGATTGTAGCCTCCATTGCTTTCAGCAATTCATGTAGAATAAAACATTCACTTTTTGCACCAGTGAGCTGCACCCTCATATACTACCTAAGCTAGTGACTGACTGTCCTTTTTTAATAATAAAATTTATCTACTACGAATTCCCTGCATGACACTGTACTTCCCAGTCACTGGTAATAAAAATACCTGATAGAAATTTATAATAGTCACCAACACCACCTCATAGTCAAAAAAGAAAAATTTCTGGCTTAATGAGAGTCTAAATATCATGTTGGGTTGCAGTTAATCCCTTATAGGTCCTAAAGAGAAATGTCTTGTTCTTCATAACTGCTACATATTTCAGTGCTAGTTCTTACAAGTTGCATAATATGTCTAACAACATAACTAACACATCTAGCACAAGTATGGGTAACCACACATCCATTCAGAATAAAGCCTTCACATTTCAGGACCACACTTCACTGCTCTGTTTGCACAGTGATAACCATGTAATGGAACACAGCTTCTCAGATTTTTTTAATCTCATACACCATTTAGAAAATACACACAGTGTATTTCTAATCTTCAAGAGCAGGCCAGTATCAGCAACAGGCATTTAGACTTTCAGTTAATTTTTTGTTACTGAATGACATTTTTTTAAAATTCCTTTTAAGATAATGTACATTTGTAAATCAAGTAGCAAGTAGCTAAGAAGCAAAAGCTCAGGTGGGCTTCAGGTCTAGTATTTCTAGAACAGGACAGGGACATTTATTACAATTAATAGGTAGAGGTCCCAAAATTAGTGTGCCAGGGGACAGTATTTTAGGCTAATTGCATATATAATACCACATACCTAAACTGTAATAGTGTAAATACTACAGCATGGTAACCATTGATTGTTTTAAAGTGATTTCTATAGAAATGTGTTTTTCTCCTTATGCTCAATGCACACAGTGCCATGAATATTCTGAGTGTTAAGCACTGTGTTATTTAGCAGGTCCTCTTCATAAAATTGATTGAAAAAAGATATTTTCTTTCTATTTCGTTCAAGATACTAACATACTAGTGGAAACATTATACTACTTTAAATTTATTTAGTATAACATAAACTCACATCTCCATTAAGCTCTCTCCATCTAAAGACAATTGATTTATGACTGTGACCTTGGCTTACAAAACTGAAGTTACAGTTTTGAATGCTAATGCTATATTTGTTTTTTTAAAATGAAAACTAGAAAAAAATTAATTACTACAGCAGCATTTTGAATATGCTGCTATTATTTGTACTATATTGGATTATAGGAGAATTAGTGGGCAGAGTAGAAAATCAAAATTAAAAGCATGAATTAGAGATGAATGACCCTGATTTAGTGAAATACATTTTGACACAGCAGTTGTTTCTTGCCAGTTCAATGAGTTTTACTCAGGGAGTACCACTTCTGGCCATAATCTACATGCTTCAAGTGGTAATCTGCACTACACACAACTGCTTTTTGTCTGAATTCATGCAAAATTTGGTAAGACATATACTTCTTTTTTTTTTCACAGTTTATGGCATTTAATAGTGAATTTTAACTGTGTTTATGGAATACCATGCAAGCAATAAGAAAAGAAAGTGTTTTTCTTGCACATTTGATACATACTTGTAGTGGTTTGAGCAATGCCTGATCTTAATTACTTATTTTAAAGGATATGGTGGTCTCATTTTTGTTATATTAATCCAGCCTCAAAAAGTGGCCGGTAAATCAACAGTCAGCCTGGGATCCTGTGAATACCCTGTATAAAGGTTCTACCCAAAAGAAGCATCAAGAATTTAGAAGGAAGAAGAAGCGTTGAAAACATTTTTACATTTATAAACATTAATTCTTAGCTCATAGATTCATTCAACATAGATCAGAAAGGATGAAAGTTATCTCAGTTTTCAGGTAAGCAGATCAGGTCACTGAATGCCATTTATAGGTATATTAAAAGAGTAACAAAGTCACTGAATATAATGAGGTAAGATTTGTGGCCACACAGCAAAGAGGTTACTTCATTTGCTGAAACTCAAAATGTCAGTAATTTTGAGCAGACAGTTACTCTTAGAAGGTTCAGAACAATAGACTTTAAATAGTAATTTGTTACTGAAAGGCTAGAAGAATTTCTGGTTCTCAACAGCTTATTGATATTGGACTAAAACAGAAAGGAAATATTGCAAAGAAGCTGAAAGCTATATAAATTAATTGAAAAAAATCTCCTTTTACCTTCTAGTTCCTTCTAGTATATGTGGCTCAAACTGGAATGAGAATATGAGGCCTTTTTATTTTCAGTTGTAATAACCAGACAAAATTTATTTAGAAAGAAAATTAGAATGAAATGCCTGGGGAAGTTAAGAGATCACATATTCAGAAGCAATAGGGATATGTTCCCCAATGACATCCCATGCACATATTTATCTGAGAGAGAGAAATAGAAGGGAAAAGTCCTTGTCCTTTGCAAAGTCTGGGCCTTGATTACCCTTTTGCTATTATGTCTAATCTTATATACATACACAAGGTATGGAAAAGTGCAGGAGACTGAATATCAAAGCTGAGTGCTCTTAATATCATTATATGCCACAGTCAGTTAATATGAGAAGATTATAATCAATTGTTTTCCCATGTGTTGTTCCAGTTTCAGTGAAAAGCAGTCTTTCAATTCAACTAATACTACTGCAGAATTTTTAATTCATTGTTGTCTTTTAACAATTTGCACTTACTTAACCATTCAAGTTGACATAAATCCACAAACATTACTTTGACAATCCACCTTTCACCTCAAGTAAAAGCAGTGTGAAGGGCCTATTTTATCCTTCATGGATTGGGGAGAGAAAGTTGTTCCCAAGCACATAAGAGATTTGGATGTTTAGCTAATTTAAATGCTTTTGTTGAAACCATTAATAGACCATCTAATTATTGAGATTTAAAAGACTTTCATAAAATAGCCATTTTGTCTCTTCCAATTCAGTATGGTATAGAATGGCAGATAAATATTTGAGATTAACAGATACAAGCAGACCCTCTGTATTACTTCCTTTTTATAACATTTATTTAAAATATTTTAATTTGATATGTTACTGCTTTTCAAAGTTTGGAGCTGACTTATAGTTTATTTGGAGTTTTTTCTTTGTTTTAGTTGGATACACAATGAATGATCTCATTTTTGAGTGGCAAGAAAAAGGAGCAGTTCAAGTAGCAGAAGGTCTCACTCTGCCACAGTTTCTGTTGAAAGAAGAAAAGGATTTATGTTACTGCACCAAGCACTACAATACAGGTAGGAATGTGGTTACAACTGAAAAAACAATTAACATTTTTATTATAAATGTCACAGTTGGGGTATATGTTATATATTTTAAATGTTCTCAGTGAATTCAGAGGGGAGTTAAAACATACAGGTGCATTGTACAAGCTAATGCAGTCTTGAGTAACAAACCTAAAGACTGAACTTCAATTTTAGGTACATTAAGAAAATATAGAGTTGGAGTAATTCAGAAACTGTTCAGTCAGGGGTTTTGCTAATTCAGTAGGTGCCATGACCACATTTACCATTTGGGACTGGAAGCACTACTGAAATTCAAAGGTCTGTGTGCTGTGAACTAAACATAGCCTGGCTCAGTCAGGAAAAAGGGACATAGGGTTGCCAAGCCAAGTTATCCCTGCCCTAGTTCATACAGCAAGGGGCAATGTGAATGAGCTGGAAGGATTCTTAGGGTGCAATGGCCAGATGTGCAAACTAGGCATGAGCTTGCAGTGATAGGAGAAGAATGAATGGATTCAAAGTGAAAGAGGGTAGGTGCAGATATCGGGAAGAAATTCTTTACTGTAAAGGTGGTGATGCTGGAACAGGTTGCCCAGAGAAGCTGTGGCTGCCCCATCCCTGAAAGTGTTCAAGGCCAGGTTGGATGGGGCTCTGAGCAACCTGGTCTAATGAAAGGTGCCCCTGCCCGTGGCAGGGGTGTTGGAACTAGGCGATCTTTAGGGTGTCTCAACTCAAGTCATTCTATAATTCTCTAATTCTATGATTTTATGATACTGAACTGAAGCCTTTGTTGAACTGATATATTTAGCTCATCTTGGATTATTTGAAAAAGGAGAGGATTAACATTAATAATATAGTGGCTATACTTTTATTTTTAATTGTGAAAAACTATATGAATAACTGAACAATCACAAGCACAATAATCCTGAAATGCAAAGCCTAAGAATGCACAGTTTATATATTGTCTTGAGAAAAAAAAGCTAAAACTCTTCCATTTTAATCCATGTATCTTTCAAGTTTTGCTCTCCAGTATGATTAAACATGTCTTAAAATTTAAGATTAGTATGATTCATTTGGATTCTGCTGAAATGTCGGGGAGAGAAAATTAAATAGGTGGTGTTCACAAGGAATGTCCTGTTATAATCAAATTTAAGGAGAATGCTTTCCAACACTGAGTTTTATCACAACTGCAGTCATGGCTTAAGAGAAAGAAAGGTTCTCTCACAATTTCCATTTAGAGTAGGAAGATACTGATAGAGCTATTTTTAAGTGTTCCCTAAAATAAATTGGAAATACTTAACATGCACTTTTATTGTACAAATACTATTATCTGGATAATCCTTTAAAGCCTCAAAAAAATTGTGATACATATCCTATAGCAGGGGAATTTTTCACTCAGACATTCCTTTGTTAATGATAAGATAGAAATTCCTATTATTTCTTTTTCCCTTTCTACCATAATCCTTATAACAAATAAGGAAATTTTATTTTCATTATTTTCCACTGTCTCCTTTGAGATAGACAAGCAACTTACCCTTTCCTTTTAGGATTTTCCTGCTTTTGTGCCATTTTAATGAGTGTCCTAATTGTATTCAATAACCTGTATATGATATTAACTAATGAGAAATCATGGTATAGAGTATTCTTCTCTTTTTTCTGAAGTTCATTTTCATAACATGATGCATCAAAAACCTCCAAGAAACTAAGTTATTACTATGATGTTTAACTTGATACTGAATAGAAACCTGGTTTAAAATTTCAGAATTTCCAGTGATTTCCAAACACTCCATCTAAGTTATATTCTTATATTTGTGTTATATTCTTACTCATTTGTCTGAGAGCTTGCATTATAATCATCAGAGTTTAAACCTTGTGATTTTGACTAAAACTTCATGTTTTTCAATATCTTGGGGGCACAGCATTTTTCTTCACAACCTATATTTCAAACCTATTTAACTTGGTATTTATTTTTATCTAAGGAAAAATAGGAGAATATGCTATGCCTATGCCCACTATACTAGGTTACTTGGGGTCAACTTACATGTACTGGTTTTTTCACTGTGGCCCTAACCTCAGTGGAGAAGCAGGAGCAACAGATGTTATTAACTGCATGTGCTGCCTCATGGTTCTCAAGATGTGGCTACAAGTGTGCTTGTCTCTGAGCAATTCTGTCACATTTAGGTGAGAGGAAGGGTTTACTGCATTAAGTCTAGAGGGCAGTGTGGCCAATCAGCAGCCTGTTGTATTCTGTATTGCTTTGGGCAAATGGCATTTCTGTGGCCAAACGTGCTCTAAGATGTGAGTGTAACCCACAACCCTGGAAAGATGAAGCTCACATCTGTACTGAAAAAGTAATTGGACCGTTTGACTTGTCCACAAAATAATCAAGGCATATGATAACACCAAAACCTTGGAAGCCTGGATGCAGTTAGAGGATGGGAATGTTAAAAGATGTCAGCAAAAAAATAAAGTAATCACACAGCTGTGGTCTGAGTTACAACACCAGAATTACAGGTACAGAACTTTTTCAGGGCAAATCAGAAATCATTTTACCCATGAAGGACTACATTTATTAGTGATAATAAATAGTGATAGTCTCTTCTTCAAGATAACAGTATTTTGCCCAAAGTATTTTTTTTAAAACTCAAATCTTCCATATGAAACAAGTCTAATCAGATTAGAGGGGTTTGATTTCTAGGAGGCTAAGAATTCCTTTTATTTCTTTGTTACAATCAATATTAATAACTACCATTTGTAAGTTAAAACCTCATGAACATTATATTAAAAGACAACAACAACTATTTTCACTATGTCATTTGGATACATGATCAGTAATGTGCTTTCTTAAGGCTTCCTCAATGAGATACTGCAGGCAGATATGCCTTTAGGATACTCTACAAGAACCAAAATTTACAAAAAGCAATTTTTAAAACATGATGCGAAGTCTATTTCTCTGGTCTGTGACAGATTAGATAAAATGAATTCCTGAAATAATGCTAAGCAACTGCAGCTGGTATGCAGTAAGTGACCAAAGAAGAGTTTTCAAATTAAATTCAGTTACAACACAGGATGGAAAGCGCTTCTGAGACATCCTGTAAAAATGAAAAAAAAAATCCCAAAATTCTCCCTGTGAAGCAAATTAACATGAAGCTTCAGGACAGTATGTGGAAATTCATCAGTGCATGTCTCATCAGTGCTTCATGCCCAATTGAAAATGGTTCACTGTAACCAGAGCTCAAAAAATAAACTGTGTCTAAATATAGAGACATAACAGTTTCAGCAACAGTACAGCAAAATGGCTCATCAAATCTTGTGTTCTGAAGTGACACAACAGCATTTCTGGTAATTTTCATGTTTTGCATCCACAGGCATATCCGCAGTGACCTATTTGGAAAGTGAAGTAGAATCATAACAACCAGAAAAACCACACATGAACCATATACATTACAAGGATGGTCTTGCTTTACCACATTCCTATGTGACATTAGTTGCCTCCTTGGGCTGTTATCCAGCACCTAAATTTTATTTCAGTCACAGATAATTTCAATCACCATTGCAAAAATTCCAATATACAGAAGTATGAATTTATACATGATAGCATTGGCTAGCAGGCACAAACCAGTCTTGGCTTTACTCCTGCATCATAGATAATGCTTTACACCTGCACTTGAGTGATGCTGCTCAGAATTGTCTTAGGTCTAATAATGCCTTTTGGATCAGAGAAGTGGATGTAGTAGTCCTGGAAACAGTGGAGCTATGACTGCCACACTCACCACCAGAACTGATAGATTCTGTACACGGCCATTTCTGCGATCTTGATGAACAGCCAGTTTCCTTAGCTCTACACTCCCCATCTGACTTCCTAATATGCACATCCCAAACACAGTTTTTTCTCACGATCTCATTTGTTTCCCCATAGACAAAAAGGTTGCTTAATAACCTTGAAGAGATTGTGGCCCTTCTAAGTCTCACCTTCAAACCAACCTAGTGCCTTATATTCAGCCATTTTGCTGTCAGTTTGATGCCAGCGATAAAAGGAGACATAACTTCAATGTCTTACTCTGACAACAACTCAAACCCTTACTTGTGTTGACAAACACCTAAACCACTCTTTCTAAGACTATAGGAGTGACTTTTAAGACATGACTTTTTAATTCCTTCAGGTCTATTTCATAGGCCATTTCTCCAAAAAGATTTGTACTTTTTACCCAGGAGATAGTCTATGGGTGTGAAATCTCTGAAGCTGCTCATTCCTTCGCTGAAAAAGCAGAAATTGTAAACACTTTGAAAAACAGAATCTGTGGCAGGCTGAGGATGTGACCGTCCCTAGATCCACAAAATGGCACTGTCTGACTCTAACAAGGCATTTTTTCTCAAGGGCAAAGAGGCTACAATTGTCAGTTCTGCACTGATCAAAGTTTGAGCATTCTACTTTAAAGATTCATCAAATGGAAATTCATCATCTGTCCTGGAAGTGGAAACATTACATCTAGATGTCTCTTTAGTTTATACTTCTCTCCTCTCTGCCCCTGCTAACACAGTGCAGCACATGACAAGTCTTTCACATCACAAGACTTCTGTTCAACTTGGTATCTCTCAGGCTCCTAAGCCTGGGAGACCTGCTGCCTACCCAGTCCACCCCCAGCCTATGTCAGGGCAGGGAGTTACTCCATCCATATCAAAGATCTGTGCATTTGTCTTTGCCATTATGTTGTGCTGGGTTCTCCAGCCTACAAAAGTTCTTAGTGCAGCTTGGTTCTCCATTATGAGGGACATGAGAACTGCAAATACAAACTCATCAAGCTGGGAAAGAAACAGTTTCTCTTTTCCATATTTATTTTCAACTGTCTTTTACTGCTGTCATTATCAGTCTTACACCAATGTCAAGTTTATCACCTGCCTCAGTACATTTTTCCAAAAAAAAGCTATGTAAAAACATTACTTTCCTGTAGTCAGACAGGTGATAGCCTCAGCATGGATTTCCCCCAATATAGTGCTGATATCCACAGATAATGCCTTGAAAGAAAAGCTGAACAGTACTACATTCCTAGAGTAATTTCATGATTTTTATGTATCTTGGCTTTAGATACATAGACAAGTGCCATGTAAAGGAAAGTTTGTCTAGTTCTATATGTTAGACACTGGAAAAATCATTATTTCCATTCAGGCTGTATGAAGATAGATATGATGTTTTATCTATTTTATGATGAGGGAAAATGAGTAATTTTATAAGCAAAATACACTCAAATTGCAATTTATATTAAAGTGCAAATTGGAAAGTTTCTTGAGACTGCACTTACCAAGTGCTTTTTTATTATCCTGACTTCTTAGAATGGTATGAAAATAATTTCATCGAATTTTACTTATATGTAATCAGTTTTATAGGTACAATCTCTTGAAATATTGAGCTTTGCATATACATAATTTATGAATTTTATTTTTTGTTTAAAAAATTTTATCACTGGAAGGCAAAGGAACAGAAAGCATTTAGCTGTATTTCAGTAATAAGTAAAACAGAAAGTGTCACATTCTTGGAAGAATAAAAGGAAATGTCTTTACTGAACAAGGTAAAATCAAGTGAACTGCTTTTCTTGTGGTGATTCTGATAATGACTCAAGTAGTAGAGAAAGTAAAGGGGACAGTATTGCCTCATGGAGAAGTCAATTTATATATTTCATTCTCCATCCTCTCTATGAAAATCATCTGCTATTCTGATTCATGCAGCGTTATACATAACATGCTGTTGCCAAGAGATGTTAATTGCAATCTTATTTTAGCAGATGCAGAGAAAAAGAAAGCATACAACAAAAGGCAAATGCAAAGGGCTGGTGGTGTATGGGATCCCTCTTATGGCAATACAGTTTTATTTCCTTCTATTTTCAGCTAAGAACTTTTTTCAGTTACAAGATAAAATCCTCTGCAAAAATCTCCAACATTAAGAACTTCAACCATAAAAAGTTGGAGGTTTTGTTGTGTTGAGGTTGGTGGGGCTTTTGGGGGGCTTTTTGGGTTTGTTTTTTTTTTGGTTTTTGGTTTTGTTTTTTTTTTGTTTTTTTTTTTTTTTTTGCTTTGTTTTGCTTTGGTTTTGTTTGTTTTGGTTTGTTTGTTTTGGTTGATTTTTGGTTGTTGTTGGTTTGGGTTTTGTTTGGTTTGGGTTTTGTTTGATTTGGGTTTTTTGGTTGGTTGCTGTTGTTGTTTTGGTTTTTTGTTTGTTTTGGGCTTTGTTTTTGTTTTTTTTTGGGGGGGGACTTTTTTTTTCACCAGTCCATTTTTTCTGAAGACAGTTGGAACCAATAGCCATACTCTCACTAAAGGCAAGGACCTTTACCAGGGTAATTCCATCCTGTGTACTAGATAAAACATTAGGGTTTATATATGTAGGGCCTTTAATAAAAAGTATTGATTAATTCCATGATGAATGTTTTTGTCTTGGGACAATACTGATCAGACTTCATCTGTCTGGGGCTTTAACAAACAGCCATTTAAAGGACTAGCTTTCTACTGGCCAGCACACTGAAGTTCCCCAATTCAGGGGGTGACAAGTGCCAGAACCAGCATTAAGGAAGGCCTGGAGAAATACAGTAAAAGGAAGGTCTATGATGGCATGCAATAAGATCATATTTGCAGTATATATTATATCTAATGACTATCCTCAGTGTGGGTTGTCCTGCAACAGATATTCATTTTGAGTAAATATTTGTTCTTGTAGAGAGAGTAGATAGGAATACTCAGAGCATTGTAGTGACAACCATTTAGTAAGAACCTGTGAATCCAAGATATTAAACTTTAGAATGCAGTGAAATGCATAAGATGCAATAGCCACATTACATCAATCTGTACAAAATCCATTTTTTGAGTCCACCTGTTGTTTCATTTTAGAAGGGTCTTTAACTTTTGTCTTGAGAAGAAAGAACTGTCATTACTTTTATATCTATAAACAAGAGTGTCAGCTGGCTTTTACAATATGTTATCTTTTCCACATAAGAAGACAAATTCTGGTTTTTACATATCTAAAAATGTTAAACACAGCAGAGGTTTAGAATAACACCGAGGCAAATACTCTGTCTAATGCAATTTTCTAGCTCATTTTGAACTTAGGATCTCTGCCAGGAAATGGGAAGTCGAGGAATTGAGGTGCTTAAGAAATGGCTTTCCAGAAGACAGACTAGCGTGAGAAGCTCTCTGTTGTATTAAGAAATCTAGATCTAAGTCAGTCATTTATCATATCCTAACCACTGAAGTAGTCTTACTCCCCCTTTCTCCTTTCCTGCTGTCTCAGTTTTTTCTCTAATTTCGTGCTAAGCCTTTGTCTCTAGTTGTTTTTCAAGAGGAAAAATGAAGTTTTGTTGCAGAGGAACATCATCACAGTCTGATTGCCCCAGGATTCTGTTAGCAAGTCTCCATAGTTAGCAATATTTCGATTGCTAGACTGGCTGCTTGTTGGCTATCAGTCACTGGTAAAATTAGAATTGTGTAGTCTACATCCATACTGACAGATGTGTTGGAATCAGAATATGAAATATTGGCTTCCCAGGTCCAAGACACGTATTCTGCAGAGCACCATAAAGATTTATTCAGATTTGCTTAGTTCAATTGTGCTAAACTTTAAATCGCCTCTATTCAGCAAGCATAAGATTCTTATTTTAAGTAAATATATTCATATAATTTCATTAAGCTGCATAGTCTTTTAGCCACAGTCTTCTCTATATCCATAAGATATTTCACAGTAAATCATTTATTAGCATTATCAATGACTGACAAGGTCAGATTACCATTTACTATTATCTAAAGTAGTATCAAAGACCTTCAGCAGATAACTCTCCATTCTGCATGGATTAACAGTTGAACTCTGCATGCTTAGTTCTTTTCTCTTTTGTTTATACTTACTCATTTTATATTTTATTATGCTATTAATTTTTAATTTCATAGTAGTTTATTAATTGCTACTCCTTTCTTAATTATTTCTCAGGCACACCATTCCCTTGACTCAGAATCCTGAAGTAATTCTCCCTTATTAAAACTTTCTGTGTAGCTTCAGAAACAGCTACTCAGCATCCCTGTGTACTGTAACCTGTTTATGACATTGTAGGGGTACAGTAAGAAAAGCTTTCCCCAAAAGACATCTTAAGGGCTGCTAAAAGCAGACAAATACTTTTAAGTCCTACCAACTCTTCCCTCTGGGACAGTTTCAGACAGATGAAACTATAAAAGAGGATTCTTTATGGCCTGAATTTACAACTTATGGTTGATTTCTCTTGTACATCCCATACTATTGACAGTACCTTTTAATGACACAAGCATACTGCTGCCTGCATAGCACATTTTTTAAACAACACATGCCACAATCAGAGGAGTCTGTGTAGTGTGAAGATGACCTGAAGTAGAAAAATCGTCTTCCTGGTTGGCCATGGAAGAAACAACAACAAAAAATGTATGTGATCTAGATACTGACTCCAAAGAAAATCAATTTATGTTTCCTAGGGAAAAGCAAAATCATATAGACCGACTACAATTTTGGTTTTTTCACTATATAAACAGTTTCAGCATGGACAATGATTGGAAATCATGCCAGTCCAGCAGCTCTAATGTTGTTACCAAAGAGACAAAATTTGTAAGAGTCAAAAATGCACCATCACATGCATATACACCAGTACATTCACTTCACATGCATACGTACAACACTCATCAAGTCAGCACTTTTGGGGCCTTTCATGCACTTAAGTCCCCAGTGAGACTGCACTTACAAGCACAAAAAATGTAACCTCAGTTCAGGAAAAAGTATTTCTTTTGGGAAGCCGTGCATAGTTTTTTTATCATTTGCTTTACAAAAATGAATTGTGTGCACATTTAAATTCAGCTTTAGTCTGAAACTACCATCAGGTCTCAATTTGTTTCACAGCCTCTGCAAAGCTACAATACCACAAGGGATTCGTATCCTCCTGCTAGGTACTCTCTGACATTCACAGTGCATACAAAAATGAGCTAGATCTTACCTTTCATGTACTGCAAATGCATTATTAGAGCAATGCTCTTAGTTGCTTGTCTGTCTCACTCCCCAACTGAGATGACTTTATGGGTATGTCTCTTCTGATCCATTCAAGCATCCAGGCAAATAGATTAAACCACAGCTAATCTGGCTTTGATTTTGAAATGGAATACAGGAAGAGAAGGGAGGCCCACAGCTGGATGCTGCTTCAGGTGGGAAAAAACAGCACAGCCTCTGCTGGCTGGAGCTCACATCTGCTAGTGCAAGTGTTTCTTTTTCCACTCAGCTGCATTAGCCAAGTTTATGCAGGTGGTTCTGATTTCAGTCAGGAAGGGCAAAAGCTAACATCAACTCTTTCACACTTAGAGCAGCAACTGCTGCAACTGCGGTGCTGAGACTGACGTCCATCTGCAGCCTTTCTCCAAGACTCAGTAGTGAAGCAACAGAGAAGAGTGTCTAGCTGGATAGCCACAAGTCCTCTAGAGGAGCTGCTATATATTAATTTTTCAGTGCTGTACTGGAAGAGAGGAACACAGTATTCTTGACTAGGAAGCACTGGAAGTATGCCTAGCAAGTCCATAAACTCTCTGGGTCTAAGACAAAGGCGGGACTCTAAGTCACGCATTGTGGAGCTATGCAAAGGTGTTTATCTACACATCCTGCTTCCTTTATTTTTTTCACTTTTTTGTTTGGTCTTGGTGTTATAGGTTTTGAGCAGTTTTTTCCTTGCCAATGATATTTACAAAAATACTAAAACAAGCAAAAAATGCTTTTGTATAATTCTTCTGACACATCATTCATTCCTAGTTCTGGCATCTTCATTATCCCAGCTTTTTTCTCTCCTTCTTTGTAGTTACAATATAGTCTGTTTGCACTTCTTTTCTTAAGAATCTCTTTAATTTTTTTAGGATTCTGTTGCTCACAACTATTCTTCTTTTCCTCCTTAGTTCAATTAGATATGTCAAATTTGCAACCACATAAAATAATCCATATTAGAGATACTATATTTACTGTTCACTGTTTAGGACCACAGAATTTTTTGTGCTGAGTGATCTGTAATAGTTCAAGTCCACTAGAGTCCTCAGGAAATAAACTCAGATGTCTTATTCCACATTTTTCTGGATGGAAAAAAACCAAACAAACATACAAATAATAGATAATGTTTATTGACACTTCATATATGCATATATTATGCAGTCTGATGCTCCTTAGTTTTTCTTCCTAATTTGTTTTGAAAGGAGACTGTAGGACCTTATAAGAAAATGTTGCATACTGAACAATTCTTACTATTATGATGCCAAATAAAATGGCTTTGCGTAGACCTAGATTGGGCTGATGCATTTCTGTCACTCCTTACCACCATGATTTACTGTGATGTATGAGACAGTGACCGCTGCTGTCCAAGGCTGCTGAATTAACAGAATGAATGTCACAAAAAAAAAGAAATCTTCAGGGTAAGAACCAGTTTGAAGTAGGAATATGATTCCAACAAAGGCCAGTCAGTACAGAACTTCTGGTTTGTGGGGTGTACTGAACTGCTAAGTGAAAGGTTAAATTGCGTAGGTATACTTTTGAAGACCATGGAAGAGAAACATAGGGGAATATCCTGGCCTTTCCTGAAGTAAACACCAAAATTCCCATTCACTTTTTAAACCAGGATTTCATCCCGTGACTGAGGCAGAAATCAGTCTTGAAGCTGGGGTAGCAGATGGTTGAGCCAGGATCTGGGACATAGATTTTGGAAGTGTAGATAGGATTCAGAAAACGCTGACAATTAGGAATGGAACTACTAATTGAGCTTGCAGATATAAAACTCCTGAGATACAGAATGTAACCTTAAAATTAAACATCATAACAAATGTCTTTCTAAATTTGTTTTAGTGTCTCAGTAGAATAAAATTATGATGAAATTGTATTCATTATGGCATCATAGAAAAATGGCCTGTTAAAAGAACTGTTATGAAAATAATGAATTTCAGATATTTAATATCCCTAGAATAAAAATATTTTGACATAATCTGAAGTTCATTTCTGTATTCCCAGCACTATTGTCACAGCATAAAAGACAATATATTAGTATAAAATAAGCTTATAAATCCATTACATAATTTTTTAATCTGATAAGTATCAAATCTTTATTAATGTGGAAAAAAATTATATAAAATGGCATTTTGGCAAATAGAAATTGATTAGGAGAATATCTGTCAAAAACAAGGGGAAAACATAACCAAAGAGCTTCATACCACTTAAGAAACATGTAACGATATAGCCTTCCTTGTTAAATTTAGAATTAGGAAATGTTTTCACTCAAAATAAGGAAGAAAACTGAGTTATGTGTATTTGTTGCTGTGAGAAACTGTTCTGTGTATACACCACTTACAGTAGCAGCATTGCCTTCAGCACCATTCTTATGTGACTGATATGGCCATTGGGTAGAATTAGAAAGTCTAATAAGGCTGGGTCAAGATCTGTGAAATAATCTACAGCTTGCGGGGTGGAAAAAAAGCCCAACCCCACAACAAGCTGGCTAATATAAAAAGATGGGTTTATGAAATTTTATGAGCTACCAATAGATTTGTTGTTGTTGTTGTTGTTGTTGTTGTTGTTGTTGTTCTGGTTTGAATAAGTTAGTAGAAGTTGCTTTATATTCAGTACCTGGATAAAACTAGGTCATTTATTTACCTTCCTAAAGTTTTCTAATCTCTGGTCTTTCACTCAACATTTGAAACTTGATCATTTCTCTTTTGAGCTGGAACAATTTGAATGGGTAGACATGGAGAGATTTAGCAGATTCTGCTATTAATTACCTAATACCAACACTGATATCACTGATATACTGATATTTTCCCCAATTTTTAGTTTAATAAAAATAAAATTAAGTTTAAAATTGAACCAAATATAAAGGAGATATTATATGATGGAGAAGTAAGCTTTTTTCTTGTACACAGAAGTATTTCCAAATCCTAAGTTGCAAAAAAGTGTGATCTTACAGAAGAAATGTCCTATTGGTATAATGAATTGTGGAGTTTTTTAATAAGAAAATAAGAATTCCAGACCTTATCAAGTTCTTAACTCTTTAGATATTCTTCCCCTTTTCTTTCCAGTAGATACTTCTGTTATAATGGAGACTGTCTTTATTACAAGTCACTGTAGAGAATTCAAAACGTAATTTTTTTCTAGTGAAGAAATATACTTGACATAGCATACATTCTTTAGGAGTGTGCACTAGATATTGACAGCAAAAACGTTCTATTTCTCTTGACTATTTGTCCTTTGTTGTAAAAAGGAAAGTTTACATGCATTGAAGTCCGCTTTCACCTTGAGAGGCAGATGGGTTACTATCTCATCCAGATGTACATACCGAGCCTCTTGATCGTCATTCTCTCCTGGGTGTCATTCTGGATCAATATGGATGCAGCTCCAGCCAGAGTGGCTTTAGGTATAACAACTGTACTGACCATGACAACACAGAGCTCAGGTTCACGAGCATCTCTTCCAAAGGTGGGCTCAATTTCCCTTTTTTGTACTGTATTAATCATAATATTATGTGACAAACACTTTTAGTCAACCTTATGTGTTTTAACTACTAGCATCCAATAATTTTCTAAACCAGATAAATAGTTTTGAAATATTTAGGGCTTTCAATCAAATACATTCTATTTCTCCTCTGTCTCAACTATATAGCCAGCTGCATATCTAGTTAATTCCATGAACCTTAACAAGCAGTAAAAACAATGTTATTCAGTATTACATAAACCCTGCTTAACAACTGACTGGCTCATCCTTCTTCACATCCCAGTATCTAGAAGATATGCTAGAAGTTATGACTGAAATTCTAAATGCCATAGATTCTTACCATAGATTATCAATTATATTCCTTTCTCAAAACTGCCTAGATTATGAATTAACTCACTAGTTACACATGTACATTATAATATAGAAAAATGTGAACCTTAACAGCTCCAAACAATTCCATAAAAGTAATTTTGAACACAATTTAAATCACTTAAAATTTAATTCTCTGATTAACTATTTCCATTTTCTGAGTTGTAATTGCTTTAAATATTTTCCGTTTCATTTTAAGGCCTATTCCTTGGCCATTCATGTGCCGTTGCAGCTAATACAAATAAAATGCATACAATAAAAATACACAAAATTCAATTCTGTATTAGTTTTAATCTGATATTTTTAGGTTGTCTAATTCACTTTTTTTTTAAGTAAAACAGCTAGCCCTAACAGATTTGAGCATGCTTTGTGTCCCAAATATATGGAACTGAATGCATCCGGTTAGCATCCAGTTAGATAAAATGGAATGCTCTAAAAACTCAAAAAAACCCCAACAATGAAAGAGGCTAACAGAGAGCTGCAGATCATTATTGTCACATTTTGAGGCCTGGAGTTAGCTATGTTTGTTTAAAACAAACAAACGAACAAACCTCTTGTAACTCTGCAAAGATGGAGTACACCTTGTTTTCTTGGTTTGGATCATGTCCTGCATCTGATCTTGGCAATACATGACTGCAATGAGCTCTAATCTGTATCTGATTTTTGGTACTTTTACTATGTCAAAACAACAGGACTACTTTGAAACTATACATTTGATTTACTGTGCCTATATTAGCAGAGAATGAACACATCAGATCTCTCCACCTATCTCCTTTCTTCTACCTAACTTTTATTCCAGGAATTTTCAGCCACATCCATTTTAATACAGGAATTCCCACTGGTCCCACTACAAGCTATTCTTTGCTTCCTTGATGTCATTCAAAGATCTCAGCAGGACAAATGGAGAAAGAGCATGTGTTTGTTTTTTGAGGATTATTTGGTTTGTGATGTAATACACAGTACACTATAAGGAACTCTTAATGATTTAAACACATTTTGTAAAAGAACACATTTTTTAACAAAAATCTAAGATGTATAGATAGAATTGTTGTTTTTATTGTTGCCTAACTTCCATGGAAATTCTTGTTCAAGAAAAGTGTTGTTGGGATGTGGAGATATTAATGCACTTCCTCCTGCCATGAAATACTAAACTTCACATCTGTGGTTTTAACACACTCAGGCTTCTCCTGTCTCCTCTCACAGGTGTCATACGTCAAAGCGATTGACATCTGGATGGCGGTGTGTCTGCTCTTTGTATTTTCTGCTCTTTTGGAGTATGCAGCCGTAAACTTTGTGTCGAGGCAGCATAAAGAGCTTCTGCGGTTTCGACGCAAGAGGAAGAAGAGCAAGGTAAAAGTGACGACGGTTCACGGCTTTTAAAGGGTCTGGCTGAATTATTCTGGGATGCAGGGTTAATCTGGCAAACACACTACAGCTTGAAGTGGCAATAGAAATAAAAAAGGCAACTATATATAAAATAAAATAAAATATATAGTTCACTATAAAAAAATTCATAAAATTCAGTATAGGCAGAGGGTCACTACAAGGACTATGAATTGCATAAATCCAACTCGAATTCTCAAAAGAAGGATTAAGAGGGATTTAAATGAGACATGGGCCATGTGGGAGCCATCTGCACCAGCATGAATTTCACTCTGTTAGAAGAGTTAGATTATACTTCAGTGAATGAATGTTACTGGCATTTGCGGCACTTTTTGCTACATCGCGATTCAACAAATGTTGTTTCTTAATTTCATTCTAATACTCAATTCAAGCCCCTAACAGCTGTTTTTCATGCAAATATATATTTTTTTTAATACAAAAAGTACTTATTCAAATAACATAATTGTTCCAAGAACAAATATTTTACTTTAAAGGGCTGGTAAGTTTGGGTTTTGGTTTTTTTTTTTTTTTTTTTCTTTTCTATCCTGTAATTTTGTTGAGATTTTTCATATTATTAGGGAGAAACTTAATTGTTACAGCAGGAGCTATACAGACTACCAGTAAAATAACTCTCTAACGGTGTGCAAAGCCAAACAGCTAAGGCTACAAGTTTGAATTCTGAAATCTGTAGATAAATCTAGTGGTAAGGAAAATTTCTTACAACGTGTAACTTCAGATTTTACAAAGTGTAAATTGTTCTCCAGCCTGCTTATTAACTTAGTACCCTCCCCACTGCTGTCATGCAGAGCCTGTCACTATCAGTCACTATCTAGAATATTACTAGTGGATGAAAGCCTGACCATAGCAACATGATTGATATCAACCATCTTTCATTCCTGAAGACTTAGTCTACTGCTTCCATCACCAGGAGAAGACATTTTACAAGTTTCCCTCTTACTTAGAAGATACTGAAAATCTGCCCTGGCATAAAGCCTACCTAAGCAGTCTCTGTTAGTAAGACTCCGTGTTCAAAGGCAGGCCAGACAATCTGGTGAAAATGACATTTTCAGACATTTATCTGTCCCTGTGTGTTGAGTCCCAGACTTCTTCAGCTGTGCAGAGAAACTCATGTTCTGTAGACTAGAGGATGATTCAGACTGTGTCCAACGTTTGACCCTGTGAAAAATGTGCTTCTTTCTTCCTGCTCGAAACATTGCAGCGTGGAGATTTTCTCTTTCAAAAAGAAATTTGGATCACATCTTAAACCCTCTGGTGTACAAATAATAAATGATGTCTTACAGATTACAAACTGCAGTTAAAAACTTGCCTTCCTTACCACAAATGCTATTATTTATTCACCACAATTTATAACATGAAATGAAGGCCCTAGGATAATAATTTAAAGTAACTTGGTTTTCCTTCTTCTTTTGTCTTTTTTCAAAGTCCATTACTATAGCTCATGATTATAAAGATTTGTATGTTTGTTATTCTTTTGGACTAGGTCAAACAGCCACTGGCTCTCAGAAATTAGATTGTATTGACTTTGAAAACTACCATATATTAAGACATGCTCATTTGACCATAAAGTCAAGAGGTGAAAAGAAGTTATGTAAAAAGGCTGCATTTTAAATAAACTTTAGGGGCTTCCTTGAGCATTAAATCTTCTTTCTTGGCAAAGAGAAAAAACAATATTCTATTCAGTATTTATGTCCAAAACTATTCAAGAAATAAAGCAGATAGGATAACTTATTAGACTTTTTCATTCTGTATGCTTACCATCATGGAACATTTTACTAAGATCAGGTTTTTCTAGCAGGTGAATTCTAATTGTTGAATACAGAATGTTTTTGCCCCTGGTATTTTATCTACAAGACTACAGCAAAACTTCCAGTGATTTGATGTCATGCAAAAGTCCAAAAATAGATTCATTTGGAAATGCTTCATTTCAGTTACGTGTAGGGCAGCTGAAGAATTTCCAAAGTCTATTTTCTTTGTAATTAGAAAGATATGCTTGTTGCAAGAAATATTTACTTTTACCAAGTAATTAAAACAATAGTCCTGTGATTGAATTTCAGTGTCTTTGGGAGGTAAGTGGATCCATTTTCCTGACATAGGTAAAGATCTTTCATACCTAATTCATCCCAGATAAAAAATTCCACAAGCGCCCCTGGAATCTATTCCAATTGTTTAAAAAGTTTATTTTACTAATGTGTTTTTCAGCCTGTCATGGCTTGTCTAGAAAGGACACAGAAACCAGACCACTTCATTCCTTCATGTCACCATTTGCACATTTCCATTCAGTCTTTTCTATAAATATTCCCAGTGGATAGGTTTTGGTTTTGGTTTGCTTTGGGTTTGGGGATTTTGTTTTGTTTTGTTTGTTTCTCATTCACATTCCCTGGAAATTCTCCTAGTAAATCCTTATAATTCCTCAAAACTATGTTTGCAACATGAACAACATGAAACCTATACAGTAACAGTTGAAAGCAGCCAAAGGATCAAGTGATGCAAGTAATACAGTTGTTTATCCAAACTGGTTTACCATTTGCCTTTTAAACAAGAGCATGTTATTGACCCATATCACAATTGTGTTCTTCCATATCTTCCGGGTCTTTTTCCAGAGAAACACTCTGCAGGGACAATGGCTTTCCATCTAATGCAAAGCTGATTATTTCTGGCTAAATGTCATGCTTACTGATTCTCCTGTATTTTTCAGGTGGTTTGTTCGAATCATTGAATTCAATTTTATTTCTAAACATATCCTCAAACAAATTTTCAAGTTTTCACGGTTTGGAATATTTTCAAAATTAATTGAAACTATGAAAACACAGAGGAACTGGAATCTCTCTCTCTAATATGTTTGAACTTGGATAAGAACCCTGCAGTAAATTCTAGTGTTATACAAATTACCATTGCCATTTTCCTTATACTTTTTCCACTTATAGTCACTGCCTTTTTTTCTACCATCTGGTTTCATTTGTGGCCTCCCTTCCCAGACAAAAATAACAGCAGCATCAGAGGCAATTCTTAGGTACAACTGCACCCTCTGGCCACCATATTTATGATTGTAAGTATGGACTTCACTAAGTGATTCCAAATTACTTAAAGGCAACATTTTTTTCAGAAGCCCAATCCAGTTTGTACAGAACTAGCAAAAATTTTGAAGTGTCTGGGATTGTGTTGTAAGTTCACTTATAAATGAAAGATGTTGCAACATAATGTGAAACCTACTCAATGCTATTTTCCAATAAGCATGACAGTAGGTGTAGGAGATTTTTTTTAAAGTGTCTAATGTCTTTATGATTACACAAATGGCATAATGAATCCCCCAAGAACAGGGGAATTTTGGTTCCCAGTTTGAGACTTCATTTCATACTTAGTATATGAGCCACAGCTTTTTGACAAGAAAAGAAACCTGGTCAGTGAAAAGAACTATTCACAAATATTATGTTACCATTCCTCCAGAATGAATGTTAATTATTCATTTCCTTCCTAAAAGACTAAAGAAAAAAAAAAACACAGCAGAATCAGAAGTCATACAGGCATACTGAAACAAGCACACCTATGATCATTGTTTTTTCGTAGTTGCATTTACATTCTATGGGAAAAATATTAATTCTGTACATATACTGAATAATAAGAATTTGATTTTAGGTTAGCTGTTAATATATTTAGGGTTTGGGAATATTCAGTCTATTAGTTCTATTTTCAAAATCTAAAGATCACTGTATCTTTAGAAAGGAAAATAGACATGCAAACTAGATTGTCTTTAATGGTAATCACTCCTTTTTTCTTTTGTTTTCTTTTTGGTCAACCATCCGTTTTGATGAAAGTATTTTGAGGGAGTTCTTGATGGAAATGAAATCAGTGAATCATTACAGCATAGCAATGGCTTGAGATGTGCAGGACGTATAGACGGGACTTTGCCTCAAATCTACAGTACAAATTTAAGGGTAAACTATGAAGAAGATGTCCCATTTGTCATAATGTGATATCCAACCATTTACAGAGGCCCTGTCCTTTTGTCTACAATAACATCTTCCCATGTGAACCTCATATACCTTCATTGCTACCTGTATGTGATGACGTGAAATGTTAGTAAAAGTACTGTCTTGTTAATTTCATAATTCATTTTGATCTGTTTAAATCTGAATTAAAATATAATACTGAAATTTTGTGCTGTTTTTAGTGCAAAACAACTCAATACCATTTTTCTTTTCAAAACTGAGCAATAAAAAAGTTAGCGTTCAAATTACCAAAGTCAAGTCTCCAAATAAGTTTTCAGGTTTTTATAACACCTTACAATGGAGTTATTTTCAGCCCTTATATACATGTTATTTCTCAAGATAAATGCATTACTAAGCACAAGGACAGAAAACACCATAGTCACAAGACCACAAAATTCAGTTTTCTATTCATTTATAGCTAAGTATTTTGTAGAACAACACTGATACAGAAGTAAATGAAATTATTTCCTTCAGATACCAAAAGAATTCTAACTTTCCAAATAAAACTTCTTATCTAAATATTTTCCATTCCTTAATTACAGTATTTTTAATAGAATTGATAAAATATTTAAACGTAACTGCACGCAGAATAACTTTCAAGTTTTTAATTCTAAAGCTGAATGGGTGAAAAATGCATTTAAATCAAACTTGGGCTAAGGTTCATTCATAATAAGATTTTTAAAGTTTTATCAAAAATCTATTATAAATAGTTTTCTTTTCTTTAGTGATGATACACTAAAAAGGACACAAAAAACCCAAAATCTTCCCAAAATCACTTAAAAAAATAATTCTGTTAATTCAATCAAAATGCATGACTTTTTCAGGAAGATTGATTGTAAAGGCTCTCAACTGGGTCATAGAGGATATTGTCCTTCAGATGATTTCTACATCTGTAGACTCAGACACAGGTATAGAGAAATATTTCTAGTCAAAAAGAGGGACTTCAGCCAAAACAATCAATAGAAAAAAATGAAAAGCGATGTCACTGACATAAATGTATTCAAAATAGCACTCAAAGCTAGTATTGATAATAACAGTAACTGCATATTTCCTGCTGTGCACAAGCACCCTCAGATATGGATCTGAGGCCAACCTAGATTTTTCTGCATTATGAATCTGCTGGAGATCTTGCAGAGCCACATTTTGAATATTCAAGATGCTGCCCCTGAAAAGAATTCTGGCAGCTCTTGGTATGCTTCAGAAGGTGTCTTTTCCTGCTTATCCCCTCGCCCTAGCACTTGGGTGTGACTTGGCTGGCTCCACCTGCCTGCTCTCATGGAGACACCATCCAGCAGACACTGGGCAGAAAGGCTGGACTCCTACAAAGAACTTCACACCAGTTCAACAACAGAGAGCATTTCCAAGCAGTCTGCTTGCAGATGAAACACAGGAGGTTTGCAAGCATAAAAATAAGGAGAGGCCTGGTCTTTAAAATATTCTAGGGGTTCAGGTAATTCCATTCAGGTAAATCTAAAACAGAGACAGTAAAATCTTAGTATATAGTGCCTGATCCTGAAAACATGCAGAGCTGGAATCTGCTGCTCAAAAGAATCATTTTATTATCTTACTCAGCCATAAGATAATGTGCAGTCATAAGCATTATTTTCTAGAAAAGCATAAAAAGACAAAGTTTTCAAATGTATATATGGAGGTGTTTAAATGGCAAGTTTATAGTAAATTATCACAGTACATGCATTTCTGACTTAATCTTTCTCTTAACTAGAACACAAGACTACAACTATTCTAGAATACAACTACATTAAAGATGTTATTTCCCATTCTTACCTGACAGGAGAGGAACACTATTGCAGTAACTAAATCTCTGTTTTATCACGTCATCGAATAATGATCCTATCATTTTGTATTTCTGTTTTTCATTTCCATAGTAAAATCAGCCAGTGATTTTTCCTCCTCCTTTTCTTTCATGTTAATTTTTCTTTATTTTTATTTTTTAAAGGCAAATTCTAATACAGATTTTAGATGTATTAGTTTCAGTGGACTTTATCAGTCTCTATATTTACTCAATTTACATATATAAAGAAGAATTTCAGTTGGGTGATGTCTACAGCTCTGCTGGATGGTCATGCTGATGGCCAAATAGTTCACTTCAAACTTAGTAATTTATCTGCATTCTTTTGCAGCTAACATATTCAACTTATATTGATAATAAAAATCAGGGGTTTTTTTTTAAACAAAGTAATTAGTAATTATTTGATGGAAGGTTTATATATGTTTAATTCTTCATTGAAAAGTGTTTTCAGATTTTCTAAAAGTCACTGACATTTTCAAAATGAAAAATTTGGAACTCTTTGGATTTAAATCGCGCTCATTGAGAAATTGCATTTAAATAAAGAGGATAAAGTAAAACAAAAAAGTGCTTCTAACTATTGAATTCAAATTAATTATTTGACTTGCTTGGGCAAATAAATAATTTTAGGCTTTTAATTTTCGCTAGGAAGAGCTTTAAAATATCAAAAATTCTCCTACAAAAGAAAAATTGACAGCTGCTCAACTCTTTTTATAATACTTATGAAAAAAAAATTTTTAAATTCTTATTTAAGAATTAATTCCATAATTTCTATATTTCATAACTGTGTACAATCCTAAAGCAACTAGGCTAATTTAGGCACACAAAATTGACATTCCTGACTTTAAAATTACTAATGAAAAAAGTGCAAAATCACATAATTGTTCTTGAGTTCTTCTATGTAAAGAAGGAGTACACTGGAATATATTTCAAAACCAAAAATGGTTGTGTATCATTTATTTGTCTGCATATGTGCCTTTTTTATTACTTGAGGATACCTAGGTAAAGAGAAGTAAAAAAGATATCTCCAGACACAAGCTACATTTTTTAATTGTATGCTATGAAAATATGTGTATCTTCAGAATATCTACTGTTTCTGTGCCATGTGATTAAGAATCACTTTCTTTTATAGTTCCCTAATCCTGAATGTCTTTGCCAGTTTTCCCCTGAATTGACCAAATGAGCCAGAAGAAAAATCTGGCCTTTAGCTTCCATTTACTTTATTTTAAAGTAAGACACCTTGCATACTATTCTCTTTCTCTGATGCATTCACAGTGAACAGCAGAAATTAGGCCTACAGATAAGATTAAGTATGCAGTAGCCAAATAGGCAGAATTCTCACTAATATAATGAATGTGCATATCATTAGTTATTTTATGATGAGTATCTCTAGAGGCCAGGATCCTGGGTTGTAAGGCAGTGTACAGACTTAATAGCAGTTTTCTAAAAGACCAGTGTGAAATTTGTCCATTTGAAGACTGCACATATTTACTGTAAATGGGGAAACTTAAACCAAATCAGGAGTTGTGTGCCCAATTACCACAGCCTAATTTACTAGGCTTTCTCATTTCTCTAAATAGATTACAGAATCTCTAAACAAATATAAAAATTCTGTGCTTGTTAACGATCCAGCAATATTTTTGGCAGACTCTGATAGGGATGAAATTTCAACAAGTAAAGATAAACTGTGGATTCAGGAAGTCAATGAGGTAACAGTACTACTGTTATTTAGCAGCAGGTAAGATCTCTGTAAACAATAATTAAAAAATAAAAACTTCTTGCTTTCTTTCTTTTTTTTTTTTTTTCCCCCAACAGGATGATGATACACGTGATAGTCAGTTTAGCATTACAACATATGGAGTGGGCCCATGTGTGCCAGCAAAAGATGGAATAACGCAAAAGGGGCCAAATAATCCTGTTCAAGCTGTACCAAAAAGCCCTGATGAGATGAGAAAGGTGTTCATTGACCGGGCCAAGAAGATAGACACAGTATCCAGAGCTTGTTTCCCATTAGCCTTCCTGATTTTCAACATTTTTTATTGGGTAATCTACAAAATCATCAGGCATGAGGACATTCACCAATAACAAGATCTGGGCGTGCAGTACATAAAGATCTGGCTGTCACACTCAATAGGAGGCTTTTGGTTAGAAATGCACATCAGAGGAGTGTGGAAGAGTTAAAAGCAATGAGGGGGAGAAAAAGGATCCTGCATGGCCTGCAATGACCAGCTACAGTGGGATGGAAGAATGACACCCAGAGAAAATACATCTGCTATTGGAAACTTTCCTTGTCAAACTAAATATTAGCAACTTTATCATTGAAAATCACTCTCTACTGAAGCTTTACTGCCAAGTATTTATACATATTGTTACATAGTGGTATAATTGTACAGCACTCTTTGATGGTCCTTAATTTTTTTAAATTCTAGTGTCTTTTTAATTTTAAAAATGTTTCCAGAATACCCTAGGTGAATCCCACAGTATTGCAGAATAGATTAGTGTTTGTATGTTTTATTTTAATTTTACAATATAATGGCAGATTACTGATTGGAGAAAATAGTTTAAAGGACTTGATCTAGTCTTAAGGACAGTACTGGTGTTTTACAATGAACATATTTAACATATTTAAGTCATCTAATTTATTCAATGTACTTCATATTACTTTTCCCCTGGAAGGTGTATGTTGAAATAATCACAGATGGTACAATCTCAGCCTAACAGTCTACATTTCATATGAGAAATACACTAATATTTGTATTGATTCCTGCAAATGATTTTTTCCTTTAATTACTTATAATAATTGAAGTATATTCTTTAATCTTTTTTATATTTTAAGGGGTTTTTTTCCCTAATTCATGAAACTCATATAACTTGTGAAATAGACGAATTACATCAAAATTTTGCAATGCTTCATTTTGCTTCAATGCAAAGAGATCTCAGACCAAAACTGAAAGCAGAGTCAACTGCTTCACTGAAGCATTTGGAGGATGAAAACAGTTATGCTTATGCACATTCATCGCCTATAAATTATATAATTACAGGAAGTTTAATTTATGAATGTGTCAAATTTTCTGACTCATTCTTTGAAGTTTGTTAATATGACTTAGATACTGCTTAAGAAGCGCTTCACAACTTTGTAAAAACATGCAGCTCTCCTTAAACGTGATAAAATACCTGAATGGTCTTTTACATTTATTGGGTTTCACATTAATAAATAGGAGAACAACTATGAAAACTCTTAGAAAGATCTTCCCTGCTTCGGTTTAAATAAGCCATATTAGTTGTTTCTTTGAATTGTAACACCATAGATCACATTTATGGAACCGTGTCTAGGCAAGAGTATCTACTTTTGTCAATCTATTGGCAAAACAAAATCATGCTGTGATGTGGAAATAAAGCATATAGCATTATTAGACACTCTAAATCCAGTAGGTGAGGCTGAGTCTCATTGCAAAATATTTTTATTTTGAACATGTTTAAAATTTGTGCTTTGTTGATGATCAGAATGTGTATACAAAAGCAGAATCGGCTGGAGGCAAACATCTGGTGCACCGCCAAAGGCAGGGTGCATATGAAGTAACAGAAGCAATGTAACTGTGCTGGGGATTGTAACATAGCAACCTTGGGTTTGGTTTGGTTTGTTATTCATTGTTTTGCTCCCAGGATTAGTTAGAGAGATTCTATAATAGCAGTTCTCACATTTTGTTAAATTGTGTCAGAAAGAACAGATATAACCCACTTTTATTTTAAAACTATTATTCTTTTATAGTTTTGCTTCATTTATAATCTAAAATTAAGTCAATTCACCTTTTTTTGCCTTTTTTTTTCCTGATATTTTATCTGCTTTTTTATTGATTTCTTTTATGTGCCTGTTCCAAAAAATCTCATTCACTTCTGAAGGTGTGAGGGGGTATCATGAATTTATGGCTGATATTCACCTCTCTCAAAGTTATGGTTAGTTATATTGGATGGAAAGGGACATTAACATGTTTCTGTTATCAGGAAAATTGTATTTGGTTTAAGGGCTGTTTTCAAATACACATAGCATTTGGCATATAATTCTATTTTGATACAATGGAACCAAGATCTCTCTGGAGCTGATGGTTTAGTGGACTTTTTTAATGGAACCGTAACTTTTACCAAGGTAACGGAAGCCTCTCTAGTCCACTAATAACGTTTTTCAAAAGAAATAAAAACTTTAAGTTTCATTTAGATTATTCCTAAGTTACTTAGTATAAAGTCACATGGCAGAGAAAGAGAGAAATGTCATTTAAGATGATAAGAAACTTCAAGGCACAAATGCCTGCTATTCACCACTGACAGTGGGAATAGTCCAAAACTGCTAGCAGGTATGCCAGCCCTCTGTGCAAAGCTGGAATCAACAGCTACTGACAGCATCTAAGATTACTGTAAGAGATGGGGTTTTTGCAACTTTATAATGAAGCAGCAGGAAATGATGTTAAGATGCAAAAATTGAAAGGTACTCTGCAGTATTTACCAGATTGCAGTATTTATGTTACAGTCCCATCAAAGAGGCAGTGAAAATCCAGAAAAATAATCATCAAGATAATGCTTGAGGCAAATGGTATCTAGCAGGGTTCCTCCTACGTATAAAAAAAGACCCCATTCATTAGGCAGAAGTAATAGCTACCTCACTTCAGTATCACTGGACCTGGGTTCTGCAGGGGGCAAGTCCTTGGCAAAGCCACACAAGAAGGCTTCTTATAACCCCTGTGTGACAGGATAATGCAGCTTTGTTCTGAGTCATCATTCAACATAGGTGCAGACCCTGTACTTCTCAGGTCATGTTTCTGTGATTTCTGTGGACCTGCCCTATACTTCAAAAATTAAGTACTGGCACTTAGTAGAAGGACGTTGTAACACAGTAAGAACAGAAGGAGGCACTGTAGGATCTGGAGGCATACCCCAGTAACAGAGCTACTGAGGAACTGACACAGTCACCGTAAAGGGGAAAAAAGGATTAGGCACCCTTAGTATTTTTCCCAATCCTGCCGTGTCTCTGTAGGTGTACTTGCTCAGGTGGGAGCAGTAACTACAGGAGGAAACAATCTATATCATCTGCTACAAAGTTTATATTGTTTTATGACGGTAGTTTCTACCTGTGCAGATTGACTTCCACACCATCCTTTTTCTTGTTGGAAAGAGAAGCAGAACAGGAAGGTACAGGATGAAAAGTCTGGGCTGTGCACAGCAGCACAGGGGCCACAGAAAGAGAGAAAGCCCAAAGGGGAGCCTGGAACCTCTTACATGACTGTCTTCATTCTGCACTAAAGAGAGATGTGGACAAATCTCTGTCACCCCTCATAAGGCAAAAAACTTCAGTACCTTGAGAGAGGAGAAGAAAATCCCCTTAGAGGTGCAGTAGAAATACTCAACTATCACTGTACCAAACTCCTACTTAAATTCCAAACAGCAAAATGCATTTTATTTTTAAAACTAGATCAACACAGTAGGCTTGCATGGTTAGAGGGATGGCTTTTTTCTCTATAATGCTGATAAACTATGTGAAGAAGAAAGGGAATAAGGAATACCAGTATTTTCTACTTAGAATTCAGCTATTTTAACACCAAAATGAATTATATTTTACTTTTAAGGACTTATGACAGCAAGTGGTATTATTTAAACAGGTTAGTATAATTCAGGAAGAACAGAGCATTTACTTAAAATTTAATTATTTTTTCAGCTCAATCATACATTAGTTTTCTTTGGATTCCTTGCCTTATAGTTCATTCCAAAATCTGCTTTATAAAGAATCATTTGTGATGTGTGAAAGATGATTTTGTTTATTCACTAGACAGAAATATTTAGGTCATTAAATGTGCACTTTACATTTAAGGAGTGAGGTATTGCTTCCACTTTGTGTATAACTCCTTACAGAACTGATAATGTAGATAAAAATAGAATATAATAAACTGTACAAAATCATATATTTTTTAACAGTAGGGAAAGATAAAAAAGTCTTCCTTAACCTTAGAAAAAGTATTATTTTCAGCAATAATTTTATAGTAGAAGGAAATGAATTTATTTATACTATTCCCAGCCCAAGCTGACATGATTGGTGGCAAAAGACGCTTTTTTTGTGCAACTTCTGCTCTCATTTGAGCTATCATAGAAATTAATCTAATCCAACAGAATAGAATTTGGCATGAAAATGTGAAATGAATGCTGAATGAGCTGGTAATACATACAGTACCCCTGTGAGGTAGCAAAATAATTTTATCCACATCCTACTGCACAATCATACGGTTATTTAGATGAGTACGATATTAGATTTCACAGCTTTTTTTCCTTTTTGAGACAACTAAAAAGAAAAATATAAATCTCAAGCCAGACTACCTGTTAGTAATAAAACGGGTGTTCTGGTTTGGAGTGGCTACAGAAAAGGTGTCTTCAGGCAACAGTAACCTACAGTAATTACTGAAGTACTATCAGTTTGGAAGGCTTGTGGAAGCACGTTAGATTGCTGACAGCAGTGGATTAATGCCAGAAAAAGTGTTGGCTCATCCTGTCTTCTTGACATTCTCAAATATTACTGCACTTCTTCACTTTCATCTTTGTGAAATATGCAAGAAACATTTCTTACATTTTTATTTTAATGTAGTCAGAGTGATATTAACACATGGAATGGACTAAAGTGGCTACTGATGTTCCATGAATGTGGCATTGTGAGCTGTATAAAAAGAAATTGTTCCATAAGCTTTTGACATAAAGGTTTAACAATATATGGTATTTTGTGTGTTAGTGATCCTGGCTTTTTAAAGGATACAGCGAGAAAAAAAAATTGATATGATAGTGTATTAATAACTTGTCTGTGAATTTTCAAGATATTCTTCTGTGAGTTCTCTCTGACAGCAATTTAATCTCAAAGTACTTCCTTTTTCTCGTAAAAATCTATAAATGTGTTGTGCATGGATTTGATTATATTCCTTTTTTATTGTATTACAGTATCATATTGCACTTAAACTGACGTTCTCTTCAGTCAGAAGTGTTAAAATGTGAAATTTATGGTGTCACCCATGTCATTGTAGATATTTTGTTCAAAAAAATAAACTTATCTTTTTTCAGAAACTGTGAAATCATTTTTATTATATTCTTGGTAATGAATTTAAAGTCAAGGGGGACAGACAATACCATTGGCAAAAAGGATTGAACCCTCAGCAGTAGTTATGGTGCACTGCCATTAAATATGTCGGGAGTAAAAGCAAGAGAGAGAGGGACTGGAGTGCCTTTGATTATTATATGGGCTCTAGCTCTGAAAAAACACCTTGTTCTGAAAACTTGGGGAAAGTTATCTTGATAAATGCCTATTGAAATAAATACAGCCACTCCAAAACAGTCCTGCTGAACTTATTATCAAAAAGGCCAAGAGTTTCACTTGCAGCAAAATAGCCTTATGACAATTTTATAGATCTCTGAGCCCCTCCTATGTACTCCTTGATAGGAAACTTGCAGTTAACAGATAAAAAGTCATTTGAGAAAAGTCTGAGTTCTTCTAATCTGATTACAGCAGTGTTAATGGTATTATAAAGAGCACAGTCAGTAACAGCCACGTCTTTAGGAGACAACACAGCTATTTGTCACTCCCTGCCCACGTGATAAAAAGCAGTATCATTTCACGCCTCTGAATTTGCTTATCATGTCAATGGGACACAAAACAGCAACTTTGACATACTCACAAATGAAGTGTTTTCATTATCAGTCACAAGTAATTCAGTTCAGTAGTCCTCTCGGAGCTTTGTACAATGGAAAGTTCTCAAAGGAACAGTAAAATAAAACAAGAACACCAGAGAAGCCTTAGCAGAAATCTGGAGTGAGCCTTCACAGAGCCTGCAGAACTCTCAGATCTTTGCTATTTGTGACAGCTCTTGCTCCAGAAGATCTATACCATCTTGCCTTCCCTAAAGCAAGGCACAGCTGGTACCTTTGCCCTTGTTCAGATATATTCACAAGCAACATTGTCATGAAACAACTGCAGTAGCAAATATTTTCTTGATGAGGTAGGCAGGCCCCAGAGCATGAAAACTGCAAATACACTGTACCAGGTTTGCAACAAGCAATTAAAAAAGTAAGCAACAGCCAGGTAATGTAACCCGAGAATCACAGGAAAAAGAAGTAACAGATCTTAAAAAGATCAATATGAGATTTATGGCATAAACTGCATGGCCCTTTCAACACAATGTTCTGGAAAAACAAATATCAAATATCCTCTTTTCATGATTGCATATATAGCAACCTAGTAATTTTAAATATACCTAGCTATTTGAAAATATTTTAAAATATTTAATTTCACATAATCCATACAGTGGATTTTATTTTGCATTATCTATACACAATCACGATCTGAGAACATACTTCTTTTTCTCTGAATAAGACACAAGCTTGTGAATTTAAAATAGGACAACAATCCTCAAAAGTCACAGAACTAGAATTATGGAGCAATTTTCCTTTTAGAAATGAATCATACTCTCTCAAAAATGTATTAATATTTTCAAAAATTTAATAAGCAGCTATATCTTTTATGTATAATGTCTTATCATTAACAAAAATAAAACATTTAAATTTTATATTTAATATGTAAACTTTTATTTCAGAGTTACAAAGTCACAGATTAGCTAAGGCTGTAAGGGGCCTCTGGAAGATATCTTCTGCAAACTCCCTGGTCAAGAAGGGCCACTTGCAGCCAGTTGTCCAAGGCCATGTTCAGATAGCTTTAGAATATCTCCAAGGATGATGACTCCACAGCCTCTGCAGGCAACCTGTGCCAGTGCTCAGTACCCCTCAGAGTAAAAGGTGCTCCCTGATATTCAAAGGGAACATCCTGTGTTTTTTGTTTGTGTCCATTGCCTTCAATCTTGCCACTGAACGCTGTTTAAAAGAGCCTGACTCCATCATCATACGTCACACAGATTTTTATGAGTTGATGAAATCCCCCAAAATCAGACTTTGTAGTCCAGGTGTGGCTCTACCAGTGCTGAGCAGAAGGGAGCAGCCATCTCCCTCAACCTGCTGGCAACACTGTTAAGGCAGCCAAGCCTAGCATTAGTGGTCCTTGTCACAAGGGCACATTTCTGGCTCATGTTCAGCCTGAGCCCCACAGGACCCCACGTCCTGTTCTGAACACCCCCTGTCCAGCTGCTCATCCCCAGCAGACATTGGTGCATGGATGTTGTTGCTCCTCGGGTGCAGGGCTTTGCACTTTCCCTCACAAGGCTGAAATTACTTTTCATGTAATATTAGTCCCCATTTAAGTAATCTGCATTTAAAACCTCTACTGAGATATTGAGTTCAGCCTCAAATCCAATTACATTTTTTTCGTCTCTTAACAAGCCAAATAAAACACCAACCTGCCTTGAAAACTTCCCAGTGTTACTTTGACTGTTTAGTTATTCTCATTAGACATGTTCAGTAGGTACAGAAGGCATTACACAATTGTTTTTAAAAGCACATGGTACAGCTGCTTTTCCACCTAAATACAAGGAAGAACTTTACTATGTGTGCACTGTAACAGATTTTCCAGAGAGGTGGTGGAGTCTCCCTTATGGTGATATTCATGAACTTTCTGGACAGAATCCTGTGCTATGTGCTCTAGGATTACCCTGTTTAAACGGAGAGATTAGACCAGATGAGCCACTGTAGTCCCTTTCGACCTAACCCATTCTGTGATTCTAAATGAAGTAAGAGTAAACCTCACGTCGAGATCAGAATAAATCTACATGTTACTCGAATTAGGATTAACATATTTAAAGTAGGAGCTTATTGGACATTTTTACAAACCCCAATTATACTTCATGACATTATACACGAACCAGGTGTCCCTCCCGACCCGTTCCTTGTTTTACTGTAGCAAAATCGCCGTCGTTTCTCAGGACAGCACCAGTTACACCACGAGATGGCGCCCCCTCATACGGATTGGGGCACGTTTCGGGAACACCCGTTTTGTTCAGGGACAGAAACCTTAGCGAAATGCTTTCTTCCTGAAGACATTCCACCCATTGTCAGTCATTATTAAGGAGGAAATTTACAAGATATTATTACTCTTCATGCTAAAGATCAGAATTCATTTTGAAAGTGATGGAAACACTATGAGGTGGTGCAGTCTTAGAAACACAATTAAGCATTGAACGTCTTTGGAGTAGCTTTCTCACGGTAAGGATGCCTTCAGAGTACAGGTACGGCTACAGGTAGGAATGCATCACTTACTAAATACGCACAACAGCCATTCCACTTATTAACAGCATGTGTATTGTCATGCTCTCATAAACACAAAGAAATATAAGAAAGTTTCAGGGTGACTTAACTGTGTCTTTCTAGTAGCTGAAGGGAGCCTTCAAGAAAGATAGAGACTTTTAACAAGGGCATGAAATTTTTTTTTTACATAGGTCGACAGGGTGTGGATAGAAACTGAATGACAGTAGGTCTAGATGACATATCAGGAAGAAATTCTTCCCTGTGAGGGTGGTGAGGCACTGGAACAGGTTTCCCAAAGAAGCTGTAGACGCCCCACCCATGGAAGTGCTCAAGAGCAGGTTGGATGGAGCTCTGGGCAATCTGGTCTAGTGGAAATTGTCCCTGCCTATGGCAGACGGGTTGGAACAAGATGATCTTTAAAGCCCCTTCCAAACTAAAGCATTCTATGATTTTATGATATATAGGTTTTCACTGAGGAATAGATAACTTCATATTAATCTCGAAGCTAAGTTGAGGTGAGCCCATAAACCTCAGCAATATTAACAATGTAAATCTGTAACTCAGTTTTTCTTGTGATAGCTTGTTGTATCACCACCCTCTTGCTTTCCTAGCAGACTTTATGCCTTTACACATTCACTGAACAAATATGGAAACACCCTGAACTTTGCTCTGAAATGATACTGAGAATATTATTATAGATAGATATTACAGAATAGTTGCAGACTAGAATAGATATTACATTTTACCACTAACATTCATTTATTGTTTGTCCTTCATTTCTCAAGACAGTGTAGCATATATTTTCTTTCATTATTTAGATGCTAATTAAATAGGACCACGATGAGCACTAATAATTTTGAATTTAGTATTAGTTAATAAAATATCTCTCCAAAGTCAAAGAATTGTGTGTTTAAGGTTCACAGAAGTATTTACAACTTAAAAATCAATGAGTATTGTGGTTTTAAACTCTTTTCCGTACAGGCTTTCCAGGCTCTCCTCAATGATAATTCAACTGAACTACTTCACGCTTTGTATTTCACTGCATTACTATAAAAGAAGGTCAGTAAAAAAAAGTCAAGAAGGGCATATCTCACTTCAATATGAAATTTTTGAGTTGTATACAACTGTGTCAGACGTAATACAGAAACAATTTTATGCTACACACAGTTTTAAGAAAATAAATTTAAAAGCACTCTCAAAAATAATCTGGCTCCTTTTCAGTAGACTCAGATTTAATTAAGGTACAAAAAACCCTGGAATTTTTTTATTGCAGATATATGTGACCAAGTAAATTTCTGAAGAGGTCTGAAGAAGTATCAAAGCAGCTTCTAGATGAGGGAACAGGTAAAAGGTGCTACTGGTTGTGGCAGTAGTTCTGTGTTCAGGCAAAATCTTGATATAAGAAGGCCCCTTTCTGAGAGCTCCTTGCATACTGATTTCACTCCTGAGTTAATTCCTTTATTTATGAACGACACCTCCGAAATGCTGCTTTCATTTGAAAGGCAGTGCATTCCAACACCACCCTATGACACAGGGCAAGTGTATTAAACTGGTTTGTTATCCCTGCTCACCTTCTAATTATTTCTCCCCTGTGACTGGCATCAACATTTCACACAGTTGCTCCACTTGTAGAACAGTTACATTGGCTTTCAGATTATTAAACCTCTAACGCTGTATTATTACTTATAGTACTCATGCTTCTGTTCCTACTCTGACACCCCATGCAAGAGAAATATGGACTCAGATTAACATGAAAACTCAAAGCATTCTCTTGGCATAAGAGTTACTAGAAAATTTAAGTACTTAGACCCTGTCCCTCAGCTCTTTTCTTCATTTGCTACCTAATCCTGAAAAAACTTTTTCAGTATTAGCAAGTCCAGATTGTCTTAAGTCTTCCAGAAGTATCTTTTCCACTACACATTTTCAAAGTATCAAACCTATGTCTAAATCATATCACAATTTATAATTTTTTTATTCCTTTCTTGTTTTCACTTGGGGGTACAGTTCTTTTGGGTTGTCCAAAGGGACCACAGGACAATTAATGTAAACATACAGAAAATCCCATACACTCTTTTCATAATCTCTCCTGAGCCTGGATTAGCTCTCATTCAACCATATCCCACTCTCTAATACTAATGAGATGTCTACAGGTAATTTCAGGATACAGCCAGCATTAGCTCATCTATGGATTTTGTAAGGTTACTTAACTTTTTTTTAAATTAAAGCAGAATATTTTACTTGCAACCACCAGAGCAACATAACCTGTATGCCTCTTGGGGCATGTGCAAAACCATCCAAAAAAAATTTTTTTTTTCACAATATCTAACCAGACTACCAGATCATTCTAAGCTGTCTACCTGGGAGAAAAACCTTGTAATATCACCTCTGTGGGAATGTTACAAATTATGCATGCCCATCCATCTTGCCTGATGTGAGTCTCCATCAAAAAAGGTAGTTCAAATTACACGGTCAATAGTTTAAATCAGTGAGTGACTGAGTTAGTTCTGTGGTTACAATTTTCTGAGCTTAATATCCTTGATAGAATTTTAGTGGCTGGAGTTTCTGTGAATCGATTTTGAACCAGAATTTGCTGTCAAGCCTGTTTGGGTAGCTAGCAATAGCTCTCTTTTGTGGGTCTGAAGTCAATGGAAAAATGTCCGAGAAATTGGATCAGGATGGACTACCTGCTTACAAAAGGCAGTGGTTATATATCTCACTGTATGGAATTTTAATTATTGTTCTTTCAAAGGCAATTGAATCATCATCTTTGACATAATCTTTCTGAAAAACTTCAGTTTGCTTCAGATCTTAAACAGATGTTCTGAACTCAGGGAGTTACGCAAACTGTGAGTCCTTTCCAGTGTTTAATTGTTGTGTGCCTGCAAGTTAATGAGCTATTTATTCTCTTCATAAAAATAAAGTGCAGCAGAATCTAAATTGAACCAAACTTGAACATCTGTAAAATATGCTTGCCATCTTGCCTCTCTCAATTCTACTGCCATCAAATCTAGCTCTGCCTTAAGCAAAAATATTTCTAGAGACCTCGAGTGGCTGGTTTCAATTATACTATAATATTTTAAATAGTAAAAGAAACATGGAAAATATTGTCAGAGATGGTAACATAGTAATCATGCAACATCCAGAAAGACTACCAAAAATTTTTATTTCCATCATACAACTTTTTGTCAATTCTTTTATCCTCCAATCTATTTTTTGTTGTTGTTTGTTTGGTTGTTTGTTTGTTTTTTAATTCTAGGAATAAAAACCTATGGAAACAAACTAAATATTTTTATTTGTGCTGTTTATATCTAGACAGTAAATAGTCAGCAGAAGTCAGAACAAGGAAAGAAACATTTAAATCACCTAGTTCTAGACAACATATTTGAGTTGGGACTTAGAAAAAGGTTGCTTTTTTTCTTTTTATTTCAAGTTTTAGAGAATATTCATTACTATCCTAAATGGGTCATGCTTTTTTTCCTTCCCCACTTGAAAACCCAAATTGAAATTTTCTATATCAACATTTTAAATCCATTAAACAATAACAACTCTCGTCTTTCCCCAGACAGTAATCTTATTAAAACAAAGCAAATTCTTTGTGGAAGGAAGTAGACTTTAAAATCTGCATGTACCCTCCAAACAGATATACCATTGAATAGAGATATTATTTACACTGCTCTAAGTCCAAACGTATAATCAGCTTCCTTGGGGTTTCTGTGCTGATAAGAACTTCCCTTTGATCATCAGAAGCAGAAGAAATTTACACAGGTGATGAAACAGATTTTAACCGTATTTTACCTGCAGAGGAATCATTAGATTCGATAGCGAGTAGAGATTGTAGAGAGTGGACTGTAAAGAGTAAAACTTACTTATGAAAAGGATCTGTCTAAATAATTGGTTTCCCTGTAACTATGAAAATAAAAATTTGAAAAAAATCAGCCCAATGTTTGTTTATTTTTAATCAAAGTAAAATTCATCTTTATGAAATCAACGATTTTATTGGAAATATAAATAGGTGAAAAACAAAATAAATAAAATACATTGAGTAGAATTCAAAATTATAACATTATTATTTTCAGATATTTTGTAGTGAGCTGACCCAGACTGAATGTAAGATGCCAACCAATGCCACTCTGGCACTCTTCTCCTCAGCTGGACTGGGGAGAGGAAATATTAGGAAAGGTTAATGGTTCAATATAAGGACAGAGAGAGATCACTTAACAGTTACCTTAACAGGCAAATCTCAGCATTAACTTGGAGAAATGAACTGAACTTATTACCAGTCAAACCAAAGCAGGCAAGTAGAAAACACCTCTCCACTACTCCTCCCTTCTTCCCAGGCTCAATTTCACTCTGATTTTCTCTACCTCCACCCCCTCAGTGGCACAGGAGGATGGGGAGGGGGGGTTGTAATAGGTTCATCACACGTCTCTGCCACTCCTTCCTCCTCAGAAGAAAGACTCCTCAAACTCTTTGTCTTCTCCCATGTGGGGTCTCTCCCATGGGAGACAATTCTCCATTAACTTTTCCAACAGGAGTCCATCCCACAGGCTGAGGGATAGACTTGAAATATTCCATAACTAAATGTTTTGGTTAAGAAAAAAAGATCTAATACCAGTTATGTGATGGAAGTTTATATGTTCAGTGAACCTAAAATGTGCTTTGTAAGTGAACACAAAATCACAGAAGTAAAAGATTTCTGAGTTAACACAGAATCAGATACGTATGTGTGGACAGACACTTGTTAAATCTGTTTTAAAAGAACTCCACAGCTTCTCAGCAGCTCATTATTCTTACTCTGGGAGTTTTTTTCATAAATATCTTACATAACTCCTTCTTTTTGCAATTTAAGTTATTATTTCTCATTTTATCTACCACAAACAGGGAAAGCATTACTCTCTTCCTCTTTACTAATGGCTTATTTATTACATTCCTTCTCCACACCATATTCCTTTATTTTTCTCTTTTTTTTTTTCCAAGAAAAAAAATCAAAATCATTTATTCTTTCCTCATAGATCATGGTTTCAGAGTTGAAATCACTGTTGCTTCTCTCCTCTACGTCCCCTTCAGCCAATCCTCCGCCTGTTTTGGAGAGGAAAAAACAGAACTGTACAAAGTATTCTAATGAAAGCCTTGCTAGTGAGGTGCAGAGGAGAGGGATTACTTCATGTGTTTGATTATAGAGCTCTGTTTATACATTTTCTTTTACACAGCAGCTTCTGCTGGTTCATGCTCAGACATACTAATCCATAGATTTTCTTTTGTGCACAAATACTAGTAATTAGTAACTAACATTAATAACCTTAACTTCATGTATTTGAGCAAAATATTTTGCTTGCTTCTTGTAAAACTTCCTTTTAAAATTCCTTCCTTCAAAAGTCTTCAAAGGTTTTTAGACTGTTGGTAGAGCTGTCCCCATCACTCAATAATAACAAAGTTTCTCTTCATAGCCAAGATACACATTATTCACATGCTGTAATCAGAGTGCTTTTAGGGAATTTTGAAATTTTGCGTAAATACTCATCTCATGCCATTTCTTGCTTTCAGAAAATAAAAAACAGATTTTCCATCCTTCCCTTTTCATACATACATGCTCACAGGCACAAACTACTTTCTTATAGAGGATTCTGTCAGTGTTAGAATGTTCTCAGCATACAGCTGGCACATGAAGTGGAGGAGTTTCTGTTATTGAATTAAAAAGTTTTGTGATAAACATTAGAAAAACTTTGTAGGTGTAATTCCTCAAAGTGCTTTGGTTGCATGATAATACTCTTTTAAAGAGAGAAAAAAAAATCTGAAATTGTTGATTAAAACACTGACAGATTTAGATTGCTGTAGTGTCATTTACAGAATGGCATCTGGATCTAATGAGAAGAAAGGCCTTTGAAGAAGTAGAATTCAGAAATCTGCAGTACTTCTATGGAAATCTGTTTATAAAGTTGTCCTTCACTCCTAGAGATTATCGAAGTCAATTTTTTGCAATTTTCTGTAATTTCAATGGTCTAAATTGCAGTAAAACACAGTAAAAAATTTTAATATTTTTACATTTGGGTTTCCAGTATTACCAAGAATACACCCACATCTTTGTTCCCTCCTTCCCATTGCTAAGGACAATGTGTTCAGAATCAATATTTATTTTTTAATTTTTCTCTGAACCTGCCAAACTCTTCTGCATGTCAAGAATTATTAAATGGGACTGCCAGCTATTTCAGAGAGCACATGGGGGAAAAAAAGACCCCTTCCAAAATCCAGAAATGTCAGCAAATCCAAATGCTTTCCTTGATGTAATTTCAAACATCTGAAAAAACATTAGTAAACCCAATGCTAAGGATTTGTCTTAAATCATTAGAGAAACAAGAAAAGAGACATGACTCTTAGTACATTTTGTCTCATATAGTTATTATCTGGGCAAAACATGTAGAAGAAGACACTAATTTTAAAATTGAGAGGGAAGGCAAGGAAGCATTTCCTCTATCAAAAGTAAGCTCTTTGATGTAAACTGGTGGCTGATTTTATATCAGTTGTTTCAGATTCATTGTGGAATATTTGTCCACTTAAGCACTTACTAAAAAAAGGACATTAACCATTAATTGGTGATGGTGAACTGTCTTTATGCTTCCCTCTTCCATATCAGTTGTATCTCTGATTTCTACGTGAGAAAGGGAACACGAAGTCATATGCCCCCTGGGAAGCAAAGTAGCAAGACACTGAGAATTTCATTATTTCAGGAAGAGTCCTTTTTTTTTTTTTCTTTACCTTAATTTATTTTTCTAATAAATTTCTTTTCTTGTAGTTCATACTTAATAGCTGGCATGGTTTACTAAATATATTAAAATAAGTGACAATGATATTTCAGAGGTGCTATATCTGTGCTGCAGAGAAATGGGTTCTGTTGAAACAGGAATGAAGCCAGAATTCATTACGTAGTATGGTAAGAAGAAATCCCATCCCTTTTTTGTGCTTGGTTTGTTTATTTGTTTCTATGTTTTCCCTAGGATCCTGGCATTGTTGTTTTTACTTATAAATCATCCAAGAGGTTCTATAATATTGAATTTGCTCTTTTCCATGCTTGCAATGGGGTAAATTACTGCAAAAAATACAAGGTAATAGAGAAAAAGGGCTGATTGTGACCACAGTTAAAGAAACAAAATAACTATCTGAAAACTAATTGTAACTTTACAGTGATTATTTTGTTTTGTTTTGTGTTTTGTTTTGTTTTTAGCCATAAATAAAAGGAGGTGATGAAAAGAGAAAAAGGGATAACTGGATAAAATTTCCACATAAGTATGAAGCTTCAAGAAAACACATTACACTGAACATGGAAATTCCCTGGGTGGTTCTGGACTCCTGTCATACCAGGGCCCTTATGAAATCATAGGTGTATATATTCCTGGTCAAAAGAACTCCTTCCAAGAAGTAGATGCAGTTGATTAAGTTACATTTAATAGCTACTGCTTGGTCAATCCTTTGAATGTTAAGAAGCACATGGTACAATGCCAGATCAACATTAACAGTGCACGTGATCCATCACAACAAGTTCTGTAAATCTCCAACAGCTTGTGACTTAAAATTTGGTTTCACAGCTTCCAAACACAGCTGTTTGGAAATGTGTAGAACAGTTTCCATAAACTTCTCAATGACTTCTTATGCTAGAGAAGAAAGAAGGAGCCAACTTTCAATCAATAGTGTAAAACAGAAAGTCTTCAAATTATTCAGTAAACTAGAATCTGGTCTGCTTGAAATGCCCAGAAAAAAAAAGATTTAGAGATGACTACAGAATAGCACTAAACTATCATGTAATGTAGGAGAGAAAAAGGCAAAAGAAATCATAGGAAGCACAATCAGATACACTTTTATTAGGAAAAGATCCCTTTCAACAGTCCTGGAACTGTTCTGAATGAGTATGTTCAAACTCTTAAGGCAGATGCAGAGAAGGACTACTTAGATTACAAAAAGAACATGAAATTTGTCTTTTAAATGAGATGGCTTGAAGAGCTTAATTTTTTTTAATCTGGTCATAGAAGCAACAAGCATATATGATTGATTTGCAGAAAGTGAACACATCCTAGTAATCCTGATGAGAGAGAAACACCAAGAACAAAAACTCTTCTAAGCTAAGAAAGAATTTCAGGGAGGAAAAAAGAGGCCATTAGTATTTTAGACTTTCCTCTTATAGATGAAAGAGTCCTAACTGTAGAGCTTTCAGCATTTAGAATACTTTTAGTGAAATCAGTAGGAGTAAAAGCCTTCAAATAGAGAACTTTGAAGGAACTTAATGTGCTTTCCTACAACAGAATGGGATATCTCTCAGTTACTTATTTCCTTCCAGTCCATTGTTTCCATTACTGTGTGAGTAGGTTCTTGCGCACATGCATATACATATATGTATATGCAGATAAAATTTGCAGTGCATAAAAACTACATGTTATTGTATAATGCATTTTACCCATGGCAGTGTGTTTTTAGCCATGGCAGTGTTTGATCTGACTGTATGTGAAGAGTAAATAGAGATATGTGAAAGGTTGGCTAGGAATTAAATGTCATAACCTTTTGCCACTGCAAAGCAAAATATGTACTTTGGGTGTATAGCCTTGAGTCAGTGTTTTTATTGACATTAAATTGTTATACAATATTTTTATTTTAGATAAACACAGCGAGAAAGCAAGAACAAATACATTTTTCCAGGAACTAGTTAGGATTGAGTGTACCTTAGTATACCCTGAAAAACAGTGTATAATTTAAGAGTGACTCATTTGGGCACCAGCTTTGTAGGATTGTTCAATTCCTGCTCTATCATGGACTTACAATTAGTCAGAAGAAAGCCAAGTGGGGCCTATTTTTACTATTGTTAGTTCAACCACAGTGTTGATGGAATTACTGAAATTGGTACTAATTCACTCACTGTATTGAGTGCAGCACAGTCTTCAAGAAGGTGCGATAAAAATTAAGGCAGTCCAGCAACCCACTGACAGTGAAAGAGGAGATGTCAACCCTGCCAGACTCCTCCCTGATATCCAGATACACAGCTCTGCCCTCTCCTTCACCAGTTCTGTGGCTGCCCTTCAAAATTCTAGTTCACCTCACCAAGCTCAGTATTTCTGTTTTATTAATAGAAACAAGGAAGGAAGAGTCAATTTCAGGTGCTCAAAGTCAGGACCATGGGATGCAAGGCTATGCTTTTTAGTATAAAATATTCTTCGATTGATTGAGTCATGTGAAACTACAGTCACAGTCTTCAAAAGGGGTGAAAAAAAATATTTCTCAAGAGCAATAATACCATTTCCACAAATATCTTTTAGGCAATCATTCTACCAAAACATTAAGAAACAGAAAGGAGACCTAATTTTTCAAGGATTATACCGAAAAAAAACACTTATTTATATTTATTATTAATCTTTACCTCTAAATTACTTCTGGAAAAATAAAAATTTGCATGTATTTGTGAGTGTATTTTATGTATACAAATAAAGAATAACCCAGTTACCCATTTCATGTTTCAAAATCCATTATTAACATTTATAGCCAAAAAATACCTGTGGCATTGGTGATTAGATTAACCAGAATAGTGACTCAAATTAACTATCTAAAGAAGCAACATTATTTGCTCTGTAGTACTGAAGGGTTTCTTGGATATTTCTAAAGGAACAAAAGAAATTCTAGTATTTCTTGAATCAGCTGGTAAATGCCCTACCCAAGGCCCTTCTCAGGCTAGCAGTCTGTTAGGCTCAGTCCTAAACCATCCTCAAACTGAGCTGGATTAATTTAAACTGGACATTGACTGGTCCATTTTGACTGAGATGATCCCAGGAACAAATACATGAATAGTTCAGCTAACAGAGCTGATGGAACTGTGGTCTCTGGCAACATTTAGTAATACAGTTCCAGGTTTGAACAATTCCAGCTTACTTCTTTTCTGATGTGGAGCTATGCCTGAAGTTCCTCATGAGACATAGGGGTAAGACCCATGGCCTGCTATCTCCAGCACACCCAGCTAGTTAAACCTGAGCTGCTCAACCACTACTATTGCAAGGCAGAGTCTGGAAATCATCACTAAAAAAGCTGAAGTTTTTCTACACTAAATTCCACAATTTTTAACTCTACCTATTTTTTTTTAGAGATACGGTGTCTTTTCTACAATACTGATCACCACATTATCTAATAGCCTCATTTGTATTTTTACACTACATATTTGGGTGAAAAAAATTTTTTTCCATATATAAATACAGAAATTATTAATAAGTACCATGAGAAATTACTTTTAAAAATTAAAATTTAAAAAAAAAAATCAAAAAATTACTTAATACTAAGCCAATAGCAGCATCATGTCCAGTCCTTAAATTATTTAGTGATGCAATGTTAACAAAAGAAACATGGGATACATTTAAGGCTTTATTTTTCTGCCTTCATCCATCTTTTTTATGTTCAGTGTATTAGCAAAAGCAGTGCAGCATGCTCTCAGCCACTCCCAACAGCAAAACCCAGGCACAAACCAGGCAGTTGGGACAACCTTCCCTTCTCTTCCTAAAGAATCAGCATCCATGTACCATGCATTTGAGTAACACTGTTTTTCAATAAAACATGGTAAGGTTGTGCTGATTTATTTGCATTTTTTTTTTCTATCTAACTGATAGAACAAATCCTACAACACACTATGCATATATATCTCTGCATGAGTTTATGCAAAAGCAATTCCAGTGGTTTCTTTATTTTGTTTTCTTTTTTAGTACCTTTGTATTTCTTGCATTTGTAAGAATTCTTTGCCAAAGAAAGAAACGCTTTCTTTTTCTGAAATGTTAAAATAACTAGTTATCACCAGACACGTGGATAATGGTTTAAACTATGGGTTTGTGCCTCAGCAGAAAACAGATTGCAATCAAAATTTTATGAGTATCATACCTTTCCATTTCCCTTAAACTCTCTTTCAATTCCTTAGTCTTTTTTGTTGAAAGGTTCCCCATTGTGAAAGGAATCGCCTGAAAAGCACAAGTGCAGCAGTTGTACTGAGGAAATATTTTTGTGCTTTGTTATGAGTCAGACTGGATGGAGTCAAAACATATGACTTGGTCTTAAGAAACTCTGGCTGAAAAACAATCAAAATCACAGATATACATCTGCTTTTTAGAGTATATAACATCTGGACTGAAATTCTTCCATCATCCAATTGAAAGTGATAAATATTCTCTTTCTTTTCTTCTTTGGATCTACTCTAAACCACAAATATATGACTTTGACCCTTAGAAATTTTATAGGAAAATCTGGAAACAAATTTCTGTGTAAAAATTATGATGCCTAGTCAGAATACCTTCTTTTGGTTCCTCTTTCCCACAGTGTCAGTGGGAAGTTTCATGCAACTTCTGAAAGCTTTATCTCACACTACGCAAAGTCCAAAAATCAAGTTATAGACACAAGTTTCTCTGTTACTGCAATTAAAGCCACTAACATGTGCTCTTCTTTCTCTTCTGGTATCTTTAGTTACACCCTTCACTTGATGCATCTTCCCCAAACTGCAACACTCAAATGTGGATTTGTCCCATGAATACCATCCCTTTCCATATCTGCATGACAGGACATGTTCTGAAGTGTTTTATGACAAAAAGAGAATGATGGAATTCACTCAAAACGGCTGAACGAAAGCACATACACAGTTTTAGAAAACCATATTTTTTTGTATGGCTCAGAACTTTAAATCTTGCTTTTGCAGAATCATGGCAATTGTGCTTCAGAAAAAAATAGTATTGAAAAGGGGATTGCTGTGAAAGGTGAGAAAAATTGGACATCAAACTTATGACTAAATGCCCTCTGAATGCGGAGGTTTTTGAAGCCTGAAATAAGTTATTCTTGTTGAGTAATTCAGATTTTTTCCTTGAAAATGGAGAAAGATTTCACGTAATTGTTGCTTCCCTTTTTTGTTTTGTTTGCTTCTCATTTTTCCCTGAAAAAGTCTGAATGAGTTGCCTCGAAGGACACTTTTTAAGACAATTCATAGCCCAGGAAGTTAGTGTAAAAGTATTTGACTTCATGTCTTTGGAGGTGGGTGGGGGATGGCTGTGGTGTGTTTAAGAACAATAGAATACAAATCAGACTGAGATCACTTATCCTGAATGGTTGCCTTCTGTTTTATCATTTTCTCACTGGTTTCATCCACTCATTTGAATGTCAGCTTGTTAGGAGAATGTTGATGTACTACTGTCTCTCACTTGATCCTATTAACTTAAAAATACATAAAAGCAGGTTTTAGTGCCACTGAAGATTCTTCATACCTGTCATGAATAGCTCATTTCACACAGTCTAGGAAAAAGAGGATAGAGAATTCTTTCACCCTGAAAATTCACCTGATGAGGTGATGGAGGAGGAAAATATTGTACAATTGATTCTACAAAATAGACATTTTTCTTGTGGTCTCCTGCTCAGTTAAAATAAAGCTCTTTTAAGCCTAAAGTGATGTCCTAAATTTAGAACTCTCAGTTGTGTACAAATTCTTGTGGACATTATGAAAACAAGAAGTTCACTGTTACATGTTAAATTTACACTTAGTAAACCTGCCAAGAGTGTTTCCAGTAGACTTAGAAACATGTCAAGCTATTGCCTTGGAAAAAAAGAATATTAAAATGCTTGTTGATAATTTTGTTTCCCCTGGAAAAAACTGTGAGGACAGAAGTCTTCCCTGAACAGTCACATAATGATAGGGACCATGTGTTTTAATTCACAGTTTGTTCTAGTTAAAACATACAGGAAATTGATGAATTACTGATATGCAGAACTAACTGTGTCTTGCTTAAGAAAGATAGGTAGGACAATAAAATCTTTGAGCAAAATACAGTATCAGATCAATTACAGAACTCTGATCCTGAATGTACTCACCACTTTCCTGCAAAGTGCAGGTGCACTTTCCTGTGCACCAGGTGCACAGTTATCACAGCAAAACTCTGTCTCTGACAATTACTGTTGGAGCTTTAATCCATAAGTGACATTTGTTCTCCACTAGGCCCAGAAGGTAGATAACTAAGGTGAAAATAGGTAAGAGCATGTGTTATGGCTGAGTATCACCTGATTATTTTGAATTGTATTTGTTTACATACACCTATGTACATGCATGTTTATGTGTGTTTATATAATGTATGGAAACAGTACCTTGTATATTAGCTACTTGAAATATTTGTTATTCCTACAAACCTGAAGAAGACAGCAACTATTTAGCAAGAAGAAAAGAATTTTACTCTGTATTATTAGGAAACTGGAAACATATGGAATGCTATGGGCAAATTAGTACTATATGACTGACATACAAAAGGTTCACTTGAAAGAAGAATTTCTGTAAGACTGTCTTCCTTAACTGCAATAGAACCTTTCTATGTCATGAATTCATTCCTATATCCCCTGCCTTTTTGTAGCCATAGCTGGCATAGAGAGACGATGTTTTCTTCATTGTTTTGTTTTCAGTCTTCCATAACAAAAACAGAGAAGTCATGCATTGTATTAAACAGTCATTGCAAAATGAATCATTATCTGACATACATCAGAAAAAAATATTAAATTAATCGTGGCATGTTCTAGCTACAGTATTTGGAATCTTGCCATTTGCCAAATTTATTTTCCATTAACTTTGTTGAAAACAAGTAGAAGTCCACTAGTTTTGTTTAGATACTTGTTACCAGAAGTTTTCTTATCAATCTTAGCTGTTATTTATGCATATAACATCATCAGTATTTGTTCTTTGGGATCCACAAACTTCCTACCACAACATGAATGTATTCTCAAGTAAACATACACACACAAAAAAAGGAAGAAAACATTGAAACAAACAAAAATAAGGAACTTCTTGCTGAAAAGAAAAACATTTAACAAAACCCTACTCCATAGAGTTCTCTAAATAAAAACTTTAAAGGTCTGTATAAGACTGTCTTCAAAGGTCTTAACTGCAGGCTCTCTAAAACCGATGGGGGAATGGGAAGGGCCTCAAATTCCAAAATTTAGGCTATGAGCCACAAAACATTTAACTGCTGCTTAATTTGAAGCAGACAAGTAGTCCAAATGACTGTAAGCTCTGTGTGCCTATGTCTGCCTGTTTACTTACGTACCTGCCTGCAGCTAGCAAAATCTTTTCCAAGCATGGAAACCATTCTCATGGAGATGTGTCTTCAGTGTGTTGTCACCTAGTTGTCACCTAAGGTAACAAAGGCCTAATAAATTCATAATGAAGACAGGCAATTTGTGGCTTTCATACATCAGCAATTCACCACAGTAGACTGTGCTGCAGCAAAGATCTGGCTTGATCTCTAAATTCATGTTGAAATTCTGAACAGATTTATCTTCATAAGACTTTAGCTTAATCTTATTTATCATGTGCTAGCTAAACTGAGTAACGATTTTTTTTTGAGAAAACAAGATGTGTGAGAATTCATCTGTTTACTTGAGATCTAAATTGCAACTCATCTGAAAACAAAGAAGTCTAAGATTGCAATGAGAATAGTCTGGTGATCTTTATCATCTTACTGTTACAAAAGAAGGAAGTACCTTCAACTGTTAGGATTCAAATAACTCATAAGGACCATAGGGAGGAGGGGAGCTGACTAGTTGTTGGGACAGATATTGGTCCCTTGTTAAGGGCCTTCTTGGCAAAATTTGCTAATTAGACTGAATCATGTAAGAGGTTTTAAGCAAAATAATTTTTTTTCTTGGCAAGCAATCATAAGGTTAACATTCTTTTAAAAATCCAAGCCAGGGTTCTGGTGATTTGCCTGATTTTCCAAATGAAAAATACACATGTAATGTTCCTAGAATCCTGTTTGTTATGCTTTGGGGTTTTTTAGTGGAGATAATTACCTGCTTTATTGCTTTAGAAAATGGTAATTTGAGAGGAATTGTTTTTTATTGTTGTTTTGCTTTGCTTCATTTTTATATTCAGTTGCAGACGTATGCTGAATTAAAAGCTCAGTAGAGGAAAGATTCTTCAGTTTTGCTTTTAGGTAAAACAGATTAGGTTAGCAGTATGCCTTCAGGTGTCTCTTTTTGTTTTATTTGTTTACCTGGTAGAAAAGCTGAGGTTCCTTGTCACTGCATGCATTTTGCTTGTAGTAATTACCCTGAGGTAAGGGCTTACTTAATAATCAAAGACAGAGTGAGGTTGTTATAATTGTGGGGTTTGGAGCAGTGGTTGCATGCAGTTGGTAAGAGTGTGAAGCTTGATGCCTGCTTGGTAGTACTCTGAAATTATTACTGTTTATTAAATATTAAGAAATTCACTTTTCCCTTCCAAGAGAATCTACATGGAACCAAGCTTATTCCTGTCTCCCTTTCAGATAATTTTTTTTCTGAAATAATTTCTCTAGGGACATTCTGAACAAAAGTTTAAAGCAATTCTGCACTTTATCCTGTAGTACCATGCCTTTACCATGGCTCCTGAACAGAGCAAACGAAATAAGTATAAACCTAGAAGAAACAAGTACACATAAAAACTCATATACAATAATTATTAAATTGAGTTAATAAAAATTTAATTAACTTAGTTAAATGGCAAAGCTCATCAGTAATTTCCAGTAAATACACACATGTTTTTTATTCCTACTCCTCATTAATCACACAAATATCTTTCTTTGACAGTTTTATTCTTTGGATATGTGTATTGAGAGGCTAGAAGCCAGCTTGTGTGTAACAGAGAACCCAATTCGGACAAATTTGTTAAGAATACCAGTGTAAATGAATCAGTTTCAATGAAGTGATTACTGAAATTCACTAATGCAGAGAATGATTTAATTTAGAAGAATAAATATAAATAAGTAGTAAATAGAAAATGTAAATAAATAATGAAACAGAACTAAAGTACAGAAAACTATGAGACCATGGGCTCTGACTAAAGTTAGTATCTTGGTATACTGATTCTAAAAGATAGAAAAGATGGGCAAGCACAGATTATATTTTCTCTCATACTTTCCTGGCCTCAGTAGTTTTTAGTTTATCAAATTTCTTGACCCTCATGTAGTTTATCTATTTAACAATCACTCCCAAGTATTTACAACACATTTTTAAGTGTCTTTCCAGGGTTTTTTTTAAATATTAAATATAATTTTAATGTTTTCAATATAAAATTTATATAATATTTTAAATTTTTAATATAAAATATAATTTAGCAAAAAGTTCAAAAGATATACGACACCACTGCATGATCAACCACCTCTTTCTGTTTTAAACTACAGCTTTATTCATTAGCCCTCAGTTCCTGTCCTGTAAAAGTCAGTGAAGAGGTCTCTCTAGCTTCTACATAACTATCTCCAGATAGTTATGATTCTGAAGAGCTTTACCATATGCCTATCCAGTCATCTCTCAGTTGAACATCATTCAGTTTAATCATTATACTTTCTGAAGCTGGTTTATGTCTTTGATCATCCCTGTTGTTCCTTTAACTTTTTTTTTTTTATTATTTCTGCTGTAGGCCTATATTCTGCTGAAGTGAGATAAGGAAAGAGTCACAGAATTCTAGGCGAAGATGAAGCATATATTTACACAGTGGCATAAACACTTATTTGGCATTTGCTCTTGCTTCCTTTTGTAATAATTCTTAGCATTCCTTTTTGTCCACTGCTGAATGTTAAGTCAGTGTTTTGACGCAGCTATTTATCATAGCACCGGTTCACTTATGAGGAGCAAAGTTGCAGATCTCCAGGTCTCATGTAAAGCTAGGATTTTCTTTCCTCATGTGCACCTTGTTGTATATATCTAAAATGAATTGTTAGCTGCTTCTTCATTACATAGTCTCAGAGATTTCTAAACTCCATTAGCTGTCTTTAAATGCTCTAACAAATAATATTACCTGAATAAATATGCTCTAATAAATAATATTATCTGAAAACTGTTTCATCCACTGAGAATATAATTTTCTAAATAATTTAGAAATATGTTGATAAGTTGGGACTTTTATCCAAGATGCTGCGGAATGCAGTGGAACTACAGTGGTAAACTCTCATTCTCTTGTAATCAAAACATATAAATTTTATTTTCATTATCTTTTAACCAGTGTGTTATCAATGGAACCTTCTCTCTAATTCCATGATAACCCTTAAAAGACAAATACCAGCCAAGTCTTTGGAGAGGCAAACTAGCAGTCAGATTACCTTTAGCTACATATCTGTTGAGCCCTTTAAAAATCAAGAGGTTTCCTGTGCTGGACTTCCCTTTAGTAAAGCTATACTGAACCTTCCCAAATGATTGGAGTTACCCATGTGTCTACCCTCAATTAGTTTAATCTACATTAATATTGTGATCCCTTAGATAATTAAATGTTTAAGTATTTTACTTACTTGAGTCACCTTTTAAACAGAATGAAGCTATCTAAATGGATGAAGTGCTACATATTTTTCAAGGATGTCCTGTGCTCTAGTATGAACAGGCAATCTGATTCTTTTAAAACTACACAAAATATAAAGGTATAAATGCACCCCCAGATTCCTAAACTATCACCAAATGTTGTACTGTAATGGTGAAGCTTCTATTAGAAGTTGAAAGCAGCTCTCACACAAACAGATACTTAGTCTGGAGAACTAAAGTGTGGTGTTTGGCGAAAGAATCTTTCATCATCCTTTGGGATCATTCTGAATTTCTGAGTAGCCAAGAGCTAGGAAACCTTGTATTAGAAGTGACACTGTTTGGGTTAAAGCAAGAATAGCTTGTTTTATCTTAAACTAAATAGATTGATTGATTGATTGATTGAGAGAGAGAGATATAACAGAATAAAATTAAAGAAACAAGACAAAACAAAACATGACCAAACTTAAAAGCAATATTAATAAAACACATGAGACAACTGTCAGTGATTCCCAGTCTAATTTCTTCTTGGCAATTTTGCAGAGAAGTTGAGACATTTGGATCACTCCTCATACAGCTCAAGGCTCCAGGAAACAATCTAGTACTAAGTGATTTAAAAGCTTTGCTTTAATATTCATAGAAGCAAGGATTCTCAAATGTCATAATAGCCTTTCATTGGATGTAATGGTTATGAACATGCTTTGATTCTGATAAAGTCTTCAAAGTAGTCACAAACTATCAATTTTTACATGTATGAAAAAAAGCACTAAGAATTTTGTAATATAGCTGAGGTGAGAGGCAAGAAATTATGTATTTGGAAATACCAAAAGATGTAATCAGGGTGGAGCAGGATAAAGGAATAGGAGACTTTAGAAAAGACACTATCTTCCAAGACATAGGCACAGAAATAGAAATCTTATCCTATCTGTACAATTCTGTCATTTTAAAGGATCCTAGAGAATTTCACATTTTAGAGTCAGCAGTTACGCCTAAAGTAGCTTTTTATTTCAGACCAAATGCAGACTCATTAAGGAAGTCCCTCAGTTGCTTCCAATTATCACATGCTGGTTTGCATTGCACGGCAGTCTCAGAGTGCACAAATTGATACACTTTTGGGTGAGACTGCTTTACAGTGCAGGACTTCACTTCCACATGAGAATTCTTCAGCTGATAACAGACGTTCATTTCATCACTTCATGCAAGCTGAGACCTGATCTGAAGCAATCTCTTCCACTGCAAATGCATTGCATGGATGTCCTCAACAACTTGCTAACAGCTAAGGCAGCTATAGCCAGATTAAAAGGGACATCAGTAGCTCACACAGTGGAACAGTGCATGTGTGCTATAGCACCCAAGTACTGTTTTGCTCAGCCTTCAGAGAGTAACATGTTGCAAAATTTATAAAATTTATAGAACTGAATTCTTATGATTCCATGTGCAGACTAGAATTAAGTTTAGCTTATGGTAATACTTAAAATGCATGCATGGAATTTACTCTGCTTAGACCCAAAACAGATTAATGCTGAGCCAGAAAAGTGCAGTAGATGTGTTTTCCACATTTTGATAATCAAGAATGATATTTGGCCTGAAGTTAAGTTCTCCTCAGTTCAACTTTTGAGTTAGATGCCACGTGTGTAGCAAAGATGTTACTTTGGTGTTAGACCTGTAAGACATAGCAGCTCCAAACTGAGTCACTTGAACACCATTTAAGGTCAAGTCTTCAGCTCTTTTTCTCTCATGACAGACTGAGAAACCATATTATCTTAATACAAGTGTTGAATTTTAAGGCATCCAGAGCACACACAGGCACACACAAACAAACCCTGACTGTACTTTTCAAGCCCTTGCAGGTGTGCAAACATGCCAGCAGAGTACATATGTCAGTCAGTCACTATAATCATGCCTCTTTGCATGAAACAGATTCAAAGTTGTACCCAAGTATCTCATAAACTACAGTCAAGGCTGAAATGAACATAATAAAAAAGATTTATAATTTTATCACAACTAAAAAAGTCATAATTTATCTTAATCCCAGTAATTTTAACAGGTCTTTGCTAAGCATGATTCTATTTGTTCAAGAACAGATGTTCAGCATAGACTACTTGGTGAAAACATATTTACTCTACTTGACAGACAAAAAGGACCAATACTGGCAAGTCTAAGTGAGGAATCCTCCAAACTATGGAACTCCTGAGGCAGCCTCGAGATAGATAACATCTAGCTTTTGGAACAAAGGCAATGAGGAAATTGTTTCAACAAAGCAACAGTGAAACATATGGAGTTATTACAGACATCCACGTAATAACTGGGACATGGTAACTACAATGTCAATCAAGGTGGAACATGATCAGAAACAGATGAAAGGAAGGCAAAGATCCAAGCAGAAAATATTAATTTAATTCAAGTGAAGACTAAAAGATGGTAAATACAAAAAGAATTTAGACAGATGACAGCAAAGATGAAGAGTTCAGCAGAGGCAAAAATGAAAATTTTATAGTACAGGAAGCTGTAGAAAAGATTCTGCAGATAATTAGAGTAACCACAGAGGGTACCCAAGGGAAGATAGCTTTGCTGAGACAGCAGAATAACTTGTCAGTGGCCAGAGAAATGTGATGGATCTCCACAATAATTATATACAGAGTTCTATTATGTGAGTCCTTGCTGTCCAACAAGCAAGGATCTAAATTCCTAGCTTTAACTCTCCTATTTTCTGACTTTCCAAACATTACATTGCTTTTCAGGCACTCCATACTTTTCTAGACTAATCTCTCTAGCCCAAACATCATTTCAGCATGCAAAGACAGCTTGGAAATTTCTACAGTAAGAGTATAGTGAACTCTGACTGAAGCAGAATGAAATTTTACAGAAACTGAGAAGGGAGACCTGGCTGCCATATTTGCCAGTAGGAATTATGGCACACAAAGTTTCAACAGCAGAAAATGGAACAGATGAGACAGTGGTGTGTTTTGTTGCTACATTACCACGAGTCACAGCTAATGGAATACTGTACAGGATGTTAAAATCATAATAATTATTCCACAAAACCTGGTCAGATGAGAAAAGCCAATGCTTCTTGATATAGATATTTTTGGAGAGGACTGTATAATTGGCAAGTATTTATTGCTTTTCTGAAAATCTGTTCCCAAGTAGGACATGAAGAATCACTTTTTCTAGGTAACATACACTGCTGTGATTGGCAAGGTCTCAGTATATTTGCAGCAGAATATTCAAAGGTACAAAGAGGGTGCTATACCAAAAGAAGCACAAAAGACCACACAAGACAAAGACCTGCATGAGAGTCTCGGGCAGGTATTCACAACCAGACTGAGCTGGTGATAAAGATTGAGCTCAGATGAGTTAAGTATTAGCAACCTCTCACCTACACTAGTATTATCAGCAGATTATCACAAGTATGCCTCAGGCCTAATGATGAGGACATTATTTGTCTGAGGTATTTTTAATGGGAAATGGCAGAGGGAATGTATTATGATATTATCTCTTCAAATTAGTCACAAATAATTATCAGAATACTTCCATTAGCAATAGGCTCATAATCTGGCATATCAACATAAGACATTGTCAACCAAAATCTTATTAGCTCACAGAGTTCTGTCTGAAGTGCTATGTTCTTGGTCTCGCTGCATGTCTGGTGGTGCAACAATTAGGAAGAGAAATAAGAAAATATAGAAACCAATGGATCACAGTCTAATGTGATGATGAATCCCATGAAGGTTAGTTACAAAATTCAGAGGACAGACTACGGACCAAGTCATGACAGCTGGAATGGTAGGAGGTGTCAATCAAAAGCAATCCACAGCAATACTCATCCAAGGCTAATATGTAAAGTGACGTTACAATGAAGAGCTGCTCCTATGCATGACTGACACTCATGATCAGGAAAGTGATAAATTTGTTGTGCCCTCCCTTCACCATTTACTTCTGACAATGAAAGAACAGTGGTGTAAATAAGATAAGCATTATGGTCTATATGATCTCTTTGCAATGATTTGCGGTTTATTTTGTGGAAACACAAATTTGACATAGCTGCTTTGTAATTGATCTCATAATAGGGAGAAAGAAGTTAGTTGTGCTTTATTCCTATTGAGTTTTTCTTTTTTTAAGAAAAGGGAAGAATAGAAGAGGAATAAGCAGTGTTTCACATCTAAGGAAACAAGCTTCTTCCTTGGTCTTATTGAGATCTGGAAATTTTGTATGCCAAGGGGACACCTTTTTATCTAACATTGAAAGAATATTTGTGATTTATGTGCCTAATGCAGTAGTATATTTTACCTGAGTTCACCCATTTGAAATAGGTTTGATTTTTTCATCTCAGATAAAATTGAGAAAGCTAGAATTTTCATTAAAATATAATCTATACAGAAATAACATGGTTCTTAAATGAAATGTGCTAGTCTTCCTAACATAAAAATTCATGTGATTTTCTGAAAGTAAGCTAAGACACAAAGTGGAACGCTAATATTTATGCTGTGCTTTCGTTTTTTCATGCTGCCACACCTGTCTTAGACTAAACAAAATAGTTCTATTTTAAAGCAAGAGACTGTACAGTTACTTTAAAGAATTAACAGAGTTTCTAGAATATTTGCTTTGAAGAGACTAATGGGACATACCAATATTAAAAAAACATACTGAAAGACAAATATACACATTATCTAAATAAAAAACAAGTTAGAAGAATACTTTGGCTATATATTTATTTAAACATGCATACATATCTGAGGTTAACTATTTAAAATAATAAATATCCCCCACTATTTTATTGTCCTACATATTGTTTTATTTCCTTTCCATTTCCATGTATTATTCATGAGGAATAAGGGCATACTATTTGTACATCTAAATTTCTCCTTCAGTGACACAAATTTAATAAATCACAGCACGAGGCAACATAAATATATTTTTAACCACTGAAGTGAACTGAATGTCTATATTTTCAATTAAACTGTCAAACATCACACTGGCTTTACTGAAGTTTCAAAAAAATATATTCAGGAAAAGTAATGAAGTGTGTTGATTTTGTTTGTATTTAGTTGGTGCCTATTCTATAACCTGTATTAATAAGAAATTATAAACAGGGATCAACAGATCTCTTCTTCAATGGTACTTGTGTCACCTTTCTTGGGAGGGTCATGACCATTCCAACATCTAGTAAATTACTTCTGAAATATCAAGACTACAGGAAATTCAATCTTATCTAACAATGAAAACTGAAAATTAAAAAAAAAGCTACTTAATTAACCTAGGCAATTTTATTACCATTCATAGTTTTTAATCTGTTTTTCACATATTTTCTGTCTTCATATCATATATCAAAACATTTCCCTGCAAGTTCATCTCCATGTTTTAACTTCATACTAGTTTATGCCTTACTGTGTATTCTGTAGAAGTTTAGATCATGCTCCTGTATTTTCTTCATTATCATAATTATTATGCATAAGGCTAAATTAGTTACAGATCAGTATACTCCTGTGACAAGGGTGTTCAGATAAGATGAACATAAATAATGGTTTTGTGTATATATATATTCTCAAAGTATTTCAATTTACGAGTAAACATTATGTGAGTAGGTTCCATTGAACTGAAGCTGCTTACCTACTTAAATTTAAGCACATGGCTAAATATTTGCAAGATCTGGTCTTTAGAGCATTTCTTTAGAAGAGGAACAGGTAATAGTTTACTCACTGTATATTAAGAAGATCCCTTGAGTTTGTCCCTGAGGCAAAAAAAAAAATTTTATAAGTGAGCATTATTTCAAAGTTATTTGATACTTGGAGATAAAAGACATAATGAAGTCCTATATCTCCCTGATATTCTCATAGTACTTTTGGCATATGTAATGGGTGGTTCTTTTAACATAAAAGCAAAAGTTTTGCTTCAGGATTTATGGTGTCACATGAATTTTAAAAGTTGTAATCCTGTGAAAAATTTTCATCCATAAGGACTCAAGCCAAGTTCTGCCTAAAGAAAAATAAATCTGGAATCTCTTTATTGAAGTCAATGGATATGTTCCAGATTTAAAAGGCTGCAAGTAAGAGTAGAGTTTGGCTTCACATTTTAGTTACAATCAGAAAATTTTAAGAGTAGGTTATCTGGCAAATGATTTTTATATTGTTTTCCTCTGGAAGGAAATTTTTATAGTTGTTATGCTTTAATCTGGAAAAATATTGTTATTTATTCTAACCCTTGAAAAATGAGGCTGATGGTTTTGCCACATAGGATGAACACAAGACTGAGTCATGGTTACAGTATGCTGGGTGTGGCTACAAAAGAAAGAAATATTCCTTACCTTGACAATATTTGTTTTTTGGGGGGAGATGAGGATGGTGCAAATATGGGTGATTTTATCAGTGAATGGGTGTGTTCCCAGTAAACTAGCTGGGTATGCCAGGTGAGTAGGGTCCTCTACTTTTGATACCGGAACATAGCAAAGACAATAAACAGTCTAATAAGGAATCACAGAAAATCTTGTAGTTACAGGAAAACTCTTACCCTAAGTTTGAAAGTGCCTAAAGCATCTGAGGGAGGGATACAGTTTTTACAACAATAAAAGTTTTTCCAGGTTCCTGTTATTGGGTGCAAGGACAGGTAGATCGCACATATTATTGTTACCATATTTATCCATCCATAACTTCCAGATTACCCACTAATATCCAGTGCAGTTCAACAGCTACTTGGATTAAACATAAGTCTCAATATCATATATAAAATGTTAGAGCAGGGCATTTTTTTCTATTGTCTCTGGTCTGCAACAGCCTCCTGCTTTTCCTTCCTGGAATCATGGAATCCACTGGCCCATGTTTTCATCCAGACTTCCACTTCAACCTCCCTTCTCCCTGATTTCCACAGCTCACACTCTGTGACCACAGACACACTGCTGTCAGCACCCACCCCCTCCTTTCACCTTGCAGAAGCTACCTGATTGTTATGTGAGCACTTCTTTTCCAATTTCTGAACTTTTAAAAGGCATGGATTATTAAATGCAAGTATTTACTCAGGAAAGTAACACCGCCTGCTCCTGCACATGAAGATCAGATATCCTTCCCTTCTTCTGACTCGATTTCTGTGTGTCAGGTGAGAGCCCCAGGACCTCCCCCAGCATCCATCAGAACTGGGTGTCAGCTGGGCGCTGGGAAGTGCCTGGTGCCAGGGAGGCAGCCCAAATCCCAGAGCCACAGCCATTCACGGTGGCTGCGACAATCGCTCAGGCCGGGCCTGCGACATGCACTGGCCCACAGTGGCTCCCGAGGCTCTGCCACCTTTGCCCACGTCACCTGGCGGGACAGGCCTGCCTGCGGTGCCCTGTGGGATCCACAGAATTTGAAACATTCTGGACACACAGCCAGGGACGAGACACTCCCAAAGAGAGGAATCATGGTGAGCTGAAGAATCATTCTCATATTTGGCCCCAGCGTCAGAGGGGCTGAGAAGGGCCAGATAACACAGCCCTCCACCATGAAAGCAGCATCAGACAGGGATGGATACTCTCCAAAAGCATATGGAAGCAACAAGATAATTACAAAAAGTGTCTCCTACATTGAATACAATTCCTCTTTTTTTTTTTTT
>VWYO01020090.1:245534-256842 GCA_013400275.1 Rhadina sibilatrix
TTGGTTGGTTGGTTTGGTTGGTTTGTTTGTTTTTTTGCTTTTTTGGTTTTGGTTGGTTGGTTGGTTTTTGGGTTTTTTGTTTGTTTGTTTGTTTAGGGGTTTTTTTTTTGGTTTTTTTGGTTTTTTGTTAGGGTTAGTCTCACTCCTTATTCTTCTCGCAACATCCAGTAGCTGGGCTGCCGATGTGAGAGCCATTTCACACATTCTCCAAGAAGTTCTAGCAGCAGGTAGTCCACCTGATGGTGACCTCTTAGGCTTCCGTGGGGTTTTTTTTTGTCTAAATATCACCACTGATCTGTCTAATCTACTTTAAACTGAAAAATTACTAAGATTACTGAGAAACAAAAAAGTGTTTGATAGATCTCTCTCTCGTGCACTAATCTGAACAGTACATTCTGCATCAATCTGCCTTTTCAATATCTGTTTGAAATAGGGAACTTCTAAGCAGCCCTTTAAATGTTGTTGCAGGCCTGAAGAAGGCTTTTTCTCTGCCTCAGGGCTTAGTTATATGGCATGTTTGCCGAGATGATACACAGAGCATAGGGCAAGTGCTGGAGGTACAGCTTGTTCTTCCAGATATCAGGGGAGAACAGGAAGCTCTTAAAAGTTTGTCTCTAACATTTCCCTTATTAGCACACTTGTTCTATATTTGTTTTGTATTCACCTCTGCCAGTAAACACCTTTCAGCGTGACCTCTAGCAATAAATTATCTTATGAATAAGGATACTTGCAGTGGACTTTAAAGTGGAAGACTACTTTTTATCGAGTTAACCAAAGATCATTTTCAACCTGTAATGAACATGTCCCAGAGAAACATCTGCATGCCAGAATTCAGTCCTGGTGCTTTCAGCTGAAATTCTATCATTTAGTTCTCCTGTGAAGATTCTCACTTCCCATGTGAGGAAGCGAAATGGCACATACAAGGGAAACTCAGACTAATATGACTTCAAGCCTTTCTTATTTTCTTTAAGCTCTTGTATCTAAAAAATACTGCCAGATCACACAAAACCCTCAGAGTTCTTCCCTGGGGACTGGCCACACACTGCAACAGAACTGCAAATATTCAATACTCTTCTTACTTTTTCTTATTGCTGCTAAGTTTTTTTTTAAGGATGGGCACACAGACAGACAAAAGACACACAAAATACTGTCTATGAGTCAACCTGCATACACTGAAAATTTTCTTCTGGAGACCAAAAATTGATTTCCAGGAACAGTTCACAGGTTACTTCAATGACACATTTAAGAATAAAAGATAGCAAGCACCATAATATGTGCTAGGTATTTCACCTACTGTTCAATGAAGGGAACAGGAATTAGTCTGGACAAGCTGATCCCTCTTCTTAAGTCTGTGTTTACCTCAAGTTCCATTGGATTTCCTTCCAAACCCAAATATCCTTTCTTGTCCCATTTTAGGAGCACAGTCCTCATTTCATCATTAAAGTGCTACTCAACTCTCTGTTAAAAAAAATAAAAAAATAAAAAAATAAAAAAATTACTAAGACCTCAGTGATATGTTAATTTTAAAGAGCTGGTAACTAAAAGACTTTTAGTTTCTTCTATAAAATTATTTTATTTTCTTTTATCTAACTATACTTTTCTCAACAGATCTTAACTTTTTTTATGCCAGGTGTTTGCTCCTATACCTATGTTTCCTTTGGCAATAAAGATATTTTAGATAAAGTCTTCAACAGCTGGATTTATTTTCTCCTCAGTAAAATGCTGATAATGGAACAGAGGCTTTGTCTGCAAGGAAAATATTACAGCATATGACAGCAAATGTCATATTAGTTTAACATATGAAAAAGCAGGGGCCTTTAAGTTCATAACCCCTAATGTTGTTCCACAACAAAACTTGGGCTACGCTCTATATCTTTCATTACTGACAGCCAAAAGTAAATGATCTATTGTAAATTATGTAATTTTCAAAGCCCCTTTACTTTCTCTTTGCAATGTCATAACTCAGCTTATGACAGCTTCTATAGCTGACACCTCAAAATCCCTATTGGCAAAAATACTTGGCGGTTTAAAAAAAAAATGTGCTTGTTATCTATAAAAAACAACGGAGCTCTGGTTTCCAGTGAACCCATGGTCAGGTCACCCACAGATTAATGAATGGGCTTTAAGCCTAAGAGGTACTATTGTGATCATTCGTTACAATCAGATACACACAGCAGAGCAGATCAGCAAGTAAATGCTGTGTTAAGTCAGTAACTTGCTCTTGATTTGATTTCTATCACAGTACAGAAGAATTGAACTTCTATCAGCTAAATTTTAAGAAAGTAATGGAAGCACGAGCTGAGATTACATGGTGGAAAGAGAGCTTGGAAGAGAGCCTTTACACCAGGGTCCATGGTAATAAAAACTTCAGACTCATTTGGCAAACCAAATTTAAAGAGAAAAAAACCTCATGCTTCTAGAGAAAAAGCACCAACAGCGCTACACTTTCAGCCTCTGGACTATGCATTCTCACTCAGCGATGTAAATCTCTTAGCTTCACCTGCAGGTGTACACTGGTCATTCTGCAGGAAGGCTGAGACGGCTTGAAGAACATTTTAATAATTAGTGGTATTCTTCTAACATCCAATCCAAGAATTTTTCAGGGTCAATCTATATGTATTTGTTCTTGTGCCAGCATTGTTCTTTAATTTAAACAGATCTTTCCCCTCATGATGTTTATCCTTGAGGAGAGCAATCTTAGCCTCTTTCAGCCTTCCTTTTTCAAAGTTAAATAAATCACACCCTTCCACTATCTTTCATTATTTAGGTTCTCCTTTCCTACTGTCATCCTTGTAGTCTTCTCTGCAAATGAACTAGTTTCAGTTTAATTTTTTTGCATGTCTGTGACTGGAGTTTTAACTATTCCAGATGACTGCAGCACCATCATCCTGCTCACCATCTCCCCTGAAATTCTCCTGATGGGGAATATTTCAGCCTCATTTGCCTTTTTTCATGGCTCACCCTTGAGCAATTTACACTCATGAGGGCCATCAAAAAAACACTTTATCCTCAACTACTTACAACTAAGAAGATGCAATCTTACAGCAAATATTTCTGTTATCAGCCCCCAAATCATGTGTTCATAACTATGTTGAATCTCCCTATGACACTGAACCAAATCTGTTCTGAGCAAATCAAACAGTAGCAAGAGACATGCATGCATGGCTAAGAACAGTTGAAGGCATGGAATGAAATTGCTAAACCTTATTTTTTAACCACAGCAGGATTAAGCTTAATGCTTCCTCATACAATAATAAGCATATAGAGGGGGAGAGAAAAGCCAAACTTGGCAGCATCCAAGTACAGAAAAATACAAATATTGTAAATCAATATACAGTGGTTAGATTCTTTTTTTCTGGTTTGTTCTTTTTTTAAGTTTGGTAAGGTATTTGTTAAACAACAAAGTACTGAATACAATGATTTTATTAAAAATTCTGCATGCTCCCATATCTCAGAAATAAGGAAAGAGCAAAAAGAAACACAATATTTACTTCCCAAAATTTTAACATACATAGCAAGCACCAGCTTGTGCAGAAAAGTCTGAGATTAAAGTTATAAAAAATAATTTCATAACTTGCTGACTATTTGCATCTCCTGCCTCTTAAATGGACTTTCTTTAGTAGTTTTCTCTACCTACCTTGTAAGAAATAGTATTTCAGTGAAATGGGAATCTAGGTGCCTATTTCTGTAGTGAATGTCCCAATGACCAGAGTCACTCTTCTCCTTTCAGTTTTTAGTATCTTACTCTTTTCTTTCTATAATTTCCATAAGATGGACTGTAACACAAGTAGTTGAGAACCAGTCCACACCCAGGAAGTTGGAATGCTCTTTTGGGAGGTAAAGGACATGATTTCCAATCTCAAAAATTTCTCATAGAAAATGCCAGACTCTATATTCTATGTCTGATTACCCCAACCTCCTGGCAAAAGAATAGATGACCTCTCACTGGATTTGTGAATACACTCCCTCCTTTTGCTTTTCTGACAAAACCTGGAAAGCATTCCGTTTGAACAACGGGTTTTGCTGAGAAGCGGGGAATGAAATTAAGGACCAAGCTTATTTCAGTACAACAAACAACAAAACGTATCCTTTTAATAGAAAATATGCTTTTCTTTTAATTGTCTGGTTAAGCAGCCAAAACAGAGAACTTATTTTTCGCTCCCTTTTCCATATCTTAGTCATTGCAATGTCCTGCAGCTGCATATTTTGACACTTTGACAGATGCTTCCAGATCTGCCCAATGGCCGAGGAATGACTCTTACTTGGAAGCACTGTCTGAGGCATGGGAACACATAATGCTTTTTAAAGGGGAACTGAAGTAAGCATTCCCTTACTTTTTAGATCATTATGTGTATAAAAGGGAGAGAACCATTCTGCTCTGCCTTATTTCTTACATCTCATTGCTACCACTGGGGAATATTGGCCATTTGATTTGATCCTTTATGGAATTTTGTTATTATGCTATTACTTATTATGGAGCTGTGCCTCAGGCACTGACTTCAGCTCTTTCTAAAACTGCAGACAATCAGCTAGAATTTGCGCAACACCGATTTCAAAACAAGACTGTGTTTGCTTGTGCATTCATGCAAATTTAAGGGCAAAATACATGCCGCGTAAGGATGAGTGCATTTGACAGTTTATATTTGAAGTTTACACTTTACTATCACAGATCAAATCCTAGATTTTTTTCTTCATTTTCTTCACATCACTGAAGAAACAATCTGCATTTACAATACCACACCAGTATTCAGTATGGATTTTTGTGCAAAATGACCATTTTGTTCAGAACTGCCATATCAACACATCTGCCTTCTTTAAAATGCAAATTTTCAGTCCATTTGCTTGTGTTCTGGGATGCCTTCAATCCAAAAGATATCTTCTGGCACCAGACATCCCCCAAAAACTTCCTCAAACAGGGTCACTTCTTTCTTTTTTGAAATGTTCTTTATGAACTTTTGCTCAAGCAACAAGATCTTTGTTTTCAATTTTAGACAGTTTAGTTCCTGTTATTTTCTGTAAAGTTCTGCAAGGTCTTGAAGGTTATCTGTCCTTTGTTCTAGCTGAAAGAATATGCTTAGGTAAGAACGATAAGCTAGAGATCTAAAGCTGAAGTCTGTTCAGTCTGTTTTAAGAACACGGGGTACTTACACTTTTTTTTTTTTAATTTTAATACGTTGCATGTTAGTTCTGAATCCTCAACATATTAATTCTATCCTGTCAAAGTAGTGACTAAATTTGCATTAAAAGACAGTCTAAATTCTGTAAAGAATGTTTCACAAGATTAATCTTCTGAGACCATACCATTCACATGATTTGTATAAGGATAGTGTAAGCCTGAAGAATTGCTTTTAATTATACCATTCAGAAGTGAATTTGTGGTTGGTTTTCAATGATAATTTGGCTTACTCAATATCTCTGAAACATTTTTGTAATTGTGGCTGTTATTTTCTTTTTCACAGGTAAAGGGTTGTGCATGAATGTACTTTGACTTGACAGCACAAAATTATATGATGCAGTGCGTATAGTACTGTATGTGATTTTATCAAAGTCAGAGAAAGAGCTATTAAGTTAAAAGATTTAGAGGAACACATCTATTTAGGCCATTTCAATGGTGCCATCCACAGGATTAAGAAGATGGATATGTTACTCAAGATACAACCAAAAAAGTTTAATAACGGTTTTGAGGACAAATTTAGAGGCTGATTCAGTCTGATGAGGACATTGTCTTGAACACAGATAAGATTTCAATTATGTCTATCATTTTTTTTCTGGACTTCTTTTTCCCTTGCATTGCTGCTTCCTGATGAAGGAAAGGAAGTTACAATTCATGTATCAGTGTTCTGTCTCCTGAATGCACAGAAATACCAGTTTACTGGTAGAGCAAATATTTCAGGGTTTAAAACATCATCTACCTGGAAAATAGGTCTACATGCATTTGAAGAACTTCTAATATTTCCTGCTAAAAGTTATCATTTTTGCTGCCTATGAAGTTTTATTCTCATGCTCCAAAAATTCAGCAGAAGCTTCTAAGATCACTCATTCACGACGCTGTGATTTTCCATAGACACCATTGAGAGCATTTTATTCTTTACTGTTAGAAAATCTACCACCTGGTAAAATGTTCTTTTTTGGATGTGCTTTCCTTACCATATGTTTTTGTTTTATGCATGAGGCAGGGCTATCTTTCAGACACTTGTGGACAAGGTAGATGATGAGTTGTACTCTACCAACATCATCTCTGTACAGAAGTGCTCTTCTAATGGTATTACAGAGCCTGGCAAATGCCCTTTTAAAGACTACAGGGAACCTGTCAGTGAAGGCAGGAGCAGCAACAAAGCATGTAATGCCTCTGCTACTCCCTAGAGGAAAGCGTAACTGTGGTCAGCTTCCACACACATTACCTGGAGAAGTTCATGCCTCCAGGGTGTTTGCAATTATATTTTTGCTGCCTCTGAAAAGACTTGCTAAAGTGTTGAGCCATGCTGCTGGAATGAACTGATGAAATCATGAGAAGCAACAGTTAAATGTTATATTGAGATTGCCAGCAGACACAGTGCTTGACTCCTTTTCACCTGAAGTAGCCTTCTGGGGAATATTTTTTTCTGTGATTGCTATTAATTTGTTTTATCATGCCTCATGTCCTTAGCTTTTTTGGATCACAGTCAAAACATCTGCATGGCCATCAAAAGGCCACTTGACAGTTTTGGGTTAAAAAAATTACAATTTTTTTAATTGTAATTGGATATGATCTGTGTTTATTTATATGTCACTTGATCTCCTAATAGGGAGCACATCTGTGCTGTGAAAAAATGCAACAATATTCTTTTCATAACTGAAAGTCAATCACAATTACAGATTTAATTTACAATCTCTGGGAAGAGGCTGGCAACTTTTGAGACTCTGAAGAAATTTCCTCAGGTGATCCTAGGCTGATTACAGATGGTCTTCTTCCACATCATTAACATTCTCAAAGTAAAGGGCTGTACCTCTACGTCAGAGTTTGGCTTAGGTAATTCACAATCACTGATTCTTGGGATTCACATTGCAAAACTCCCAGATTAACTGTTCCACTTAGCAATGTTCCAGGAGTAGAGGACTTCTTTCTGTTTCTCCTTCTGAAGTAAAGGTCAGAGGAATGCTGGGAACAGTCTGTACTGCTGTTCCTAGAACCATAAACATAGTTCATGGCTTTGGGAATTGGGAAGTTGCCAGATAAAGCAGAAATATTGCATTATCAGAGGTAGTTCCCTTTCTTTCTTAGACTAGGAAAAATTAGTTAAGTCCCCATCCTCCTTTTCATCATTCAAAAAGTAGACTTATGTATGCAATCAATCTGTTTTTCTAGAGAATCATTTACAGACTGCTCCTTCTGTTCCTCTGGGCAATCCCTTCCTTTCACCACTGTAAAGAGACACAGCTTCAATTGGAAAATCTTACAACTATGAAAAGAGGCAGACTTCAAGTGTTACTGCAGTTTCACAGAATTACAGAATGGGTAAGGGACCACAGGAGGTCCTTCAGGAGCCTCCCTGCTCAAGCAGGATTCTCTGGAGCATGTTACTCAGAATTGTGTTCAAAGACCTTTTGAATATCTCCAGGGAGACTCCACAACCTCACTGGACAATTTATTCCAGTGCTGAGTAAGCCAGACAGCAAAGTTCTTCCTCATGTTCATGTGAAAAGCTGTGTCCCAGTTTCTGCCTGTGGTCCTACTGCCTTGCACCACGGAGAACGGACTGGCTCCTGACACCCTCTGTTCAGACTCATGTACATTGATAAGAACCCCTCTCAGTCTCCTTCTCTCCAAGCTGAACCAGGTGTATCATCAGTATGCACTCACAAGGTCAACAGACACATGCAATAACATGCAAGAGAAGCAGAACTTAATGAAGTCAAATTGGAACAAAACAATAAAACCACAATGATACCAAATAGGCAACATATTTTTCAATTAGCTTGAGCACGCTACTGGAAATTTTTCCAAAGCCAGTGCAAATTATGTGGCTTTGGTTTACCAGTATTTTCTGTGGAAAAAATGCTATTCATGAAATTTTTGGACCAACTTTAGTGAAAACTACTTGCAAAGTGCAGAATAGATTCATAAAACCTCAGAGATCGGATCTTCAAAGTATTATTTCACAGATTGCAAAAATCTATTCTTTATTCAGTGGCAATACAAAGGTATTAACATTTAGGAATAAACTGAAGAGCTAAAGCCCTGCTAATGACACATAAGTGAATAATCACATGAATGTACTTGTGCTGCAAAGAGTCTATATAGCAGCTGTTAGCAGATAGTCACTACAGCTAAATTAAACACTAGTAATAAATTCATTAAGTAAACCTAAATGAAAAATAGACTCTCATGCACCAGAGGCAACATTTTTTTAAAATCTTCTATCTTCCAGATACAATTATACCATCTTCCTGGAGTCATCCTGAAGTAATAATTCATTTCATACTCATTGGCTGTAAACATCCTGCTATGACACAAAAATATTTAAATTCTTTTCTTTTTATTACCTTTTATTGTTCCATTGCAAAGATGTCTTTAGAATGAGTTGCTATGAGGTGAGAGAGCACCAGGCTTAATCTAAAATTATTTCACAATGGATTAAGAACTAATCATTTATGTGATCTCAAACATTTTATGCTACCAGGAACTCATTAAATCATTGTCTCCTTCTATCTATATGTATGACACACACACATGCACCTTTACGCTCTGTCACCTCAGCATAATTCTTGGATCTCAGGATTTTAAAGCCTATCAAGAGGATAGGAGAGTTTTTGTGTCTCAGAGAAACTAATTTGCTTATAGGAAATCTCCACTTGTTTTGTAGAGCAGACTTGGGTTTCATGGTTATGTGCATGGTTACATTTTCACCATTGCTCCAGAAAATCTGGATTTCTGGAATGCTCTAGGTCAAATCTACCAGTAGGTATCTGCTACTCCTTAATGCATATAAAATTATATGGGTGCCAATGTTTAAGCCACAGAATCCTTCCCACTATTGTCACTAAACTGAGGTAAAAGATGTCTTACAGAATACAGTGCACCCCAAAGATTTAATTCAATACATTAGCTTTGAGCCATAACTATTTTGAGGCTTTCCGTGAATAATTCTTAGGGAACAGAAGATGGCCATAATGGCCACTGCTCAAAAGTCAGAATATTTGCTTTCTTTATAAGTACACATAGACAGTCTGTGAAATTATTTCTCTTGCGGAATCTAAGGGATCGTGTGGTGCATAGCTGCATTTTTATTGATTATTATTTGTTTGACAGTAGCTGTACTAAAGACAGTCTATAAACACAAAAACTAAGTTGCTAAAATTTGAATATGAATTGACATTTTCTGATGTGTTTGTATAATCTAGTTTCTTAAATATTTGGACATAATTTGTGAATCTATTTTTCTTTGGAAATTTGGAAGAAACCGATGTTTAGTTGCAACTTCCCTATAACAGGAGACTCCATCTGTATTCCATATTTATGGTATACCAAATTGTACTTACCACATGTGTTTATTTACTTTTCTCATTTTCACTCTCTCTCTCTTTAGTTCTGTTTTTCTTATTTTACTTTAATTCTGACTACATATGCCTTTCATAATCACAGAATTGAAAATTCATTGTGATTCTCTGACCAAAAAATACTCCCTGATGCCAGAAAAACAAAGAGAACAGCTGCCTCAAAGTAGCTTGTTACTCAGCTGTATTTATTTACCTCAATTTTTGTGAAAATATTCATTTTTAAATACTAGTCACAACCAGTTTGTGTCAAGATAAATGACATCTCCTGCTGATACAACTTCTAGGTTAAATGACCAGACACTATTCCATGTAAGAATTTAACAGACTCGCAGATTAATTCTGCTTTAATTCTCTATTATTTAATTCTTTGTTTCTCTAGAAGACTAATTTTGTAGTACCTAGATGCAAAAATTAATCCACAGTTATGATAAAATTACTTTTCTGTTGGAATTTTCCATTTTTATTTGGAGTTAATTGCAGGATTTTTTTTCTTTTTTAAGCCCACAGGGTGAGACAGGATCCTTTGCAAGAAATTATATTGTCTAGAATTTAAATTAATCATGCTGGTATGCATATAAACAAATAACAAAAATATCTCACATAAGCCTGGATGTTTCTGCAGCTACATAAAATTATTACTTAGTTTCAAATACACAGGCACACTTCAGGAACTACTGAAGGACTACTTAAAGTGTCCTAGTTTCAAAAGAAGGGCATTTCCTAACACCAGAACTAGTATCACTGTACAGCCTCACAGTCTTATGGTTAAAACACTTCCTGGGGAGATACGGATTTCAGTTCACACATTTTGTGGAAAGTCTTTAACCCCTTAGCCCCATATTCTATGTGAATCCTTTAACTGCTCAGGTATTCCACAAAACAGGAGACAGATTTCAGTTTCAAACAGCTACCAGTCTTAATCCTAGCAAGATGGCACTCACTGAAAATAATGGAATCTTTTGCATTAGAGGAGTTTTGCCTCCAAAAATACAGCCCCTTACATGGTTCAGCAGGACTTTTAAGAACCACAGTCTTGGATTTAGAAGGTCGAACCATCTACAGATCCATTTCTGGCACTATAATACTTGTGTGGATCTTGGCCTGAAACCCTCTGAGCTTTGATTTCAAGTAGAACACTACTATGAGAAACTGCAGTGATCTGCTGTGGGAAAGCTACTACTGCCTTTGATTCCAAAGCTATCTGCATGCCAGGAGCTATTGGGGCTAGCAGCGCTGTACCAGCTACCATGAGGTCTGCCTCCTCACTAATACTAATGGTTGAAAGTTGTAGGGCAAAAGACTAGTATAGACACATCTCTGATTGTTTAGGCTGATTATTTGTTCTCAGAGCAATAGAAGGAAGCTATGCAATGAATTTGTGCAATAAAATAAGTGTTAAGCAAAGTGTTTTCCCAGTTACTGATATTTTTGCAAGGTTTGCTGATTTCTCCAGCTCTCATTCCCTTTTGAGTTTGCTACTGTGTTAATTAATCTGTGTCAATTCTGCCTGATTAGTCATAGACCTAAGTGAATCAGCATAAAATAATTCATGTGTATCTTAGCTTCATTGGATTACATGTAGTCACGTAATATTTGATTTGTCTTGTTTCCTAGTGTATGATTTTAAATTTGCACATAGTTGCTCTCTAAATTTTTGCTGGTTGTTGAGACAATCTGCCTTGAATTTTATCTGCACCAGATGCCAGATGGGGTTAGTAACTTTGAGCTAGAGCCCAGAAACTACAAAAAAAAAAAAAAAAAAAAAAAAAAA
>VWYO01020090.1:256876-271443 GCA_013400275.1 Rhadina sibilatrix
AAAAAGCCAAAACAAATATGAAAAAAAAACCCCTACTGTGCTGCCAAGATCCACCCTCACTTTTCATGCACAGAAGGTACACTGAAAACCTTGAGTAAACAAACGCTCCATCTACATGCTTAATGCTGTGAAAAAATGACCATAGAAAAATTGCAAAAAGGAAACCAGAAGGCTTCAGCCTAGCAGTAGTAGACTTTTTTACTTATTAGAGCCCTCTGATTCAATATATATAGAGTTTACTTGTGTCTTATTCCTGGGAAGCCCCTACTTGACTTGATGAGAACATACTTCTACCTTACAGAAGATATGCATGAATTAAATAAACATCTGTATTTACTCGTAAAAGCAAAAAAGTCCAAAATAAAATAAATAAATATATTCAGAAATATAAAGAGCTATGGCACTATTTTTCTTCTTTATGAAGAATACTCTTTTTTTTTTACAGAATTCAAGTCAGTTAATTAGTTTTACAGAGGCACAGAATATTTTTAAGTGTATTTTTAATGTCTTATACCACTATAATTTGTGAAAATAACATATGTATGAAAGTTAGTTAAAACCAATGCTGTTCTTTTCCTTCATTCCCTGTACTGGTTTTCTCTTGTTTAAAGCCATAGGATAAACTCTATGGTTAAACTGTCATTAGGTTGTGGAATCTGATCATACCAGATTCTCATAAGAGCCACTAAATACCTACAGCTTGCCTAAATTTATTTAGAATCACTCAGAAACTGGATTTATGGATTTGGCCTTAATCTCATGAAATCCAGGAGGACAAAGAAAAAACTCTTACTGTATAAGTGTAAAAATATCACACATTGAAATTTCTTTTTTTCTCATTTAAACAATTTTTTTAAGGTATGGAATCAGATTAGTTCATCAAAATGCTCTTTGAGATGAACATGCATACACTTCTCTTGGCACTGATCTGCCAGTCCCACCTAATGTCACCTAAGGCAGAAAAGAAAATATAAACTCACTCCATAAATACTATTGCTCTTCTTCCAGCTTGTAGCAGTATCAATATTTCATAATGGGCTAATTTATCTTTCAAATAGAAAGAAATAAATGACATGGAGAACCAGCCTATTTCCTAGATATACAAAGATACACAAGCTATATATATTTGTATAAACACACACAAATACACATTGATTATTGAGTGCATATTGATATAGAGAGGACAGAATAAAATATACCTAAATTAGGTTAAAAAAAATCAAACATTCTTCAAAAATAATGTCTTATCTATAAAAAGTGTTCTGAAAAAAAAAATGTGTGGAATAGATTGAGACAACTTTATAGACATTACAGTACTGCCATAACACCAAAAACAGGATTTTACTCATTCTGAACAAAGATCTGCATATTCTAAAATCCTGTCTTTGACATTCACCAGAACATATGAGAATATATGTATATATATATGTGTGTATATATATACACATATATATATATACATATATATATGTTGTAAGTCTTTGACGTTTTGCCATCTCACTTTCAGTGATGGTGATTTTGTGTCTAAGTGTACAGGGGCATGCAACTCCAAAATATTGGTAGTCAAGCAAGTAAGGCAGAAGACCCACTTGGCTTAATAGGAATCTTCTTTGGAAATAAAGCAAAAAAGGAAGGCATATGCACAGTGGAAATAAGGTCAGGTGATATAGGAAGAATAGAGAGATGCTGCTTGCCACTGTAGGGAGAAAATTCATGTGGCCAAAGCTCAACCACAGTTGAAGCTGGCCAGAAATGTAGGGGACAATAAAAAGAGTTTTTTCAAATCTATTAAAGGCAATAGGCAGTGTAGAAATAACATCAGCCCATTACAGGGAGAGGATGCTCACCTCACAGACTCAGACACAGACAAGATGTAGGTGTTTAACACATTCTTTGCCTCTACCTTCAACATGGATGATAAAACAAGGGGATCTCAGTGCCCTTGAGCTGGAGGATCGTGAATGCAACGATAATCAACTCCCAGTCAACTCTGAAATTGTGCAGGATCTCCAGCTGGATCCCTACATATCTATTGGGTCTGATGGGATTCAGCCAAGAATATTCAAAGAGCTCGCTGATGCCACTGCAAAACCCATCTCGATGATTTTGAGCATTCTTGGGAATCAGCTGGGCAGAAGCTGGTGAACATTGTCCCAGTTTTTAAGTTCTAGAAAGAGGACTACAGAAACAATAGGCCTGTCAATCTCACTTCAGTGCCTGGTAAAGTTATGGAGAGTATTATTTTGGGAGGTATTGAAAAACACAAGAAAGACAACACAGTTGTTTCAGCCTGGAAAAAAGAGACTGAGGGGAGGCCTTATTGCAGTCTGCAACTTCCTCGTGAGGGGAAGAGGAGAGGCAGGCACTGATCTCTTCTTTTGGTGACCAGTGACAGGACTCGAGGGAATGGCCTGAAACTTTGCCAGAGGAGGGTTGAGTCGGATATTAGAAAAAGATTCTTCACCCAGAGGGTGGCTGGGCACTGGAACAGGCTCCCCAGGGATGTGGATAGAGCACCAAGCCTGACAGAGATCAAGAAGTGTTTGGACAATACTCTTGGGCACATGATGTGACTCATGGGAATAGTGCTGTGCAGGGCTGTGAGTTGGATTTGATGATCCTTGTGGGTCCCTACTAACTCAGCTTATTCTGTGATTCTGTGAAAATTTCATTGACAATTTTTTGAACTCATTTAAAATTATATGACCTCCTATGGCAATGAATTTCACAGTCTAACCACATTGTGCATGCTGTAGTGATTCTGACACCACTAGTATGTTTTTAAATAGTCAAGTATTACCTTTTAGTTACACACTGATGTTAGGAAGCCAACAAATGAACACCAAGTGCAAGGTTTATTCATAAGACCTATGCGATGTTTAACATTTGTACTCACAAGCTCTAAGCAGCTCAGCTGAAGTTTCCCATTTAGATCACACACCTCATTCCCTCAATGAATTGTACCAAAAGCTTAAGTCTCTTACCAAAGAATGCCTCAGTTTAGATATCTGAGTGAACCTGGGACCAGATGCTTCATAGCTTGGAACTGCTTTGCTTACTTGAAGGTGGTTGAACAATGGTCATTAACTGTATATTAATGCATGACTGATTAGATAGATAGATAGATAGATAGATAGATAGATAGATAGATATGTGTAACAAAGCCAACTGGCACTGTAAGCCTGAGAAAAGGTTCTATTGATGTGGACATTTTTAATTTCAGTGTTGGATTGTGAGTATCTTCAGATCACCAGAGCACTTTAATTAAAATCAGTTGTAGACTTCTGCTGCAATACTTCTGCCTTATACATTTTGTTGTCTCAGCTGCTTAAAAATGGATTACATAATTCTTTAAACTTAGGCTGGGATTCACAAACCAACAACAAATTTTTTCCTCTAAAATTGGGATGATTTTCTCATATCCTGGTATATCTAATAAATTTTTGTACAGCATACACTTGAGTATATTGTGTGGGCTTCATTATTTAAATCGAAGTAAAAAGGCAATAATTGGGAGACAATAAAAATTATGGAGGCATTGAATAGCTGGTCTCACTCATGGGAATGCAGTCTAGTAGTATTTTCCTTATTTGTTTTCCTGGCAGACAGTCTGTCTAAATGTGTTTGTCTACTAAGCCTTAAAATTAATAAGTCTTAGAATTAATAAGCCTTAAAACCCCCTGACTAGAATGGCTGAGACTTTGAAGTTCAATGTCATGGAAAATTCTCACATTTCACAACTACCTTTATCACTATAAAGGAATCATAATCAGGAAATTATTCATGGAATATGAAATTAGAAATTTTCAGGGAAAAAGAACTGCTAAAAAAACTGAAACACATCCAAAAATATAAGATATATAACAGAAATTGCATTATGGCATAACACAATTAATAGAATATAAAAGTTCAAATCAACAACAAGGAAAAAAAATAGGAATAAAATTAATTTTGCCAAAAGAAATTTTATTGTTACTAATTAAATAAGCACAGTCTCGTTCTAATGATTTTTTATTTGCCATTTGTCAAAATAAATGTTCTATGAGAGATTCTGCTTTCTTAATACTGAAGCACTGAACATCCCTACTTGCAGAGAACAGTGACTTGAAATATGGTATATTTCTCTATTGATTGATATAGGGAGCTAGAGAGCTGGGATGATCCAACCTGGTTCACTTCACATTAGCAACAATACTTAGGTTGTTATTAGGGTTCATTCTGGTTTTACACAGTTCACAGATTTTTGGCAGGGTATGTTTATTCTCGTGTTCATCCCTATGTTAATTTCATAGCCTTAATTTGGATTTTTAAATTCTCAGTTGTCAGGATTTTTTTTTCTTTTGAAAAGGTTAAGTAATTCTCAGCATCTCAAACATTATACTCTCATTAAATACTGTCAGGAAAGAATTCAAATAAGGGCAATATTTCTCTCCTAACTGACAAGTCATTTCAGAAAATTGAAAATGTTGTTTAATGGTATAGTGCAAAGGTATTGACAATTTTTATTCCAATAAATGAAATTCAGTCACAAGATGAGGAAGGACTAGATCCATTTAAAAAAATGCCTCTATCTCTGTAGTTATGTATCTATTTCAATTCTATAGACCTGTTAACTCCATCAACAGCAGTGCATTATAAAATTTAGGAGAAAAATTAAGTTTCCCAATAAACAGTGGGCCTATCTTGACAAAATAAATCATTAATTAATGGAGGATACATATTTCTAAATAATTTCAAAGGCAATTAAGTAGGAAATAATAAGAGGGAGGTAAGTTTTGTGTCTTTGCCTTTATATTTAACTTCGTACCTAGCCAAATGAAATTTCATCATTACCCTGTATGAAAAGAATACTAGAAGCACTTAAACCCTAAAGTAGCTTTAATTTATGTAGGTAAATGACACCTCTCAAAAGATAGAAATGTGGATTTGAACCTTTCCTTCTCCCTGACAGGAAAAAAGGAAAAGAGCCAAAAAACCCAGGCAATTATTTTTTCATGGAATCATTTTGTAAAGCAAGAGTTGCACAACAATATAACCTAGTGAGAGCGGCCTTGCCATGGCATTAAACAAACCCCAAATCAGTATCTGTGCTCACTGCTCACATCACAGCATGCAGGATCAGTCACAAAGCTGAGAGGTTTTACTAGATAAAGATTAACACAAAGTTTACGCTTTACACATTAACAGTCAGTGAGACAGTTTTCCCATGAAAACAAAAACATCCTGGGAGTGCTGTGGCTGAGCATTTTTTTGAAAACTACTGAAAACCTTCTGCAGAGGTAGCTCTGCATGACATAGCCCAAATACATGAGGCATGCAGTGAGGGAGTCTCAAGTCTTACTTAACTTGTCTTTACCTGCAGTTTTCTAATTGGAAGAAAACATCTGATATGAAAATATCTTGCTTTTAACATGGTAGAATTATAAAGAATTTGAAGCAGACAAATTCTAATGAGAAAGATGAGACAGCTTCTTGGGTTGTGCTACCAACTCTGCTTATAGTTTCCCTCATAATTTCTAAGAAAACACTTAATTCTTTCTCTCTCATGAAGATCTTTATTTGTGAAAAATTAAGATTTTTTTTTTTAACATGGCATTTAAGGAAAATGGTTTTTACCCTCCAATAAATTCAGTGTGTGAGAAAAATGAAAGATTTCCTGTAAATATGTTTTCTTTTTTATTATTTTCTTCAATTCAAATACATATGAGATAATCTTTTCAAACAAGTTTTTGATGTGCATTTATAAAATGAAAAAAGGTTAAACTATCTTTGCTGCCAGCTTCTGCCTCATTTACCTCGGGGTGGAATTAATCTAATAACTGTTGAGGGGGGGTTTTAACTCTGAATCGTAACTATGAATAGGAAAATATGATGTGTGCAACAGTTACTTTTCTGACAGAAATTGTTTCAACATAACTTCCCTCTGCATATGGCATATGACATTCTATAATTTAAAACAATGAACTTCCTATAAGTAAAAGCGCCATGGTATTGACATTTGGGATTTTTTACTCGCTTTTTAATTTCATCTAATGTGATAATTTCTATCAAGTACATCACTCATTAATTTTTACTTCCCTTTTCATGCCTTTTCTTTGACTTTTGGTTCACTTTTTCTTATTATTTCTGGATGTGACTTCTGACCAGTTCTTAATCTATAGCGTACCATAAACTTTATGTAGCATTTCCAAGTTTTTGCATATTGTTTTCTTTACTCCAAACTTTTTCTTTCAGTAGCAGTAGATGTTCCCTAAAACATACATCTCACAATCACTCTGCAGCACAAAATAATCTGCCCCAATGCAAAAAAAAACCTCTGCAGGTGATATTTTTTCTTAAAACAGGTCATCCACAAATTGATGGAGCTAGACAGTGACTATATGTAGAGAAAAATGGAGGGAGCCAAAACACTAGATTGAAAGATAGATCACCATCAGACCATACATAAAACTGGAGAGCAGAATAAGAGGATGGATTGATTGATTTTATGGTTCCCTGCTAATTCCTTATTTTTCAGATTTGGAATGAAGGTTTCCTGGGGTTTCTCTCTCTCTCTCTCTGTGTTTGTTTGGTTTTTTGTTTTGTTTTGTTGGTTCTTAATTTTAAAGGTTAAAACATCATCAAAACAATATTTCTTCTCGACTGCATAGTACTCAAAGAAAGCAAATTATTACTATCTATCCAATACGATACTTAATAAGACTCCAGAATTTCAACAAATACCAAAATCCATATAACTCTGTGATTTTAATCTTTTAAAGAAATATACAACAGGTCACTTGCAGTAGAATTACACAATTCTAGGAAACTCAAGTTACTGTACTGGGTGGCTAGTGCAATTCTAATTGCTCACCCTAGCTTTCCAGGAAGCCCTTTAAAATTTAAGTGTAAGCCTAAAACATTTTCTTTGCAAACATATAGATATTTGCAGTGCTTGATGGGTTGATAATCAAATTAATAGGGAAGACAGTCAGCCCTGCATACAGTGTGTTGCCAAACTTGCAAGAGGCATGGGAGGGGTTCACATATTTTTGTTTTGGTTTTGCTGCCAGCTGCTGTACTGCTGTGGTGTTTAAAGACAGTGCCAAATACAGGGTTTTAAAGGTTCTCCTATAATTATATCAGATAGAGAAAGGGCAGGGCATGCTTTACTACTGAATCTTTCCTTATTCATTTAGAGCCTGTTTCGAGCCTTGAGAAGTTTTAACACCTAGCAAGGCCTCATGTTCATGTTCTCATTATTCCAGCAGACTATATATTTTTAAAATGCATTCTCAAGCATGGGATTAACACCAAATTCCCTTATCTAGTAACTTTTTTAAAGCGATTTTACTAATAATGCTTCTATCCTCACTGAACATTGTGTTATGTTAATTGCTTTAAGCTTTTCAATTTTTTTTTTAGCAGAATTAAGTATCTAAGGGGAAACATGAGTAGCTAAGTGTTGCTCAGCTATATAGCCTATATGCAGGACAATGGATTGAAATATTTATCACTGTGATGCCTGAGATACAGACTGAATTAATGTTGAGCATGGAAGACATAATTTGATCAAGGCTTGCTAGAGAGCTAGAAAGCCTCTCTGAATAGCTACTCAAGGGAGGATTTCTAAATCTTTCGTCCTTAGCTTCCTGGGCAACTATTTTCTTCACCTCTTCTCTAGATATTCAACACTACATTATTTTCTCTACTTCAAAACTTTTCTCTCAGTAGTAGGTGTTTCCAAAATTACAGGAATCTCTCTCTTAATATTCCTTCTCTAATGTCAAGCAGAGGCAATCTGAAAACCAGTCAGCATCTCTCTTGTGTCTCATTTATTGTCACATCTTCCCAGATGTTCTGTCACATCTTTTCACAAAAACTGTATACTTTTTAGATATTCTCAAGAATCAGGAAACTGCATTGTACAAGTTTCTCTTTATCATCTCCAGTGACTTTCCTTTTCTACCTTATAAAGCAAAGTGATCTAGTCCTCACTGTATGGTACTCCTTAAGCTAATAAACAAGGACTTTTTATCCTCATCAACTACCATTTCTATTATGACAGTACTACCAATCTCAACTGCCTGTATTTAAAAACAAAACGACAACAACAAAAAAAAAAAAAACAACAACAAAAAAAAAAAAAAAAAAACAAACCCAAAACACAGCAACAACAACAAAAAAACCCCAACACATTATTGCTTTCCTATCCTGCCTGCTATTTTTGAAAAGACAGAAAATAACAGAACAATTTTTTCTAGTGTCTTACTCCAAATCTCATCTTGAAAGCCATGACATCTTGAACACATAGTACAAGCACTATGAAAAAAGGTTTTTGACAACTAATTTCTTGTACTCTACTTTGATGTACCCTGTTTCCTCTGATTTGGCCCAAGTACATTACAATTTTGTGCATGTTCTTCTGTCCTTCCTGGGTGAACAAAATAATCTAGCCACTCACATGAACTGATATGATGTTGTCCTCTAAAAATGCATTTTGGTAAATCTCTAAGCCTGTTATTCATTCATTTTCTTGCCCTCTGGGTTAGTTAGATATTTCTGGCAGGAGTCTATGTCTTGAATTCTTTTGTATACACAGCTAGGTGTAATATCCAAAATGTAGTATGGCTGCATAAGCTCGTCTTCTTATGCAGTAATTTACGCCTTTCAATGTAATACACGCAGAGAGAAAATACAGAAATTGCATTATGAATAAGGCTTTTGGGCATGGAAAACGATTTCATACTTGCTGTAAATTTCTTCTTAATGAAAAGACATACACCACATTAAGTATGTGGCCTGAAATCTGTCTTTTAATTACCCCATGCAGAGCTGGGCGTTTGTGGCATTTCTCTAGTTTTGTTTTCCACCTGTTCTCCTTAGAAGCTGGGGAAATGCACTGAGCTACATACAAAGCACACATGCTGATTAGCTGTGTTTGTATGCCCTGCTACATGCATTGCCTGATAATTCATTCACAGATGTGATACCACTTATTTAATCTTTATAGAAACTTGGGTAACACCTTGCAGAGAATGAGAAGATGGTGACAAAAAAAAAGAAAGAACAGGGTGACATATGTCTGAGAGGTCATATTTCTGTCTTCTCTACAAAAAAATAGATTAAAACTACTTGGAGCTCCTTCACACTGATGCCACTGTGGTCTGTCAGGAACAGCCCAGCATAAGCCAAGGACTTAGTAAATGGAAGGAAATTGAAGAGGAACTACAGACATAAAAGGAAAGCAAAAAAAGACATTGCTAGCCAAGAGGTTTACTAAAAAGCAATAAATGAAATAACATTCTGTACACAAACAATATGCAAAGGTTAATAAACATTCAACATTGCACCCTTGCGTAGGAGTTTGCGTGAAAGATTTGACCTGAGCAGCTTCAGCATCTAAGACATTATTTAGTAGTATTATTATTTCTTATCTTTGAATAGAAAGAGCATAGAATTACCTTTCTCTCAAAGCACCAAAATCAAATATTCGTGGACTCATTTAGTATCTTTTATGCCTGTGATTTCAGATAATAGTTGTTTGTGATACTTTTGAGTCCAGCTAATGTATCGCACAAAAACTCCTTAGGGCAAGATAATAGTTGTTTGTGATACTTTTGAGTCCAGCTAATGTATCGCACAAAAACTCCTTAGGGCAAGCATTAATGTAAATTTTGCTTTGGTGAAAAACATCACAATATGATAAGATTTGGTTTGACTCTTGACCACTGAATAATGCACAATTATTAACAGTCTCACATTTTCTTAAATCAGCATACCAGCTTAAGTAAGCATATCAGTATACACAGAATCAGATATTCAAGGCATATATTCAGTGTTCTGTAAACTGGCCACTTAGGGAGACAGATAATTTATGGTATGCTACCTGATGTGACAGCTCTTCCAACTTCTTATGTGAAGTTGGGTACTTTTTTTCTTAAGGTTGGATTATTTGAAAAGGTGGACCATTGAAAATTGACTATGGAAGTCCTCATGCTTCTACAAAAATTTTCTTAAAAATTGAAGGAAAGGTTCAAAAACTGTCAATTTATGAATATGAGAGAAAAATATTTTATAACTTCTCCCTACCCCCCAAGTTTCACCAAGAAGACTGAGATGCTAACTCTGGATTTCTAACAGATGTCTACAAGGAGCTTCTTCCTATGGGCAATATTTTATCTTTTATGTAGTTGGTCAAATAAAAAACTTGTGGTGTAAAGGACTATGTTGAAACAAATTACTTACGAGTACCTGTAGTGAGCTGGCAACAAATCCAGTGTGGTTAGAAAGAGCAAAATAGATATATCCCTTAAAGCCAAGCAATCTCTGCTGGCTCCAGAGGAAAATCACAGAGCCATCCTCCTATTACTTCCTCCTGCATTTGGAGGATTGGCTCATCCTGTTCTTGTTAGGAACACTGTCTCTTATATCAAATATTTCTCCAAGGTTATGGGTATAAGTGTGGATCCTTTTTTTTGCCATCTTGGAAGATGTGTCATTTAGATTCTTGAATGGAAGAATGGCAAGAGTCTGTTCAGTCAACAAAAATAGGTTAGAAATCCTGGCTAAGTGTATCAGCATACTTCTAAACAATTTCAATTTATGGTACCCAAGATTGTATTCAACCAAACTGATCTCTGGACATAGAATTATAAGCTTTTTTTTTTTTTTTTTTTTTTTTTTTTTTTTTTTTTTTATGGAAACAGTGTGTGCACTCAGATCTTAAAGCATTCCAACATTTCTGAAGAGTCCAGATTGTTCTTAACATGCATGCCAAATTATCAACAATTTAGAAAACTGTTGCCAAAGGTCATTCCAACTACATCTGTTTGGAATACAGAAGGGTTTATTGATCTTTTCCTTTGTATAGCTCTTTAAAAAAACATTACATTGTGGAAATACAGACCAGGACAGATGTTGATCACCGCCATTGGAGAGGGAAGGATGGGGAAGGAGGGGCAGGGGGTTATCAGGGTTAAATGGAGGGTAAAATGGAGGGTAAAATACTCCATTGCAATGTTATTGTTAGGTCTCTGTGTGGTAACACTGTTCTCATGATGTGACTTTAAGCTGGTACTTGTGTCCCAACAAATTAGGGAAGCTGGCTCAGCTGGTTGGGACAGAACTCATTAGGCATGGCACTTTAGGTGGCATAATTTTCACAGCTCCAAAGCAAATTGGAGTCCTCCCAGAAACACAGGTTTTATTCTAACAAATCACTTATCCCAGAGGCCATCTTTGACTCCTCTTATGAAGTACAGTGAATCATGATCTTTAGGAAAACTTAATGGCTGTGATCCAATTTAGCAGCTGGATTGTATTAGTCCACATTTTTAAGGATAAAGGTTATAATAACGAGATCTTGTGTTACTGGATTTACTCAATCAGGTTACCTTAATGGTTCTGTAACAGTTTGCTGAGAGTTAGGAGTAATATAATTTTCTTCTAGGCAATACAAAAGAAGGGAATTCCATAGATAAAGGCAGACTAGTGGAAAACAGAAGTGGGGTAAAAGAGAGGGCAAAATAGGAACGCTGTTACTGAGAAACAAGGAGAAATTACAAGACATTAATGATAGAGATGCAGTCTGAGTCAGAGTACTTTAGGGCCTTGAAAGCACAAGTAAAAAGCTTAAACCTGATATACCAGGCAAAAGAAAACAGAGGACACAAAAGACGAGCATGTGTGTGTTAATATGCAAGCACGCTTGCATGATGTACATGTTTATAGAGCTTAGGACTGAAACAAGGGATTTTTCCTGCCTCCCCAACACTCCACAACATTGCATTTTCTATGGGACAATGTTTGTGAATCTCATAACAAGCTAATGAACAAGAGCACTTATTTCAGCTTTTAGGTAGTTAAGGGTGCTCTTATTTCTACTGTATGGTCATATACATTTGTACTGAGGACTTTTAGTTGCATAGAGTTCATATTAATATAGCAGAAAAAATTTGTCTGATAAGCTGTAAAAGCAGTTTTAAAAACACGTTTTAAGGTATAGCTACATTAACTACAGACATGAAAATTTCGTAAAAGTACTTATCTTGATGTGTCTAATGTCTTTAATGTTAAATGGTTGCTTTTTCATGCAAATAGATTCTGCTACTAGGGGAACGAGAGGGAGAAGGCTGGTAGGTTGTTTTGAAGTGAGAAAAAGTAGCCTGTGTATGTTTTTTTGGAGGCTGTCCTTACCCTGCTCCTCATGCAACTTGGGCCAACCAAAACTCACACAGCCTCAGGAGCTGCCAACAGCCCTTATCAAAGCTTGTAGCAGCTTCTCACGCGATTTACACACACACGCACACACAAATCCCCCTCTCCACCGAGGGGAGCTGTAGCTGTCCTGGGACCCTTTCTCCGGGGGACGCCGCGAGCCTGTCCCCTCCGGAAAGCCTGGGAGTGGGAAGGGGGGATGAAGCTGGTCTTCTCTCTGGCTCTTGCTCTCCAGGGTTCATCCAGACACTCGGGAGGACGATTTAATGACCCGCTCCGCCCCTGCTTCCCCCCGCCCAGGCAGCTGCGGGAGGCTCTGGGTCACACGAGTGGGGAGCGGGGGGGGGAATGAGCCGCTGCAGCGGCGGCAGCAGGAGGAGGAGGGAAGGAGGGAGGGCAGGAGGGAGGGCACGAAGGAGGGAGAAAGGAAACCGGGCAGGTGACACCGCGCTAGGTTGCTCCGGCGCGGCGGGCGCGGAGCGGGCGGCAGGAGCGCGGCGGCCATGCACGTCAATGGGAAGGTGGCTCTGGTCACCGGCGGGGCGCAGGGCATCGGCCGCGCTTTCGTCCAGGCGCTGCTGGGCAAGGGAGCCAAGGTAAGCCCCGGGAAGCGCGTCCTCCCTCCCTTTCCCTCTCTCCCCTCTGCCTCCAGCCGGCACTGGCGGGCGGGGGTGATGACAGCCCCCTGGGCTTGGCTCTGCTCGGCGGGCGACCTGTCCGTCTGTCCATCCGCCCACCCGCCCGCCAGTCACTCCTCCCCGCTTAGGTGGCCCTGCTGGACCGCAACTGCGAGGCCGGACGGGAGAGCAAGGCGGCCCTGGACGAGCAGTTTGAAGCGCAGAGGACGCTGTTCATCCAGTGCGACGTGACGGACCCGGAGCAGCTGAAAGGTAGGGAGGGAGCGCTGAGCGCTGCGCTCCCGCGGAAGGCGCAGCGAGCGGAGCGCACCCGGGCTGCGGCAGCCGTGAGCGCTCAGCGGAGGGTTCTGCAGGACAGCCTGCTCCGATCGCTTCTGGCACCGACCCAAAAACGATTTGTTCCTGAACCTGCAGATGTGAAATATTGCTACCGGCATTACTACCACGATTTCACTTTGTTCCTTGGCACATCGGAAAGAAATGCCAAAGTCATTTCCATTGAGTGTTGTGTGTGATATTTTCGCATGAAAGCCTCTGCAGAAGATAATTGCTATTTTATGAGTAATATATATAAACGTTAAAGCTCATACTTGCTTTTTATGAGGTTTCAGTACAGATTCCAAGCTACATTCCCTCGTCACAGGAGTAATAAATTCTGTGCTGGGTTACAGTGCTCTTACCATGCAGCACACTTACTTTCATTGTGTGCTGCCATAGCTGAAAGCAGAACTGGCGAAAAGTTGCATGCTACATTATCGTGGGGTTAACTATAGGGTGATAACACTTCACACACATACTGCAGATGCATGGAATGAAAGCAGCTTCCCTCATGAATGATTTGCATTTCTGTTTTCATTTAGTGGGTAAACAGTATTCCCTACTGAGTATCATATAACATATAACAGGCACATCACTTCATCAAAGTTTCATTATTAAATGGTACATTCATAGGTAGTGACTCAGATTCAGATTTTGACATCTCTTTTGTCAGTGCCCTTTCCCCAGATTCATTTCTGCCATGCTAGATGTGATTAGTTTTTGATCTGTTTTCGTTCATTACACTTCACTGGTCACTTTCTCAACAGTGATCATTGAGCATAGCCATTCCTCTTTCTGAAAACATTGCTGCTGTTCCGGACTTCAGCAGTACCGTCTACTGTTCCAAGCCAGCATGATTATTCCTAATTCAATAGCTTTACATTGTCTGTGCATAAGAAAGATGCTGGAGTTTAAATCCGGGATCTGCTTTAATCAGCAAAGTTTTTATCAGCTAGGTTGATTATTGACTTTTTTGCCAAGTGGGAGGAGTAAGGAGAAATAAAAAGCATCCTAGGGGTAGGAATAATATGTGCTGCTGCACGGGTGTTACCTCAGTGTGCCTTGTCTCCCACAACTCCTCCTCTGTTTAGTGCCAGGCAAGTGCAGGACCAACAGGGTGTGAACCGGGAGCTGGAGTGAGTAGGACAGGTCAGCAAGGGAGTTTTTGGAACCAAGTTAGGAAAAGAGCAATCAGAGTAAAATTGGAACTGGTTCTTGCAAAGAAAAAAGAGTAAGAACAAGTGGCTGCTGCTGCCAATGCCTCTCCAATCATTGCATTAATCCTGCTGCAGGTTTCTTACCATAAATTTGCGGTCATGTTTCACAATCCTTTGGGGATTCTGAGCTGGTTTTGGTGTTGGTTGGTTTTTTTGTGGGTTGTTTTTTTTTTTTTTTTTTGGTTTGTTTTGTTTT
>VWYO01020090.1:279678-304718 GCA_013400275.1 Rhadina sibilatrix
GTGGGGTGGGGGGTGTGAGTTGGGGGGGGGGGGGGGGCGGGGAAGTAAAGAAATCTGCCCCATAAAAAACTGAAGCAGAATGGTTCATTCTCACCTTGTAAAAAGCTGTTGAGCTGTAGCAAATTATTTGCTATCAAATCCTGCTATATATTCCTTTCTCTTTTCTGCCTCCTCCTCTCTAGACTTCTTGTTTTCCACAGTTTGAGTTGAAAATTCATACTCAAGAGCTTGCATTTTCCTTTCATATAGCAATCAAACTAACCTATACATAGGAATGCCCAGGAACTTGCATGCTTGCTCCAACTTGTCTACATCCTAGAAAATCTCATTAAAAAAAAATTAGTTCCGCCTTCCTGTCCAACAACAAAATGCTAAATTTGTTCATGGATATCACAAGCAGCACTTATAGTTTCAGAAGTTTGAAGTTCTTCTTACACAGTTCACAAAATACTTTTAAAGGTTTCCTTATAGCTAGTCAGTGATTTACAACATCACTGTATGAAAAGCAGATGATCTCGGGTCAAATTCCAGCTCTGTGCTAACATGCTTTATGAAACCACAAGTTAGTGGCTCTTTCATTTTTGTTCAGTATCCCTAGTACTGAACTGTCTTAGTTCAGGAACCTCCATAAAATGATAAAACATAAACTGATTACTATTTTGTTTTCTCAAAGGAATTCATATTACCATGTCACCTTGATGGCAATATAGTGCTTATCTTCAGTGCTGAAGATGCTGATGCATTTTCTCAGCATGAAGTACAGATGTATCAGACAAGAGCTGGTAAAGGGAAACCTTATTTAATAGATGTGGTAAATTATGTCAGTCAGAACAGCTGCCCTGAAACACTAGAAAAGTAGCACTTGTACTCAGTTACTTTCCAAGCAATTGTCACTTGAAAAAGATTATGATTAAGGATGTCCTGGGCACCATCACCAAAGAACACTTTTGTTTTGTTTTTAAGCAGATAAATCTAAAATGAAACACAAATTATGAAAACTAACTTACAGGTATAATGTTGGAACACAAGAACATTTTACGCATTGGCTGACATTGGTTCCTAAAGGTAGAAGAAATTAATTAGTGCTCTACTGAAGACTCTGAGTCTAATTAGAATCAGAGTTTCAATATCCGATTTCTTTTAGAATGATTGAATTAAAGCTATGCAGTCAAAGGACAGAAAGAAATGTGAAGAATCAAAGATTTTGTGGGTTTTGTTTCTGATTAAATTGCCATTTGTGAAATCATTAAATAAGATACTGATTACTGACATGTTATTCTCAAAAGCAACTGCAAATATTTTGATTATTTGCATAATTATTTTGCAATGTGTACCGTGCTGTCAGATACAATTCTGGGATTATTACTGTATGATACTTCAGCATCTCTGATCTCCTCTAATTTAAATCTGTAATTTATGTAACCTAATGCTAGGAGATCTCCCCACACTCACCACTATAACTTTATTTGAAAGAATCCTAAATTTTCTGCTGGCAGCTGAAGAGTAAAATTGCCTCCCTTGATAGCACACTGAAACCTCCAATGCACCTTAATAGCCCATCCTCATTATGTGCTGTTGTAAAACACTGTATTTTGGTAGAAAATAAACAGCAGTGTTATTGAGATATCATATGTTTCTCAACATCTAGAAGGACAGTTATTCAGATTATTTTACGACTTCAAGGATACTAGTTTTCCATAGCCAGGATCAAAAAAAGAAAAAAAAAAGGTAAGAGTCAGGGTTTTGACTTAACCAATTTTTGATTTACCTACACTTAGTTACAAAGCTGACTACCTGGATACTCTTTTCTTGACGTGTTTATGAACAACATCTTTTCAGCCAAATGCAGTTATAAAAAAAGGAATCATAAAAAATTCAGCTCTAAAATGCTTTTTTGTACAAAGTCTGCCAGAATATGTCCATCCTAAGCTGAGTCAGACAATTTTTAATTAGATAATTTTAAATTTAACTTTCCCAAAAAATTTTAATAGATAATCTATAAATTATTGTTGGTTAAGAACACAGGATTAAATTATTAGTCTTAAAAGTATAATTGGGGAACTGCACAATCTGAAAAGATCTTTATTTCATTTAATTGGAGGAAATTACAGACATTTTCATCATAACTTAAAACCAAAAAACTGAGTTCAGAAAACACATAAATTTTGAGAGGATTGGAGAGAGGTGGATTCTTTCAAAAGAATGAGAAATCCAACACAAGACTTTAGATGAAAAGTGCCATCTGCTGAGAGTGCAGACATGTTCTTCTCACCCTGGGTATGTGGTTCAGAGTGTGCCTGCAAAATAATTCTTTATTTTATCTGTCCAAATATCATAACTTTTTCATCCAAGATCAGCCACACTTGGTAAGGTTTTTGTGAGGATCACGGGTGCAGATTACAAGGCTATAGCAGGTGTAAGGGACAATATCCAAATGGAAGTCTGCATTTATCTTGAAGACCACCTCTCACAATACCTTTATGTAAAGGAGAACACGTCTCCAGCCACATTAAGAAATAGTAAGTTAATGGATTCCAGAGGGAGAAAAAGAACAATACAGTAATGTTGATTGGACAGCCAAGCAACCCATTTTTCTTGGTTTATAATTGTGGTTTGGACAAGGACTCATCTAGCTCTATTATCTCTGAATTAGAAGGAATAGAAAAGCCCACAAGGAGCCCCAAAGTACTTCCTTCTTCAACTGATTTATTTTCTCTAATCATCCTAAGTGGAATTCTCTTTTTCTGCTCATCAAGCTAAGCCACTGCTCTAGGGCATGACAGGACCTGCACCTGCTCTCCAAAGACAGCATTAACCCCTTTCTTTCTAAAATGTCTTCTGTACAGCCTATCATAATACATGTATATTAAAAAATACATTCCACACTTAAGTCCAAATCTAATTTTAATTGAGGTGTCAGTAAGTTTATGTTCAGAATAAATATACCTTTTAGCAACACAACCAGGCATTAACAATCTTGGTTTTAATAAATCAAACTTATATGTGAAAATCAACATTAAACAACAATAGATTAGCCTTTATCCTAAGCTCTGCTACTTTCCAGGACATGAAAAAGAAATCTGATTTAGTTTCTTATGTGTCAGTACACTGAAGTAAATTCTTCAGAATGCTTCTGTTAAAATATTTAATTAATAGCATCCTTTTTTTAAGTAATCAAAATATATTTTAAAAATATGTTAGCTTAAACAAGACTTGCCAGGAAAGAAAAACAAATCTATTTATGGGAATTTTTTCTTCAAGAAAAACCTAAAGTATTATTTCAGAATTTTTAAATATTCATATTTTGTGGGGGTTTACACTATTCCAGGAAATAGATATTCTGAAAATGTTATTATAAAAATATCTCATTAAGCGCCAAAACTATAGAAAATTATAAAAGCTGATTCATTATCAAGATTCCAAAGCAAATTTGGTAATGAGGTCTCAGGTTCTTTTATCTGTGAATGGGCAGCCTCATATTGCTTGAAAAATGATCCAGTGATATTTATCAAGTAGGACATGCATGCTTCCAAATCTGATTCCTATTAAAACCAAAAAGCATGAAGGATAACTGAAGTTGAACTAGAGGTACTACTTTATATTTTCAACATACATGTCTAAAAATATCAGCTAATGAAAGTAACCTTCTGATTTTAAAAAGTTTTCTCTTTTTTTCCCCAGTTTCTCTAGTCACTATCCATTAGGTTTTAGGCAAATACCAATTTTTCTTTTTTTTTTTTTTTTTTTTTTTTTTTTTTTTTTTTTTTTTTTTTTTTTTTTTTTTTATATGGGAAATTTCTGTCTCAATTATTCTGCAGACCTTCTCTGGTCAAAAACAGTGAAATAATCATGCACACTTTGTCTTTTGGACATCTTAATTTATTTGGATCAATACATAGCACTAGACAGTCATAAAGTACAAACAAAGTTCTCATTTAAAAGCTGAAATAATATTTCCAAAAGACTAAAAGTGTGTCTCAATGCATTTGTCCATTTTAAGTAGAAATTATAAAGCAAATATGAAATTATTACAGAGAGATCTAAAAAAATTGATAAATAGTTATGGAACTCATCACTAATGCAGTAATACTGGAACATTTATTTATTATAAGAGTTATTATCTTCCACCAGGAGCCTTGTCTGCTCTCCTTTTTCCTTACTACTCGCTTCACCCTCAGGTGAAGTGACTTTCTGGGAGAAACTCCCTCCCATGACTCACCCAGGAGGCTGGTAACCCAAGGCTTGGTGTGTCTTTGGACATCTCAGCTTAAAAGTCTGAAGCTCAGTGAGAGGAATCTCACCAGAATTTCTGACTGCAGTAGGGTTCAAAAACAGATTTTAAGGAATCAAGATGATACAGGTTTCAATTTTTTTTTCTCAAAATTCTGTCTTTAAAAAAAGAAATTGTAAAAATCACAGCTAATATTATGCTAACATCTCATATCTCTTAGAATGCCTTCTCTGTATTTGCCTGTGTGGGCTAGCTTTCATTTGAGAGGAATGGTAAAACTCCTGTAACTTTAGTCAGAAAATAATACATATTATTTTATTTTGACCATATGTCATGGTACGTAATCCTAAAAAGTATGAATTTCTTTTGACTTGAGCCTAAAGCAGTTTTAAAAGTGTTAATGTTATCTTCAGATACAGTCAGTACATTTTTTATAATGTAGAACAGGCTATCTCAACAAAAATTATGGGATTCAGATCAGTTTGTCTGCCACTTACAGTTTTAGATATGTGTTTCATCTATAAATTATTTTTTAATTCATTTCCTTCACAGCTCTTATTTCTCATTTCAATATTTTAGTTTGTTTATTTATATCTTATTGTGAGAAATAAATAAACTGCTATTACTTCTATCTATTGCAATTGTGCTTCTGAAGTTATTGAGTTGCAATACTGTGGAATGTCTCTGTGCTTAAAAACTTCAAAGTATAAGATCACTGGTAAAGCAATACAGGTTCTAAGCATCACAAAAAAAAAGCAAATTTCTGTTTGTAGAAGCACAATAGATATTTTAAATTACATCAATAGTTCAGTAAAATATTTTGAATAGTTTCAAATAATCTTTGAGTATCTTCAATAATTCCTTCCTCTCTATACCAGACATCTGTGATCAGAGGAACCTACCTTGGCCTAGAATATATGAGAAAAGGAAAGGGAGGCAACGGAGGAGTAATCATTAATATCTCATCCTTGGCAGGTGAGAAAATTTTCTGCATAAACTATTTCTGCTGGGTTTTCTTCTGAAGTAAATGAATCATACTGATCAGTCTTACTTTTTCTTCTTTTTATGGCCTTTCCCTGATTAGAAATATTTTAACTGGTTTTCAACATAGCAGAATATGAGAACAGAAGGAATATACAATGACCACAAATTTCATTTGCTTTTTTAAACACAATTCAATAGAAAAAAAATCAGTAATTTTCCTAACCTATCAGTACTGTATTTAAAATCTTGAGCCTGACATAAATTCCTCTATTCAACTCCAGAGGAACACAAATGGAGGAATATCTAAGACTAGACCATACCTACTTTATTGCCACATACCCACTCTGTGATCCATAGTCCTTTCAGATGTGATCTACCTGTACTTGAGAAGTCATAAAATTAACACTCACATTTCACCAAGCTTAAGCAAGCACTTTCTTTGCTCACTACTTATCTATGCTATAACTGTATTTCAATTTATTGGTATAAAAATAGAATTCTGTGGATCCTACATCAGTTGGGGGTAGTGCTGCCCCATTGTGAGACAGAATTCTGCACCATTTCCTGTAGATATACTCAGTGTTTCAGTGATTGGGCTCCCAGCAAAAAAGCACAACTGAGAGGGAAACTGTACATGGAGAATGAAGTCACCTGACAACCTTCCTCAAAAATTTTGTGGGGAAGTACTCGCATTCTCTCTTTTCTGTTTGGAGAGGTAGTTCTCTCTTTCTACTGTCAGACTATCTGTGAAAAATAATACATATGCTACCTGACACTCAGATTGTCAGAGGGGTTTTTTTTTGTATGTGCAGATTACCAAATTCTAGTCATTTCATTCCAGGATATTCCGAAGGAACAATGAAGTCAGTTAAGATAGCACTGGCTATAGTTAACTGATCGTGTGTAGGTGTGGATGTTCTGAGTAGTTTTAAGTTCTCCTACAAACCTTAGCTTTTGTGATAAAAAATCCAGTTCACACTACTGACATAATGCACATGGATCTTGAGGATCTGACATAATACATGCACATAAGTCAAAAGGATGAGGGTGTCTTAATAAAAGACTCCATGTACCTTTAAGTCAGCATTTGTCATATTGCCTGACACACTGCCTACTGGCACCAGTAAGTTTATCTCTATAGGCTGAAATGGGCATTGTTGGGTCCAAATTAACCTGAAGGAAACTGCTGTTGCAATGCAAGAGGTCATCAACACAAGTAAAAGATTAAACATTTTCACAAAAACACTGATACCCAAGGCAGTGCTTAAGAAAGGGTAGGGGTAGCAAGTGGTTTGATTTCTTTTCTAACTGGTCTCAAAAGAACAAATTTTTTTTTTTGGTTTTAGGCCCTAAAATCTTGGCTGTTCTGTTTGTTAAGACAAACAATCGTTTGTTTGCTTTGGTTTTACATGGCTTGTGTTTAACAATTGTTTCCAAGGTCATGAGGAAAAGCACACTTCAAAAGCTAACATATACTAATTTTTATTGCTTATTTATTTACTATGGTTTGTGCTAATGATTCTAATTCTCATTCCCAATCTGAAGGTCTAAGTCCTGAAGTTTATTCCATATATGAAAGATAAACTTCCATTGGCTTGCTGAACATCCCCTTCAAGTGTTTTCTTAGAGCTAGCTTCTGTTGATCATTAAACTTTTGAGTGGTTTTATCCCCGCTGCCCAAGTTCTCTGTAAGATACAGACAGCAAATCTTCCTATGTCTTTCTGAGCAACAAGGAGAGTTGTACATAGTGCTCATGTAAAATTCAATAGTATTTCCTTTGCACATTAATTAGCTACCAGTACATCAACACGGGAATTTTGCCAATGATTTGGACTAGGGACAGAATCAAGCGTTACAGTATTGCATTTCCAAACACCCATGGTACTACTGAAATTAATTCTGTGAAGTGGATGCTTAAAAGTGCTAATTCAGCTGGATCAAAGCCAGAGCCTGTCTCTCCAGTAGTGAGTCTTCCTTCATTTAGTCTTGATCCTGGACAGGACTTAAAAGAGGGGCAGGAATATGTGAACACGTGCAGCAAGCAGTTTACTATGTCTCAAAGCTACAAAATTTAATTCTATTTGATTTGTGCATTCATATCAAGAAGAAGTAATTCTGCTAAACTGAGATAATGGAAAAATGTGTTTTACTTCAAATTTGGCTCCATAAAAAAACAATTTCAATGATTGCAGATTTTTGCATTGGAATAGACTTTATTTTCAAATTCAAGGAATAAAATGTTCTGAAATTTCTTCTGTAGTAAGCTATACATGGTACCTTTAATTGCACTTAATGGAATACTTACAAGCAACAGAGAAAGCATAAAAAACTAAATTTAACTCAAGAGGCTGTTTAAATTATTAAACTTAACATGGTCTTTTACCTGGTCGTGGCTGGTACCTGTACCCTTTTTGCAAAGGGTAAAAAGGCAAAAGGATATATTCAAATATAGACACACACTTTTGTTTTGATGGCTTTCATATTTTTAAGAAGGTTTTCTTTGAAATTGAATTTGTATCTCTCTGTATTTTAGCAGACAAAAGTCAAAGTATTCACTGAGAAACATTAGAAGTTTTTAGCATAGTATCATGCTACTTTTTTGAGAGGCTGTTCAACGTGTAGTGAATCTGGATACCTTTCTGCTGCACAGACATATCGGTGGTTTGATTGCACTCAAAGCATTCAGATCCCACAAACAGCTGGTTTGTCTTCCCTTTATTGAAAGCTTTAGCCATAAGAAATACTTAAAGTACCTGCTGCAGCAAACAAATTTTTTTAGGACCAGATCCTATATGTATTACAAGAACAAAACTAAGCATATGGTTGCATCACCAAGCAAGGACTCTATCACAGGGGAGCAGAAGTGTCTGCTGTACAACTGGGGCCTTCAGTTCAGCATCATGACAGAGCATTGGTCCCTCCCCTTTGTGAAAAGGAAAATGTGCAGTAGAATCTCCCAGAATGAGGTAAAAAAATTAGAAGCTATTCCCTTTAGACTTCAGTTCATTATAAAAAAACTATAGAAATGGCACTGCTTAGAATTTTTGCTGGGATTTCTGTTTTACCTTTGTTTTGGCACTCAGAAAGACTACAATATCATGGGGGTATGCAGATAGAAAATCTGAAAGGACAAAGTCCAGCTTAAAAGTAAAAAGGCTAATAAATCTTATTCAAAGAAAGGAACTTACTCAAGTCTCTGAGGGTAACATGTTCAGTGGGAGAGCATAACTGGGGAAAATGCTTAATTCTGTTTTTATCAAAGTTCTTTGTTCCATCAAAGTGGAATGAAAGAAAGTACTAGTTTCAGCAAAGCCTACTGATACAATTCAAACTTGTTGATAGAATTCTCCACTTCCAGTGCTAATTTCTAAAGATGTGGTTATTGCAACTATTGACCATGATGAATAAAGAGTTGTAGTGAGACACCTGACACCATGCCTACAATGGTAGAGTGATCTTGACACCAACAAGGAGAGTGGATTATAACGAAGGGCAAGAACTGTCTCTCTCAGCCTGCCAGGAACTCAAAAAAATAAAACATAGCAATTAACACTGGAGCACATAATTATCTTTGGTCTGCTTGAACTAGTTTTGGTAAACCAAAGAGCATCTTGAGTCATTGCAAAGTCATTTGCAATTCACCATGCAGCAACATCTAGAGAGAAAAATCTAGACATAGCAGCCCCCCCACACACCATCTAAGAGAGATTAAACCCCAACTGTTTCATTTTCCAGAAGTACGCTGACCCATCACCATCAATTTGAACACCCCCCTCTTCTTCCTCCCGTTATTTTGTGCATAATGGTCTTTAGTCTGTTTCACTGCTGCTCTGCTTTGCATAAGATAATTAAATATTTATGGCAGCAGCAAATAGAATCCAGATTTTCTAACAAATGAATACCCTAACTTATATGTTATGAACTCATCTCTGCTCACTGGTTGAATAAATATGCAGACAGAGGAGACTCAATATGACACAGTGGTTCATCATAAATTACTTGCTAGGAGAGTCACTGGGACACATCACCAACAGTTATTCCAGCTTTGCCCATGGCAGGGAAGTGGCTCAGAGTTGGAAAGCCCATGTTGTGGCTCTGAACACTGAACTCAGGAACAAAAGTGAGACAGGACTGTTAATGTTTTATGTGAGGAATGCTAGGACTCGTCTTATATGCTTTATCCAAAAGTGAGATGATTTTTTTCTTGGTTCTCCACTTAAGCAAAAATAATTATTTCAATTAGGAAAGAACTGCTTTTCAAAAAAATAAGCTATTTGTTCCTCTCTTCCTGCCTAATTATTCCTGCTGTCTATGGAATTTAAGTCTTGGAACTTTATTCCACTTCATTATTGTGAGCTGTGCCCTTCCTTTGTTAATGTCTTGACTTTGTTTCCCTTCCCTCTCAAGTAAAAGGTAATTTTTCTTACTGTGGTTAAAAAATAAAAATAAAATTACTTCTAAATTCTTCTGTGTTTCCCAGTAGATGTTGTCAGTTTTATTTCTGTTAGCTGCAGCCTAATTAGGATTTCCCTTACTTAAAGTATGTAAAAGTACTTGAGAGTTGGTTGGTTTCTTGGTTTTTTTTAATGGTATTGTATTATTTCTAATGTGCCAATATTCCAGTGTTTCCAATAATTTGAATGGTGATCATCAAAAGTCAACAAACAGGAATATTAGGCATTTGTTGTGATCACAACCCAGAGGAAACGGTACAAAAGCCATTTCATAAAGTGAGTTCTTAAGCAGAACCATAACATATTCATCCAAGCTAAGCAAATATATACAGTTTTAAAAGAACAACCAGACAATAGGTTAAGTTCTTCATTTCCCAGTATTGAACAGTGCTGCTCTCACAGGATCACCAAGATACCATTTAAATCAAGATAAAACCTTGAAGCTCTCAGGTTGGTCATTAGAGCTTTGTGCTGTCTTAGAAAGTTCTTTCCTTCAGACAGAAACAGATTCCAGAGCAAAGAGCCCATGCAAGTCTGGAATATAAAATTTTTCTGGCAAATCCAAACTTAGAGCTAGATAGTGAATTCTTCATCTCCACCGGGGTAAGTCTTGAATGTATCACCTTAAGATTTGAAGTATGAAAGATAAAAAAAAATATGAGTTATTAATTGGGATTACTTCCATTAGAATCAAACATTATGGCATTTAAAATTACTATCCAGTTTTACAATAGCACATTCAAGAAAAAAATTTATCCTCTAGCTTTCAGACAGGCTGAAATTTGCTTTTCATAAGGGCCTGAATTTCAGGTGCAACTACAGCATCTATTTGGTCCAGTTCAGCTTTCATTGAATAGTAGAACTTGTTGGCAAAATTGGCAGAAACGACTATGCACTCATGGTCTTTCTTCTTGACTAGCTTTTTGCCATCAACTCAGTCTTACCAGAATTAACTTCTTAGTTTTCTTCCAAAACCTTTGTTCTCTCTTCTTTCTCTATTATAAATAAAAGTTTTGTGCTCTCCCACTCAGACCATAAAGGTTTACAGTGTTAGCAGAAAATTTTTATTTTGCTTCTTCTATGCCCACACTTCCTTCATGAACACACTGTAAATGATTGCAGGTGTCCAGTTGCCACATTAGATATCAAGGCCTATCTAAAAGACTTTGCTCCTTAATATACTTTAAATACTTTACTGATTCATAGATGCCTCAAAATTCTCATTCTTGAGTGTTTTCTTCCAGATTGCATCCTCTATTTTAAGTCATATGTCATAGATACTTTTCCTTTTAAAAGTTGTACTTTTTTATTACTCTTCTTTTGCCTGCACATTTTTATTCATGTAATTTTTTCTTATCCTATCCTAGACTACAAAACACAATTTACAAATGTCTGCTAACCCATTTTGTCACACCTCTCTCACAAATTTTTTTACATTATAGACCTATACGTGTAAGGTAATCATAAATTAGGAATATATGGCATCTTCATTCAGCTACCTTTTTATTTTAAAGGACTCATGCCTGCTGCATTCCAGCCTGTGTACTGTGCTACAAAGCATGGTGTAATTGGATTCACACGGTCCATAGCAGTAAGTATGCATTTTCCAAAAGAGTGTCAGCAGCTCCTTGGCAACGTACTTAAGTTTTTCATGTTCCTCCTCTATAGCCACACAACTAGAACTAATTTTATGAAAGAAAGCCACGTGTCTGAAGCAGTGGAGCTTCTCTCCTTGCACAAAGGGAATCCAAAGATGGAATAAGTATGGCATCTGTGTGTTTATGACCAATTTGAGGTTTGGAGAACATGGAAGAAAGATATTACCGAGTAATTTAAGGACAGTGGGAGGAGTCCAAAAGCCAGATTCTAATTCAAGTTTTAAAAATATTTTTTCAGAACCCTGTTCCAGTCATTTAACATTTTGGTTTCCTAATTTCTATGTCAGGTCAATGACGTTTTTTATGATAAATAGGCACTGAAGTGTATAAAAGTGACTTTAAAGCCTCATTATTTATTCTTACTGACTCTTAATACTCTGAAAGTGAAAATTTACACATTCAGAATGAGGCATGTAAGATGACCATAAGTCTCAGCCTCTAGCTCCAAAATTAATTTTTAGTTAAATAGAACAAGCAGTGTAATAAAACAACTTGGAGGGAGAAATACAATTACACTATAATAGATTAATCTTAAAGATAATCTACTCACATAAGATTTCCAATCTGATTTCCAGAATTAAACACCTGAAATCATAATATCAATTTAATTACACTAATTACACTCTATCCATATTTTATGGCCCCATCACCACACAACTCCTTTTTCAGAATAACATGAAGAGAAGAGTGTGGATAAGTGTTGCATATATCATATTATACACATCAAGAACATGGCACCTAGTTTTCTGGTTTTGTTTTCTCATTAGAAATATAAATATCACCATCTAAGCACAAAAGTAAATTAAAGGAAATGCTGCCTTTAAGGAACATGAGAGTGCCAAGCTAAAAAAGAATGATAAACATAGTGAGCTACAGTATTTACCAGGAAAGGCAGTTCAGCCTGATGTTGGGCAGGTCTGATACCTTTCATCTAGGACTTCAGTTTCTTGTCTCCCCAGACCAAAAGGGCAGGCTACCGTACTGTGAAAATGACATGTGACTTACATAATACCTGAAAGGAGTCCGTTAAATGTGAAAATAAACAGAACACAGTGTTTAACAGTCTTGGTTATCCTTGGATATGCCATGTATCATTCATCAGTTCTGTGCTATTGCTAAGCTCATCCAGCATTCGACACATACCTGGATGTTGATCAGACTTCTTTGCTACATGCACACTTTGGTAGAACCACAAATAAGGGGTCCTATGTCTCCCAGAACAACTTGTACTTCTTTCTTTCATCATGTTCCTGAGCTGCTTCCTGAGAAAAAGTCAGTTTGCAGGGACTTTCCAGTGGTGATGCTCAGTGATAGATTCATACCTTGGCAGGGACATCAGAGCAGTTAGCATTACAGCTGTACGGACGGGATAGGGAACATATTGTATTTCTGTTGATGTGAGAAAGGTATCTTAATACAATATTTTTAAAATAATTTTATTTCAGAGTTTTCTTTTAATAAAAAAAGCTCCTATAAAATTGTAAGCATACATTTGGAAGAACTTTATCTTTTTTTTTTTTTCTTAGAAGACTTATATCATCATCCTATAATATTGTTAATGGCATTCTAAAGAGCACTAAGAACAAAAAGTATTAGAAAAAAACAGCTTCATGGAAAAGAGTTCTTATTTCTTGTAGAATTATTCTCCTAACAAAAGAAATGTGGGTTTGTTTGTTTTTTTTTCCAGTTATCTAGTGTAATTACTAGAGAAAATGTGCTTCAAACTTAGTGTTAAAACAATCAGTAGTAACAAAAATCTTCTTACTTAGCAAGGCTGAAAAGCAGTTTGTGGTAAATCTCATTCTTTGAAAATTTGTTTACACAATACTGTCTTAAAATGTTCATGAAAAATGCCTACTCCTTTACTTTTTTTCTAGTTAACTGCTAATATGGAAAACTATGGTGTGAGACTCAACACAATTTGTCCAGGATTTGTAAACACACCGATTCTTCAATCAATAGATAAAGAAGAGAATATGGGACAATACTTTTCATATAAAGATGAGATAAAAAATATGATGCAGTTCTATGGCGTTCTGGAGTAAGTCAAGTCAGATACAGTGTGGTTTTTGCACTTTGTTGATGAAGAACAAAGACACATTTTCAGCAAAATTAAAATAAAAGGGAAATGCTGCCTCAGATAAAGATTATCAAATATGTTATCTGTATAGAAAGAAAAAATGGCAGCTATCTAAGCCTATTTTAAGAGCACTATCTGCACAGTGATATATCCCTTTATGCATTCCCATTGCCCAGCAAAGTCCAAATCAAATTAGCAAGTTAAATATAGTGATTTTAGTTTTTTAATAGCCTTTGGTATTCCCTCATGAATTTGTTTAATCAAACTTGTAAGATACAGGATATATAATTGGCACTGAATTTTCACAAAATTTTCAAGTGAACCAAGATAGAAATCAGACCATGAACTGACAAAACTGGATTAAGAGCACAATAGTAACTACCATGGATCAGACTAAAGAGTTACCTGGCCCATTACAGTCTTGTCAACAAAGGCTGAAAGCAGACAGCTTGGACAGACTGAGAACATGAGAAGCATAAAGTGATATTTTTTTAACACTTTCTTATCTTCCAATAATTTGCTTCCAAGATGCTTCTGCACAAAGGAAATTGTATGACTGTGTTGTTTCAACCCATACTTTTCTTTATGTAAAATATTTTGCACCTATTGGCCACAGCAAACTGCATGTGAAATTATCCTTTATGTTAATTTATTTAATTTTCTGTAGCTCTGCTACAGAAGCAGGATAAATCAACAGCAAGGAGCTGCAGAGGATTGTTTAAGGATTACTTCTGTCCAGTTCCCTGACAGAGAAAACTTTAATAGGAAGCCCAGTGGCAGCTGGATATCCACAGGCATCCATCAGAAACTAGAGCAAACAAATGATGATTTGTAAAGAAGCCACTTTAGATGTATGTCCTGATTGAGGAGAATACATCTCTCTCCTGAAACACTCATACCACTTCTGCTTTTCCTCAAAATAAATTTGTTCAAATGCCTTTTTTAAAAATTTTCAGATATATAGAATTACATTGAGTTTCTTGTCCTTTTTACATGTTCATGACTCTGAAATAACTTTTTTTTCAGCCCTTCAATAATTGCTGAGGGATTGATAACAATAATTGAAGACGATACTCTAAATGGAGAAGTTATGAAGATCACAGCATCCCAAGGAATTCATTTTCAGCAATATGGGCAAACACCTTTTACATCATCAGATAAATAATTGTTTTGTGCTAATTACTTTTAGCTTTTCTTAAATAGAAAAATTTTTGAAAAGGATAATTTTGGGGGAAGAAATATTAATGTTGTTTCTGGATCAGTGACAGTGTTCAAACATTTGCATCCTAATAACAAAGAGATAGCTGAGAAAAGCTGTTGTGGGAAGATGCTACCACCTTATTCCGATTCTATAAGCACTACTAACAGTATTTATTTTGTAGAATAAACACAGTGCTCTGAAAACTTTTTTATTATTATTATTTAGTAGTAGGGGCCACTTTTTTTCATTTTGGTTGATCTGATCTACTTACTCCAAGCACAGTTTAGTTGATCTGACTTACTTTGTTATAATTCTTTTCACTGTCATGCCTACTTATTTACATCTTGAATTCTTCAGACCAAAAATTCAGTCCAGGCCTCTAGATCACAAATGTAGCCATAAAGAGTTAAGGATTAACTTCCTCTTCTGGAATGTTAAATATGTGCAACTTAATATGGTGTATATCATATAAGGAAGTACGGATTTTTGCCATTTTGGATTTTAGATATTTATAAAATATTTCAGAAATATTTTTGTTTTCTTTTATAGATATATATATGTTAATTTTCTCACTCTGTATATACAAGGATGAATATTTTGGCATTGACTGAAATGTCTGCTTACCTATTAAATCTTATTTTCTAAACCTTTAATTTCTTGCCTTCATTGAGTAAAATCTCAATTCAATACTGAATAATCTGGTTTTTATCATGTTTAAACATGTGCCTGTTGGTTTCACAGTACATATTCTCAGATGTAGCATGTAATATAGTAGTAATGAAAATAAAAATGAGCTTCCTAAGTCCCGAGCACTACTGGACCTTCTGAATCCAGGTCAATCCTCAGCTACATTTATGCAAAAAATCTTCATACTTCATGGGTTACATCCCTGTGTAAAATAATTTTTTTGCATGTTTAATTAGGATCATAGCATAAAAATATTTATGCTATGAGAAAGCTGGAAAGTTAATATTTACCCTCCTTAGGAGTACTGACTTTAATTTCACTGATTTTTGTTGCTGAATGAGTGGAAACAATCTGTGTAAGTCAGGGAGTAATAAGTCGTTGGGGAGAAGAAAAGAAACACATACTTTGAATTAGTCATCATTCTCCCAATGCTTCCATCATGTTAACACTATTTTTAAAGCTCATTTTGAATGCACACAGGATGCTAACCACACCTTTAGCATCCTTGACAGTGTCTGTATATCCCTCTGGATTAAAAGCTACTATCTGATTTGATAGTATTAGTTTCATTGTTTGTCTCATTGAAATCAGTGTTTCCCAATACGTGGCAGAGTAGTGTAAAAGATGTGATGAAGACTTGAAGTCAGCATGTGTTAGTTAGCTAATAATAAAGCCAATCATCATCTCCTTGTTAAGCAGGATTTCAATGTAGTCTAGAAACTAGGAAAGGTTTAATAAATAATGATTGTACATGCAAAACATGAAACCACCAAACACCACACTAGGACAATAACTCAGCAGCTTCTCTTAGTAACACACTTCAAATAACAATAGGAATATTGTTGATGGTACATTGTTGGCTTGATTGCTTTTGCTCATCTCTGCTCCGAGACAAAAAGAAATTTCTGCTAAACAGGGTGGGTTGACCTTCCCAGGGAATCAATGAAAGAATAAATAATTTAATAACGTTAGTAATAAAAGACCAGGAGTCCAATATATGCTCCCTGAAGGAAGAAAACCAGAAAGAAATGTAAAGTTAATTACAGCTAATAATTTTAGTCATTGCTTAATTAACTTGTGATATTGCACTTCTGTAAAATTCTATTACTATGAATTGGCATTATTCTAAGATTCCATTTATGTGGTATATCAATAGTCACACAAGAAAAAATTAGATTCATAAAACATGCAATTAGGCTCCAGGACACCAGAAAGCCTATATCTGGGAAAGAATTTAAATCTTTTACATGTATAGGTCTTTTCTTCTGGATTAATTTTGTAATTCAAAAGACAGATATTTTGAAATCAAAGCTGTACAAAAAAACTTCATGAAAGGCATATACTGCACTGATTTCCATCTGATAATCTGATAATCAAGCCTCAGAATCAAATACACATTTAAAATAAGGTAAATCTCAAATTATTAGCACATCTGGAACCTACTGGAAGAAATATGTACAGTGAAGCAAAATCCTTGATGCAAATCACAATATGAAAAACAGCCATCAAAGTTCTACCTTTTAATTAAAAAGTGCCCCAAACCAATTACAGCTTTCCAGTCTCAGATAGTCTGAATTGAAACACATCTGAGGGTTTTATCTGCACAGGAAGAACAAGTCCTACATATGTTTTGGAAGAGTTTCCTGTAAGACTTCCCCCCAAACTTTGGAAGTCTTCCAGTCAGAAAGAAATAGAGCATATGTTTGATTTAAACAGAGAAACACCAGAGAAGCAGTAGGTAGAAAGATGAGTTGCAGGGGGAAAGTGAGTTTCTTTTTTTGCACAAAGACTGTTTTGAAACTTCATCTTCAGTTAAAAGTCTTGACATAATTCCAGGACTTAATTTATTTTGCCTGAGAGACCATAATTTTTAGGACAACTGTTCCAGTGTTGTAGAAAAGCTCAGCCAAAAGGAAAAATAAATATTTTAAATGAAATACACTAATTGCCAAGAACATAAAATAACAAGTAATATTCTACATTTGTATAATGATCATTATTTGGAATGAACACTCAACCTCATGTGACACAAGTTTACTTCTCAGCGAGTCCTTAGAGTTTCAAATAGGATTTTTCTGAGGGGTAAAGAATAAATATTACCAATGAGCTCCATTTTTTTCAGTGCTTATGATCCTACACAAAAACCCAAATCATAAGGCATTTCAAACACTTTGTGGCATTACAGTGTTAGTTTATTTGTAATATTTAATGCCTTAGTTCAAGGCTCTTAAGCAGTACATAATCTACATAATTATGTGGATTGTTCATTGCATTCTGTATAGTTCAGAATGACCTGGAATTAACCTGTATTATGAGTGCCATAAAGTCATATGTGTGTCAGTTTTGTCATTGATGGGGTGAACCATGGAGTAAAAAATCCTTCTTGTAGTTTCCTTAAATTAAGGAAGTCTAGATATGAGTGACTAGACCTTTTCCTCTTGTTTGGAATGTAAGCTTTGCAAGCAGTAAACCAAAAATAAACTTCAATAAAACCAAAATCTGATTTCCACTGAAATTGTGAATATGAGACTAATCTTTAAAAGAACAGCATTAGATATCTAAAGCTACAGCTTTTGGGCAGGATGGAGCCTTTCTGACAGATGATGATTTCCTTCCTCTAGTGTTGAACTGCTCTAAACTTTCTACAGGATGATTCTCCAGCTTGAACTTCCCTTTTAGCTAAGTCTATTTGCTTTGCATCAAGAGATGTTGACAGTTTTCAACTTCAGCTCCAGGAATCCAGATGGTGCAATGAAAGTGAAGGATAATACCATATGACTTAGATTTTTTTTTTATTCTCCCTCCAGTACATAAAGGAACAGCTTATTGTCAGGTCAAATTTAAAATTAAAACAGAAAGGGACAGTAAACAAGAAGCATTATGCTCTTACTCTGATGGGGAAAGTAAACAGGAAGAGAACAGATCAGGTAAAAATAAGGTTCAAAGGGGCTAAACCTGGAACATCTTTAAAATAAGTAGCTTAAACCCCACTGTTTAAGTGAAAGGCCATTTTTTTGCACCATTTCCCAAATGTAAATCTGAATGTTTTCTGATTTGTATAAAGACAGTCTAATGCATGGTTCTCTCAGAGATTCAGAGGATAAATTCAGGATCTTCACAGTAAAAATGAATCTTAATGAAAAAAGCTGCACTATTTCAAGCAATCATTCAGCAGTGAAGTATTCAAACAGCTATACATTCAAGTCCTTCTATTTTTCAAAATCTCTGTGTTAATTCACTGCTGGCATCTGCTGGGCAAACTTTACAGAGATTATTACTACTGCCAAGGTGGAATTAATTTCTTGCTACAAGAATTGCACTTTTTTAGCTTTCACTTTCATCATTCACTTTCCTATCCCTCCTCCTTTCACACAGAAGAGAGGTTGCACAGGACAAGATGATCATCTGGTGACAGGTCTGATATCTGGTCCCAGAATTCTGAACGGCTGAAGGCTCTAGATTTAGCCTCATCAAGCAGAGGTAGTGACGTCCAAGCAGAATGAAAAAGATCTAATCCCTTATTTTTCACCCCGACCTTGCCAACTCCTTCTCTTCATCTGTACACTGGACTGTGTTAAACACAAGCATTTCAGAGGGGAACTACACTCCAGCTACAGCAAAACAGCTGTGCTTCTTCAGCAGCCACTGAGAACATATTCACTTAAGGCATCACTCCTTTCACTGACTTCAGAGAAACTGTAAGGCCAGTTTATTAGTTCACATCATGCTCCACATCAAAGAAATGGTCAAGGTATCTCAGGAGCTTTTTTCTCTTTGCAATGGAACCTTTCCTTGGCAGCCACAATCTTGAGAAAGGAAAGAAAGAATAGGAAATCAGGCTCTCAGTCACACAGCTTTGAACTCATTACTATAGGACATGAGAATAAGCACACTTTTGCTTGCTTGCTTCCAAAAAAAAAAAAAAAAAAAAAAAGGTGATTAAAATAGAAAAATAGAAGGAGGATAGTGCAAATGCTGAGCTATCAGACTGAATTTTAGGGANGCTAACTTTTAGTGCACTTTCCCACAGCTGCAAACAAACAAAACTCACAGAAGTGAAGAGGAAATAAAGATATTTTTGGTATACAGGAATGTAAAACTCTTCAGAAAAAATAGTTGTATTTTAGCTCATCTAGCAATTCAGATTTACTTTAAGTGACTAACACTTCAGAATCTTGTACAGCATTTGACCTTGAAGCATTATTTCAGCAATTAACACCACAGGCATCTAACATCATATACACACGAACAGTGCAGTTCTCAAGAAAGACCCAGAGATGGGCAGAGAATACTGAATTCTCTACTACTTATTCTGGAACAGTTCTTACAAAAATGAAAGAGCTTCCTTGTATAAAATCCTTCTGGCAATTTCACTTCAAACAGATACAGTGTTCCTTTATGGAGCTTTTATCCTTCTCTGCATTTGTAAATCTGTTTAAATATGCTGCCCTCAGCAATGCTTACAAATTAGCTGACACTTACAAAAACTATTGCTCTTGTTTTGATTTAAGAGAGTTACTATACTTGGGAAATATTAATGCAAGACTAGAGAAAATAGAGCTAGCATTTTTTTACATCTCTCTCTATATATATACATATATCTTCACATATATGTACCTACAATCTACACATACAATAGAAATCTTTTGTTTTAGAGCAATAGTCATTATCTCTGAATGACCCTGGAGATAGTAACTTTTATAAAAGCTGTGAAGCATTATTTCTCAGTGATGTTTATCTCTGAAATTTGGGTCTTAAGATCATGAAATAACCTTAAATCTGTATAAATTATATTTTATTGAGAATTTTTTTACCTAGTTGAATGTGCAGTTTCATTTTTCTGCTCAGTTCCTGAAATCTATCAAAATTAGATTTGCTCCTTAATTTAAACAAACATACATTAGCTGATGTATAACCTTTGATATACTAGGGATCCCTCAAATGCTACCTACTGAGGCAAATCTATGTTCTTATCTATTATAATTTCCTATATATTATTTTATATACTATCATAGATAATCACTGGAAGTTTTGTGATGCTATACAAGGGACATTTCCCAAATATTTCATGACAGAGTCTTTAGAATCATAGAATCACTTAGGTTGGAAAAGATATTTAAGACCATTTAGACCACCCTTGTGGCAGGGCATATTTACATTTTTCATATGGATTCTCCTTCTTTTTTTTATGCTGCTAGCATTATTAATTTTTACTTGCAGAAGGGGCAAACAAAATGAAACAATAATGCCAAAACTCAAAAAAAGGCATAAAAGAACATACATTGCCATTTCTTTTATTGAACAGAACTGTGCACTGAATACAACAGTGGGTTCTGCTTAAAAAGAATAATTGTGCTATGCTGTGGCCAAAACCAAAGATATGGCCACTAGGCCAACCTCTGGGACTGTGTTCCTCTAAAAATCATCAAATATATCATCTGAGTAGTCTCACTTTTCCTTGTCATTCCCCATCATGTCTACTATGTCAAACATTCAAAAACAACAACAACAAAAAAGAATAAAGTACAAACATAGAACAAAATGTTTCTATAAAATAAAAGCTTGTGCTACTCAACTGAACTGAAGACAAATATCTGTATCTTGCAGTACAGATATTTGTCTATGACATGTACATAGTACATACTGAAAGAGTAAGGTTCATTCTTATGAACAATGAAGAGTCTGTATAAATATTAGTATGGATAGTAAGTTTCCTGTTGGCCATTATTTTTCCCTCAATTTGTCATTGTACCATGTAACTGTTAGGGAAAAAAATTGTTAAAACAGCTGAAGGAAGAAAAATTATTCAGTACTCACTCTACACATTGGAGTGAAATTCAAACTTCCTTTCCAATGAGAATTTCTTAAAACATTCGGCCCTGAAAACACATTTGTAGCATAAATTAAAATACTCCAGGGTGACAACAAAGTTCCGTAGAGTCTGTTTAACTGTCCTTATGTCTATAAGGACTAAAACCTTATTAGACATTGGTTTTGGCCTCTTCAATTAGGAACAGCTTGAAAAACAATCATAATCATTTTAAATAAACTAAATGAGTTTGATTTCTGTAAATTTTAAGCCTTGGTCCTTCATTTACAACAAAGCACTTTTGTTCTCAAGTTAAATGACACTTCAGCACTGAAACATTTGTCATGCTGGGAAAACATCTGTATTTAAAGCAGGATTTGCATGCTAAGCTTCAGGGAAATGCTAAGATGTCATCAACTTCAGCGAGCCTGAACCAGCCTACAAGTCAGCTGAATCTGTGTTAAGTCTCTGTGCTAGACAAAAAATAATGGCATAGCACAGAGCACTGAGGCAACCACTGCATTAACTGCAAATTGGTGCTGATGGAATCTTCCTTCTTTGCCAAATCTTTCTGTGGGGACAAAGAATTCTGGACAGCCTTTGAAGTCAGGGAAGCTGAAAACTATGCAAGAATCCCCCCAAAAAAATGGAAGTTTCTGCCTCTCTCCAAGACCTCTCTCCTACATGGCATTTTTCTCCATCTTCTGGATAAAAGTGAGCTGAATTAGCTGCTTCCAATATCCCTAAATTTCTTGATATTCAAAGAAACATTCAGTTAAAAGTCATTTTGGCCTATCCCAGAAAAATAAAATTTATCTACATAAGCATTAGGTTACAGCTTCTGAGCTGCACAGTTCTGGAGAAAATGCAGAAGAAATTAATTTACATGAACTTAGAAATTATCTTATAGTAGATGCTGTTCCAGAGCATGTGACAAACTGTGAAGATTTGTTAAGAGTAGTTGAAAATATGCATAAAGTGAGTTCTCATTCAATTTCTAAATGAAATGCTAACATCTAGCCAAATTGACCACAGTCAGTTTTCGCTCCTCTCCAGGCAGAGGTCATTGAGTCCTCAGTTCTGAAAGTCAAAAAAACAGCATATCAGAAGAATTGAAAAGAGAAAGACAGATGAGACTTTGCAGTCACAGGTGCAGATTTGCACAAATCTACCTATAAAACCTGTAGGATTATAGTATAGTAATCATTCTAAATTTTTGGTGTTGGGATTTTCTAAAGGGGGCTTGTGATCCAGCAAAGGTATCCTCAACTGTTAATGCTTAACACTCATTGTCCTTGAACTGTGGAGTATAAATACATTTGACACTTCTGGAAACTGGCAAATAACTGCTGATCAGCAGCATGACTACCCTGCCTTGGAACTTGACTACCACTATAGTCCTACAACTTTGAGGAAAGATCTGACCTGCAGAATCATAGTTATTGGCTTCTAATTCTTTACTTTTTTCTCCTCGTATTCCAGTAGTTTTTGAGTATTTAAAGCAATCAGAATATATAAGCAGGACTCTAATCACCTTTAAAGCAACTATGACTACTGGATCCTCAATATTTACCTGATATTCAAAAATTTTTCAGGTGATCAGAAGCTCTGGCATCGGTGTCTGGCTGACTCCCAAAGCAGAAATGGAAGTTATTAAGAGAATGCATTTTGATTTGCAAGTCTTCGGTTTAGATTTAACATGTATTTATATCTGATTAAAACTCAGAGACTGAAATACAACTATTATAATTGAATTTCTAAAGCCTAGTCTAATTTTTCAAATCATTAGTAATTCATGCATTTTGATCAAATTTTCACTCTCTAGTAATTCTTTGCAGCATATCTTTGAAAGTGAGCTGCATAAAAGGTTTTATGATTAGACAGATTCAACCAATTCAGTAGCTTTGTTTATAGGGCAGCTGCCAAGACATGAGTCACCAAGTCAGCCTGTGACATGCCCGCTTGTATAACTTGTATTCTTTGGCAGCTTTTGAGGGGTTTGCATATCTCTTATTGGATATATAACTCCACTCACAAATCAAAAAAAATAAATAGTGTGATAAATTTGTATAAAATTAGTTTTAAAACTGTACTCATTAAATCCAGTGGAGATCTGTGTAGTGTTTGTTTTGTTTTTTTTTTACATCCTGCACCACCCTCTAACTTGGCGGTCAAAGAAAAGGAAAGAATTTTAAGCTGGTAAAACACAAACTTCTTGCCTTACATCAGACTTTTGATTAAAAGAACAGATTTAAAATCCATGAGGATAGTGTATCTTCTAGCAGAAGCTGAGAGATATACCAGCCAAAAGAGCAAATTTAATCAATTTGTCACAAGAACCATTGACTTCAGCCTGCTGCGTATCGATAGCCAGCCCTATGTGGAGAGAGAAATCACATTCCCTCTTCCTCTCCATCTACTTAATCAAATTAGGGAAAGGACAGTGCAAAGGGTAATAAACTTCAAGCACATCTGTTTGCTCTTTAAGCTTAAGTTGTATGCAATATCAAAATAACTGGTCTCCACCATTCAGAGATCTGTTCTGCTATATTTGTGCAGTTTTTATGCTCTGAGAGTAGTTTCCTAACTAAATAGCTCAAACAGTAAATACTTTGAGAGATGATTTGTTTTGCTTGCTCTAACATCTAGAAAATGGTTAGGCTTTTTAAACTTCTAAGTCTAATACATCACAATTCAGCTCTGGATTGAAAGAGTTCCTGGTCACCAGGTGTTATTTTGCTCCCAAATAAGGTTGATTTAGTGGAACAACCAATTCTCAACAACTCTGGTGTCCTGTTTAGGTGGTATAATACAATTGAATTTCATATCAGATTTTAAAGCTTATCAGATATTTCTATTTATCTTTCTCTGGAAAAGAAAGGAAATGTTTTGTTTGCTTTCTCATATCATTTTGCCTTGGAGGATTCCAGTTTGAAATCCAGAATATTAATTACCTTATATACACCATTACGTCAACATGATCTGGAGGAAACATATTTTTCTGGGTTTCCTGTTCTAAATGATGTGGTTTCAGATAGAACATTTGATAGTTGAGGACCGGGGCCCCTCTACATGCAGTAAGTTCTTCCTTATCAAGTAAAGCATTGTTTTGAATTTCATGTTCTGTTAGTGACAAGCTGAAATGAAATTACACTATTTTTCATATTTAACCTTTCCACACCTAAAACTTCACCTTTTTCCATTTTGAGGTAGGATGTCTGATGGCCAAGGATGAGAAGGTGAAGTAAAGGAAGCTGTCAAGAAAGAGACTCTGTAGAGCCTGAGATCACCTTAGAGGACTCAGAATCAGTGTTTCCCCTGCTCTTTAGAAACAGACTGGTATTGGGTAAGTTTCACTTGAATTCTGGTGAAACGCATTTGTCAGATGACTAAACAGAGAAGAACTTGAAAACAAATTTGTCACCCACTGGCTGTAGATTAGTCCACAGCCTGAAAGGTGAAGTGCCAAAATTCTAATGAGGGAAAATAAGCCAGTACCAGTCAAGGATAAGGAGACAGGCAAGAATCCATACAAGTTACAGGAAAGCCTTCTAAGGGGTGTCTACTCTGGGACAAAGAGCTCTCTGAGGTTCTATTCTTTGATAACCTCATCTATGCTCCATTTGTGATTAAAGGTTGGACCAGATGGTTTTGTCACTTCCAACCTGGCCTATTCTGCTGTTCTGCATATTGCTTTTTTAATACCCCCTACATGGGCTATACTATGGTGCTTCTGAGACTGCTCATTTTCAGACCACCATAACACCCCACAGCCAGTCTGAACTCTAATCTGTTGACAAATAGCTCACATCAAATGGTGGCAAGAAATGGCATAAAGATCCACAGTACAGGGACAGTGTATGGCTAGGAATTTCCTTCCTAAAGAGCAATCAGGTTTTATCCTTTTTTTTTCTCCTTTTTTTTTTTTTTTTTTT
>VWYO01020090.1:304736-368716 GCA_013400275.1 Rhadina sibilatrix
TTTTTTTTTTTTAATTTCTCTTGTAATCACTGATTATATGCAGCTGCCTAGTTCTACTTTCCATGACCAGATCCAGACAGGAGAATGGGCTGCAGGATTTTATCTTGTAACGAGTAAATGATAATACTGCTAACTGTAGTGTAAAGGGAAGGAAAAAAAGTACACAGAAACCTGAAACTGTTTGTGAGGTCAGCCTCTGCCTGAAACAGCAGAGATTCTACGTCCATGTGCACATCCTGATGAAAGAAGGGAAATTTCTGTTTATGGTAGAAAAAACCCACAGTGTTGTTAGCAGCATGAGGGCACCACACACAATGTTTTCATTGCTTGAGTTACCCTTGGTGAACAGAGAAAACACATCTAGTCTAGTCTGAGAAAAGGAGGGGTTTGTCCTACATTGGCCTGGAAATGGTTGTGGAGAGGAGGTACCCAACATATCAGGGGTCTTCCTAGGCTACAATAAGGCAGCTACACTAAGGAAACTCTAGACATGACAGACAGGGAAGGAATAGAATAATCTGAATGCTTGTCTATCCCCTCAATTCTGCCCAGAAGGAGGTTTGGGGATCCTACTATACCTGCCTTCCTCATCCCATTTCTTGGCCTAGGTACCAGCAGGAATTGTTCAGGTGATCTGGACTATGAAGCAAATGCATCCCTAAGTGGTCCTAATTATACAGCTTGCAAATAGGATCAGAAGACCACATTTCCAGGCCTGGAAAGCAAGCGGGCAAATGGACTGAAAGGCTAAGGAAGGAGTTTATACTCAGGATGCTGCTGCAGAATTTATGGAGATGCAGCACTTTTTGTCTTTGCAAAAGCAGGCAAGTTTCAAAATGGAAGGCAAATTATAGAATCATAAAATTGTTAATGTTGGAAAAGTCTATTTAGATCACCAAGTCTAACTGTCAACCCAGCTACACCACCATATTCACCATTAAACCATGTCCCCAGATGCCATATCTGTGTTTCAGGGATGACTCCATCACATTCCTGGGCAGCCTGTTCCAGTGCTTAACAACTCCTTCAGTGAAGAAATTAAATGAGATTACTTTATTAAAGCAGAATTCCTCACACTAAAACACCATACTCTAAATTATTATTAAATATTTTAATAACTCTGGTTTCCCTGTGATTTCCAAGAAAATATTGTTTTCTATGCTAGCATCATGTTGAATAGGCTTTTAACATTTTTTTTTTAGTGTCAAGGGGAAACCCAGAACCACTTCATATGAAAATTTTATTGTCAGTGGTAGACACAGTTCTGAATTTTTTAATCTGTTTCAGACCAGGAGTATTAGATGCAATTACTAACGTTATTTTCTTTTGCAGGTAGGAAGCTCAGGCCAAATACTTCTATTTCAACAGTAATGTATGCTGTTTGACCGTAGAAAGCATTTCGATCATTATGGGCCTGAACTGTTTTTTATCAAGAATCCACAATTTCTTTGGAACTGAAAATCACTTTGACCCTGCATAACCAAGTGCTGTGACTACCCTATTGTGCAGGGTATTGTGCATTTTATTTTTTTAACTAGTAACTGATACTGAAATACAATTTCTATTTTTTCAGGAACACTAGTTGTCATACAGATATCATACTACATTGCAAAGGGATTAGGCTTCAAAGTACAATACATTCTAGAAGGAAACTGATTGGATAAAGAGTTGAAAGATACTTTCTTTCTATTAATATTTAAAGACACCTACGTAACAGCATGCCATACCTTCCCTACTCTCTTGTAAACACTTGAAGTAGCCAGACAAGTTTTTGAAGGTCACATTGCATTACTATGAATGAAGCTTCATAAAATGCTGAATTACCATGTTTCTGCTATCATTTGTAATAAACACGTGACCTGTAGCACCCATGATTCTTAAGCTTAAAAAAAAAAAAAAATTAGAGCACGTTATATGCAATACGTGTGCAAGTTTGTTTGGGTTTTTTCCAGCTCACAGATAATCACTTTTACTACATAGGCTCCATGAGAAAAATGCAACAAAAGTATACCGCCTACTGTTTCTTGTGTAAAAAAAAAAAAAAAAGCAACAAAAGTGGGCTTATTGAAAAGTCACAGCTTTGGAGGACATGCCTAAGTACACAGGTAGTATTGAAATTTAGGATGACATGTTAAAAGAGAAGAGACAGTGGAATTAAGAACCTGCCTATACCCGTGCTGCCCCTTTTCCTTCACTGCCTGAGGCTCATCGATTTGGTCCTGTTACAGGCTTCCTCAATGAGTTGTTCCTCTACACAATCCAGCTGCTGACAAAGTGCCACAGTAGTCCAACAGTCTTTGTACTTCACATGAGTGGCAACTTTCAGAGGGTTGAGCCAGTTCATATCACTAGGGAACACTGACATCAGCACTGGTGTGGATCACAGAGGCACAAGGGTGACTAGCAAACCCACATCCTGATCTTGTTGAAAGATGTTTGTAAGTACATGACCAAGCTTGCACGTTCTGCTTTTATTTCATCAGTTGGCCTGAGGAGAAAAGCCTATTGGATTAACTAAATATTTCATTTCCAAACCATAGATGACATTTGCTGATTTATGGCCGCTGAAATTTTGAGGGAATTAAAATGTACATTTATAATTTTTTCTCCTTTACCTTCAGGTTTTTTTCTTTGCCTTTTAGCTGCCTGTTGCTAGTTTGTTATAAAAAAAATCTTTCATTTCTCTGCACTTGTGTATTCTGAATCAGAGGATTCCAAGTATCAATAATTTCCAAAAATTTACTGATTTCTGGTACACTATGAAACCATTTTTTAACAAATATGAATGTCCTCTCTCTCAGTAAAAACCTTGAATCAGCCAATGCTACAGAAAAATATGAAAGATCTATGAACCAACTAAAAAGAAAATATGAAGAGAAACATTGCAAGTAAAATGCCTTGTGAATTCCTTAATTTCTGGGACATTTCTGTGTGAAATTTATTCTCAGAAGAAAGAGTGCAGTGTAAAATCAGTAGCCCTAGTTTGAGTAAAAAAGTTTGCTTCAGAAAAATTGCATTCGTTATAAATCCTGACTTCCTGTTATAAGATTGGCAGAAATTGACTTCTTCAAGTGTGTATGGAAAACCAGGGAAAACTGATGAAGTACTATGTGGTCTTTAGGCAATGGCAGACTGTCCTCTCTTTGTCTTCTACCAACAAGTTCTTCTCAACCAAAGACAGAATCAGAACATGAAAAATGGTTTGTGTTTACAGAAGCAGGCAACCTCATTCCTTCTCCTATTTTTTTGCTACACCACACTCAGTCCAGGAACATGTTGGATGGAGCCTTTTACTCTGTCCTTGGGTCTATCAAACTACTGGCTTTGATCCTAAATTACTTTCACAAAATGTCCTTATGGAAGAAGAGGAACTTGCAGAAGTTAGTACAAGCAGCTTTTGTCTGGGATTAGCAAAGGGATTTAAAAATCTAACTGGAAAACAGAGTGGAAAATCGAGGTCAAAATAAATAAAATGGAAATTCCAAACAACAACAGAAGTTACAATAAAAATATTACACAATGTTTTCTGATTTCGTCTCTTACTCAGCTCATGTTTTGACTAATACCACAACAAAACCAAAACTCTTCCTCTTAACAGGAAAACACTTACCAAGGACCCTTTTTTCAGGAATACAGTTTTTGCTGAATATGGGTTATGTAGGTGAACTTCTTCTAGGAAAATCAGCCTAGAGTTACAGCCACTGAAGCCAACTTTCCATCCTTCTAATGTGCATCAAACACAGAATTGTCTGAGTTGGAAGGGACCCAGAAGGATGACTGAGTTGAACTCTTAAGTGAATGGACCATACAAATTTTATTTTTTAATTCAACTGATTCAACTTAAACATTTTTCTTCACTTGAGTTAAAAACTAACTGCCAGGTTTTGTTTATATACTGATCAACACAATTTCTAACCCCTAATGAAATGAAAAATGCATTACTTAATTTGCTTGCATGCTTTCCTCCAGAGTCCACTGTGTGATTTCTGGAATGCTAATTACTTCAAAATTTTTCTTTTTACTATCCTAGTTTTGTTGTGGATCCAGATAGAGAGAAATTTAGGCAAAATTAAATACATTGCAGAAAGCCCAGTTTTGTAATCACATTCTGTTTTATTATAGTACCTATTCTCACATGAATGAGGCATACTCTTTAGTTTCTGTGCTTGATTGTGCAGAATTGAGTGACTACGATTTACAGTGGAGCACTTGAAGCAGGAAGACATTAAAGATTAAGTTCCACCTTGAAGAAGTCTATGAGCTTTTACATTTTTCCTCAAAGGAGATAGTATTTTGTATGGACAAATTCATATGGGTACTTGGCGGCTATGGAGCGTTGTATTAAACTTCTGAGTAGCTCTTTAACCACTTTAACTGTCCTTTTTATACAAACCAGTGCTGCTCTTTGCACCTAGCAAGCATTTAATTAATGGTGGAGAACAAAAATAGCACTTTCTTTAGGAATCACTGAGAAATGAAACAACCTGCAAGATTACCACAAACATCAACCCTTTTCCCAGCTAGACAGAAGATTATTTCACTCTAAGTGTTGTGATTACATATTCCAAGAACTTCAATTTGCAGATTGAATTTTACAGGAAGAGTTCCTGTAATGTGTAAACTGTTTATGTCACTAGAATTTCATTCCTGTTTGTTTTGGAAGATGCTTGTCTGAATCTAAGATGAAGGCAATTGGTTTGCCCTCAGGGTTAGTTATTAAATTAATTATTTCCAACAAACAAAGATGTGGGAAATAATTAATTTAAAAGGCAGAATAAATAGGGAAAAATGTTTACAGGTAAAATATATTTTAAAAAAATCAAGAAAAATCAGTGAATTGCAGGAAATATGCAACTGGAAAATGAGATGGCCAGATAAGCAATAAAGTATATTTTTTTGCTTAACATGATGCCAATTTTAGTTTGCAAGAATTAACTGTGAAATACAACTGAAAAATGTAGTTGAGTCAAAAACACAATAGGAAGATTTGCAACTAAACTTTAGCACCAAAAAAATTCTTCTAAAGAACATATTTATGGAGAGATTAAAGACCATGCATGCAATATAAAAACATAAATGTTAACAAATGCTCATAAGACAGCAGCGACAGTATTGTTGGTTTTCCTGTAAATAAAAAATTGGCAATTACCTGTTAATCATAGAAAAAACCCTCATAAACATGTAGAATGTGCATGTAGAGAAAAACATATGTACTACTTGATCTGTGCTAAAAAAACCAGTAGTGTTCTGGAATTTATTTATTTTTTATTTATTATCTCAGCAGGGTTAATTTGTTTCACATACATGGTGTTTGTCAGGGATTTTTAATCAATCCTGACAGTTCTCCAGTTAATTATTAAAATGCCTAAAGCTTCTGCATGTAGTTCTTGTAGTTGACATAATGGAAACAGAATTGAAGAGTTTTTCTAAGCAATTTTGTGAACATACTGTTCAGAGCATAAGAACAGGGACATCCTAACACGTTATTTGACTGTTAAGAAAGGAAGTACTAATAAGAAGTTATGTAATTTCATCATAGATGCTGGTGGATTAGTGGTAACATTCTAAAAAATTTAACAGTTAGGATTACGAATTAATGTGCATGCACCTTCATCCTATTGCCCAGATATTTATATGACCTTTCAGTATCTCCCACGCACTATACCTGCAATCATCAGACTTTCATTTTGTTCCTATATTTAAAAAGGATCGAGGAGGAAAATTACTTCCTGCATTTATGGCCACAAGTCAGAATAGCCCTGAGCTATGTTCCCAATGACATTCCTTATCTGTCGCAATCTTGGCTTCCTGTTGTATGCTGGGCTCTTTGGGAACAATCTGTATAGTAGTTACTCTAATCTTGCTCTTTTTCCTAAAACACTTCCACATTAAAAAAAAAAAAAATGCAATGCAATACAGTGCAGGGTAATATATTTATACAGAAAAAAATCCAATAAATTTGGAAAATCTATCCATTTCAGTCACTGTAAACAGGGCAGATCCTAAACAACAAAACTGATTACAGTTGGGCAGAGTACACTGATGGGAATATTCAGCAGCTATTTTACAGTGTTTGGATTTTTTTAAACAGAAAAACAGGGATCAAAATTGTTATGAAATCCCTGAAATTGGAATAGCAAAGTTTTTTGTGTTCCATCCTCCTACAGGGTGAGGAAAGAAAAAATTAGTAAAAAAGTTACATGTCTGAAATGCATGCAGCTTCTCCTGCATGTTTAATGAAGCACTTTTCTGGCACACAGGCTTTTCATTTAGTCTCTTTGGATATTTTCTCCATTAAAACTACAAGCAAGGCAGAGTGAAAGTATTTCTGATTTACGTAAACAGTGGATGTATGAGAGTACACAGGAATTGTCAAACTTCCATATCCTGTTTCTGATAGCAGTCACTATCACTGTCAGAAGAAAGCAGGCAACAGTAACAACATACCCCTATCAACACGGACAGCTGTTCCCACCCTCTGAAATTGGTTCATGTCTAGAAGATAACTAACGTCAAAACAACTGTAAAGAAAACACAAATAATCTTGTTACCTCTACAAAGCAGCATCCTGTTCTTTAGTCCTTTGGCTTTGATGTTACATGAAAATTCTTGACCTCCTAGTGTACTTCCAAAAGAACATCTCATTTCTCCATCACATCACAAGATCCCATCTCTAGCTCAATTTTATTGCCTGACAATAGAAAACTGATCTTTTTCCCAGGCAAAAGACACACTTCTAGTGCAGGACTGCTAGGGGTGGCATACAGAAACAAATTGTACCAGGTTTCTACTCTACAACCACCCTCAAGATATATCAATAATGTTCAAATTATGCAATGTGTTTGGCCATCATAAAAACTTGGCCATTATTTGGCCATCACTTATTAGATGTTATTACGCAACTTTGTGTGGCAATATCAAAGTAGATTCCCTCACACTCTCTACTTTATTAGTGAACCTGGTGCTGCTTCCCAGCACCAAACAACACAATTTGGAAAAGTCATTGAGACCTTCTGAAAATGCATATAATTCTTAAGGCATGATGTGAAACCAACCAAAAGAACAATTTAACTTTTTTTCCACAGCCCTAGTACTCTGCTTACCTGTAAGAAGTCATACTTCTTCAAAGTAATCTCAAGTGTTATTTGAAAAAGAAAGTCGAAAAAAGAGCTTTTTCAACGTGAATATTGAATATTTCCAATGTGAAAACTGAAAAGAAAATTAAGCATAAAATAAGTTTAAATAAGCTTTATAATAACATCATCCTTTGCAAACTCATGTAACTTTCTCCATCAAAAGCATCAAAAATATTATTCACCGATATCTGATGTTACATGGATAAAATTTCTGGTGAAAAAGTCAGTTTTCAAAAAAGGTTAGGAAAAGTTATAGTGGAAAAGTGTTCTTGTATTGAGTGAGAAATAAGAAACCTAGTAGAAGGATTTAGGTGAAACTTTGGAAAGATTTTTAATTTAGCAGTTCACCATAATGCCAGTTTATGTTTCTCTTGCTGCTGGTTATTATCATATCAGATTAGTAGAACAGCAACATGGGATTTTGAAGTTAACTTTTCTCCTTATCTTCTGCATCCAGTCCATTTATGTCATTCCAAAAAAATCCTAGACAGACCCTGATGGGTTAGATCAACCAGCATATATCCATACAGACAGGACTTTCCAGATAAGATTGTTTTACAAAAATCTACCATGTCAGGATTTCCACAACTTATATCAAATGTCCCTTTCTTCATAGATTTCACTCTCAAGAACATTTCATAAATTCAAATTTATTTTACAGAATTCATCCTGTTGTACTGGACTCCAGCTCAGTGGATTATACTAAATAATTCCTCATTGTTGCATCTACACTAATACTATCGGGACAGAGATGCAGGCTATGTCACAGATGAGTGTCAAAAAAGAGAGAGAGAAAAGAGAGAACCTACCAAGTACTACTCTAAAAGTGAAGGAAAATTTCTCACAGCTAGTGTGAGATATTCTGGCAACCAGCACAGCCATGAAAACTTCCAAAATAACTGACACTGCCAACTCTTCTGTTTAATAAATAATTAGTAACTGACTAATGTGCTTTAAATTTCCAAACTAAGAGCAATGTGAAGACTTATTTCATAATAGAAGAAGGGGGAGTATAATGTTTATATCCTTTTCATGTGGCAGTATTACTTTATAGGGAACTAGCTGAATGAAAATAAACCATATACAAAGAATTTGAGCAGCACTGTTCAGTCTTACAGGATGCTGGATATCTACATTATTTTCTCCATATGTATTTTACAGAGAAAAATTTATTCAGGGTTCCCAGAAAGGAGAGTCTCACTATGAATCACCTCAAGCCTGCCTTCCAAAAGGCCACAGGAATGTTCCCACTCTGAAATGTACATTTAATTGGAAGGTATTAGTCTACTGTTTAGAGTAGGGAAAAAAAAAAAGAAAATAAATAATAATAAACTCCATCTGGCTGAGAGCTCAATATTAAATTGTCTTGTAATTTTCTGATCCTTTCTCTACCTTACTAGGAATCTGATATATCTTCAGCATAAAGAAAACTGGATTCTCATTTCTCTCACCTGTTCTTTCCCTTATTTCTCACTCCATGTTCAACAATATGAACTTTGTTGTGTGTATGTAATGTTGTTAATTATTGTCTGAGGACTATTTATCCAGAAATCCTAAAATGGTTACAATTTTTCTCATTAAATTATTCAAGCTGCAGCATTTCCACAAAGGAAGGTTTCTATCCCTACATGGAAGTGTAGTGATACCTGGCAAACTCCGTTATTTCCAGAACATGAATGGGTTAAATTTTAATTTGTTATGATGGAGGCCAGTAGTGCAGAGTCATCCCACAATGAAAAGAAACACTGCATTGCAACACAAAGATCTCTGAACACTCTGTACAATCATCAGTGGATATCACGTCAATGCTAATTAAATAGAGCTCTTTTGTAAGAAGGTATGGAGAAAGGTGCCTCAACCTGGGAAAACTGCAGAGTTATCTTGGGTAACATACAGTTAACACTTACCAGTTCTACCTGGGAAAAAGAGAAGTGTTGTGCATGTGTATTCAAATCTGAAAGGGAAAGAAAGTTAATCTGCTTGAATGCCACTGAAGTAACATGTAATAAGTAGACAGTGTGAGAAATAAAAATAAAGTACTTATAAAAAATAATTCAGCTTCCAAGGTAGAAGGATTTCTAGTGCTAGTGGTGGATAGAAATTCACTATTATACATGTTACTACAATACTAAACTCCCTTTTCTGAAAAGTTGTTAGTCAGGACAAAACTGTTGATTTCATAAAACCTGCAGCACAACAAAAAGGTAGTAATCACTTCACTGATCATAAAAGTATTGTTTTACATTTCTTTTAAACAAAATAATATTTACATGGTCTTAATTCCTTCTATCTTACAGATAATTCCACTGGGCTATCTTATATGGTAGCTACTCATACACTGTCTGAATATTTTCCATGCAAACAGGTTATTCACTGAAGCCAAGGAGTACTCATTTTTTTAGGGGTAAGAAGGGCAGATCAATAAACTCTTCACATGTGCAGCACAACACTTCCAAGTTCATTAAGACAGAAATAGAAAAGACCTTGACTCTGGGTAAGCACTCCGCAGCAATAATGAAAACAGTCCTGTGTTATCAACACTGTTTTGGTCACAAATACTAAACATAGCCATGCATAGACCATGAAAGCTACTGTGAAGACCATTAACTCTATCGCAGCCAAAACCAATAAACTCACAAACATCAACAAAGTGAATGCAACATATAAAAAATTTTTACAAGATATAGGTCAAATATGCAACAGAGTCAGCTCAAATCTATTTATAAATAAGGTTGTTATAAACCATGAAAAGAGAAAAAAATCTAAGAGGAGGGGTGGATGCAGTCTCTGAAATCACCATCTATTCAACATTTTTTACTTACAGAAAGTAAAACATTATCAAATTCCAAAGGCAGGCGTGTACTTCACAGTATTTTTAATGAATTTTTCATGTGAAAGCAGGCATATACAGACACAACCCAAACAGAGGTTTCAAGCTAATCTATTTTTCTTTTTTTGAGAGAACTAATGAACATTTATCAGTGCACATGTTGAATTTGAGATATTTGAGCACGGAAAGAGATGACAAATTGCAAAATTATTTCTGAGTATTTTCACCTTTGTACAGGAGAATTCTGTTCAAGAAGACAAATAGGAAAGCTGAGAAAAATGTTGGACTTTTTTTGTGTGAATGGTAGCCTAAAAGGAGGTACAAGGTCAATGAGAAACCAATAATGCAGAAGAGGAATTGGAATAAAAATTACAGGTTTTTTCTTCTTGATTAAAAACAAACAAACAAACAAACAAACAAACACCACAAAACCATAGCTTAAGAGCTTGTATTAAAAACATTAATTTTACAGACATCCAGATGACAGGAGTGTACTTTTGTTAAGGAAAGTGCCTGTCATATCTTTTTTTGTGCAGTAGGTGTTGGCCAACTTAAATGCCTGATATTAAAAAAAAAACAACAAATAATTTTCAAAAAATCAAGGACATGAACAAGCATGACCAGTAAGCATATCATCAGTGTTTTCTCTCCTTTTTCTGTTTCTAAAATAAAGATAAGTTATCAGTTTACAAGATGAAAATATTCTGGCTGGACAAAGAGCAGTGGCCACCATGGTCTGAGGAAATGAACAGGCAACAAAAGCAGCAGTAGTATGTTCATTAAATATAACAGGAAAAGATGACAGTTTGTGACACATCAGACGAGCTCCCACCTCTGAGCAATGTGTAGGGAAGAATGAAATTCCTGAGGGCAGAAAGCTCTATCACATTGGATACCAGTTAGAGTTTGTCACGATACTCTCGAGTCTGACTCCAACCTGTGCCTTTCCTTTGACCAGATAAAACCAGTCCAAACACATGCAGTGACTAGAAAACATAAAACCTCTCTGGCAAGCGGCCACACCAGCAAGGAAGTCAAAGGCATTGCCCGACAGCTGAGCAAAGCAAGCATCACACTGTTTTTCACCTGAAGCAAGTGAGTTCTCCATGAGCTGGGAGCACATGGTCAACAGTCGGGTAGAGTTCAGCATTTTATTGTGAAGATGGCTTCAGGGCAGTAGGGGCTTCAAGAGTGACTGTCACAACAAAGAAGTAGGGGGTTCAGAATGACTGTCACAGAAGGCAGAGTAGCATGAGGCCCCAATTAAAATGATTTGGCACAGATGCAAAGAGGAGGAGCAAATACATCCACTCGGTGGAGAACAAATTCATTCTACCATCCAGTGAATCTACATCAGAGTGACTTTATTTTTATCTGAGTTGTTTGCCATTTTAAACACTATAAATTAGTGTAGCTGTTGCTGATATGCACTTAGCATTCAGAAATTCAAGGAAACACCCGGCAGATCTCAAATGCAAAAGAACAGCACTAAGGACTGTGAAAAAAAGCTGCTGCAGTAGTAAAACCAGTAAGGTTTTTTGCTGTATCTTGACAGTAGAGAATGCCAATATCTACAGCAGTGACAAATCAACATGCATAAGTCATTGATTATAAAACTGCAGCTAGTATGACATTCTCAGTTCCTCATGTTGCTTCCTCAGGATCTACAGCGAGTACTGGTATGCTGCAAACAAATCTGAAAATGTCTATAAATGTTTATTAGCAGCTTCTCTTTATTTCCAAGGGTGAATCATCTCTTGGCTCCCCGAAACTCTGAGTTAATCTTAGCCACTCCTGCACTGACTCATACTAACTACTACTATTATTATTATTATTATTGTTGTTGTTGTTATTATTACTACTACTACTACTACTACTACTACTACTACTATAGGGGGTCCAGTGAGATACTCCAGTCCATATTACTAATGCCATAACACATGTGATTTATCCCAAAGAGCATATTGCTTGTCAACACCCTATGATGCCAGGATGTATGGGAAAACGGAAACATAAAATCAGAAATATGAAATATATTTGTTAAAAGATTAACAACTAGACAAGGCACTTGATGGCTCTTAACAGCATATTGCTGTTGAGTGATTGAGATTGAATTAGAAAATAAGAGCCCTATGAAGTTCTAAGGAAACAGAGAACAAAATCATTCACTTGGAAGCAGGACATCATCAATCAGGAGCTTCCTCATTTGTTCTCTTGCTTCAAGAAAAACAAGGGGAAATGCACTGTGACCTTTAGAGATCATTTTCATCATTCCATTTTATCCAGAATTTTGAAGGACATATTTTAAATGTGTCCATACCTGGTAATAAAGGATGATGCTACAAGCCTACTCTACCACATATGAGAGGTGCTTAGAATAAGAACCAGAGCAAGTCAGGATTGGCAGGGCTCTACCCATGAGTCTTTACAACTCCAGGACTACTTTACTAGAAACATGTAAAATAAAGGATGCTATTCCTTAGACCTATTAGTTAAACACCCCTTTGCTTAGGATTTCAGGAACCACAGAAGCAAAAAATGTAGTAGCATGATCCCTTAATGGACTATTTAGCTTCAGGTTACAAATTTCCTGCTGTGATGCTGTTGAGAGTACCATCAAAGTACTGTACTTTGATGGTACTCTCAACAGGTACAAAATATTCATGGCACAGATGATACACCCACAACTCCTACCCAGCTCTAATGATTACATGGTCTACTGCTTCTGCTCTAAACTAACATCCCACTCCTGCAGAGCTGGTTTCTCGGGTTTGCTGATATTTTTTGTGTTGGCATTTTTTCATTGGCTTTTTTTATTCAAGTGACATTCACATTTCATGTTCCTTACACTAAATTTTCACAGAATTTCTAGGTTGGAAGAGACCTTCAAGATCTTCACCACTAGGAAACTGAAAAGGAGAATAATAGGTGGGTCCATCAATCCATAAAATGGGGAGATCATCTGAATTAAAGCATACTCCTGAGCTTGCTCAGACTGCAATGCACAAACCCCTTGGAAGTGTTTTTCTTACTGAAGTGACCTGAATATGAAAAATAAATAAAATAACATAATTCTATTCTATTGGACATGGAGCTGGAAAGGATAAGAAAAAGTGAAGAAATAACTTATTTCTGATTCTTAAAAAAAATCAGATATTTTTCACTGCTTCTCATATTTCCTTTAGTAAATGAAAAGTCAAAAAATTTGCTACTGAATTTAACTAAATTACCAGACCTGATGGTTTGCCTGCATTATTACATTCAATATTCACAAACATAGCTATTGTAGAGGATAAACCTAATTGCTAGTAATTATCCCTCTTCCCTCTCACAGTGAAAAGCAGACTTTATTTTATTCCAAGAAATTATCTTCATTAAGTCTGATATCCTGTTCTGTGCAAGGACCATATGCATATTCTCTCATGCTCTGGATCACTCAATAATCATTGAATCATTTAGGTTGGAGAAGACTTTTAAGAACATTTTTTCCAATCCTTAACCTAGTGCTTCCAAGTCCATCACTAAACTTTGAACCCGAGCATCACATCTACACCACTTTTAAACACCTCTGGGGATGGTGACTCAACCATTTCCCTGGGCAGCCTATTCCAGTGCTTGACAGTATTTTTGGTGAGGAAATTTCTCTTCATATCCAATCTAAACCTCCCCTGGCACAACCTGAGGCCATTTCCTCTTGTACTATAGCTTGTTACCTGGGAGAAGAGACTTACCCTCACCTAGCTACAACCTCACTTCAGGTCATTACAGAGAGTGACCTATTTTTCCTCTACCCCATACACCATGTCCCCTTATTGAAAAGGCTCTCTAAGCCTTCCTTCTTATCATTTTATTCCAGTGACTACTTTTTTTAACTATTCTAATGGCTCTTCCTTCTACTTACCAGAGTTTAAAAGCGGTTTGCTTTTGCCCTTTTAAATTCATGTCATCAAAGCTCCTGGAGCTACTTGTCTGGGTTTTGTAATCCGAAATTCCTTTTACAAACCCTTGAGACTGAAAAGATTCTTTCCTTAGAGCACATAGCTTTCCCCTTCATATTTTTTCTCTCTTCTGATGAAGCTTTTGTCATCTGAACAAATGAGAACATTTGAAGATGAATGAAGTGAATCTGGATTTACTCAATTCATCTACCTTACTAATCTTCAAATTTGGAAATAAAATAAACAAAATATTTTTTGTGTTTTGTTTATCTTTTCCATCTAACTGCACAAAGCCAATATAAATCTGTTCAGTAAAACTGAGCAAGAACTGAGGCGGCCTTTACAATGGATCTGGAACAATTTTGTTACATAGATAACAATGGTTTTACTGTCAAGATGTTCAATTTATGTACAGTAATTTTCTGTAAGTGATAAAATACATCATTATCAGTGTTGGATGAGATACAAAAGGACAGCTTTAAGTCTGATTAAAATTCAATGGTCTATTTCAGCACACATAACTATGAGGGACTTGCACTTGAATGCTCTGTGAAGTACTGACATAGATGTGATGAAGTCATGTGTTCTGAAATAAGGAAAACTGAGAATCAAGCAGGCTGGCGCTGAGAGTGCCAAGAAATTGGCACACTTTGTGACTCAGCTCCAGGATGGGGCCTCATTGACCCAATAAACTAAATGAGACAAATTGCTCTCAGGAAAAAAAATCTATTCTGAAGGCGATCAAAAACATAATTTCCCCACACAAAGTTCATATCAGTTCCTTCATCAAAATAATGAGGATTAACTGAAAATCTCCTAGTATTAAACATTAATTCTCTCACCCTGACTTTTATACACAATACTGAAGCTCAACCCTTTCTGGGCCACTTCTCTATGTAAACAGTTTGATCTGAATAATAAATAGGCCTGTCTCCAACTTTTTTATAATTTTTTAATATAAAAATCTGCTCCTTTTAAAGGTTTCACTGGGCAATGAAAGCTGTCTCATTTTCCACAGTATTCCTCCAGTCCTAATTCCAATTTAATTTTTCCTGCATTTAATTAATAAATTTGAATTCTTTTCACTGGCTCACTAACGCTGGAATGCAAGGTACATGCTATCTGTCATGCTTGATGCGTGCATGTTTGGTTTGGCTAACAGTTTTCACAATGTAAACTCAATGTGGGTTTGTTATCTCTAGCTATCTCTGATTGTAAATTCTTCAGGGCAGTGACTGAGACCTCAACAAGGTATCGATCTATTAAACAAATATCAGTAGTTAACCTGTACAGTAAATTTCCATTACTTCACTGACAAACATATTACCGAATACTTCTCAGTACAATAATTGTCAGTCAACTAGTGAAATTCAACTAGTGAACATGGGAAGCTGATATAAATGGAAGAAGCACGTTGAAATTGTATTATAACCTAGGTAACATAACACAAACCCTCTTGGGCACCAAAATAATAAACATTTTTGCACAAAGTCACTGGTTGTTGGGATAAATCAAACATATCCTAACTTCCATACTCTGTCAAGTTGTTCTTTCCATCCTCATTACACTTGTGGAGTCATATAATACAGAAAACAGCTGTATTGCTAATCAGTAACATACCTGTGAAAAGCACTAAAAGCCTCAACACTTCCCTGAAACCCACACAGATTTGGCTGTGCCAGCCAGATAAGAAATAGGCCAAAAAGAAAAAGATAAACTTGTTACACCTCCAACACTGTAGAATAGATTTTGTGCACAGCTACAACATGGCAAGGTACTCAACAGAGATAAACACCATTACATTTTATGTGGTGATGAAAGATGGTTCCTTCTTACTGAAAAACTCCTGAATTGTTTTCCACATTCCCATGGCTGTAATCAAATCAAGTTATAGGAAGCCTAAGTCTTCACAATCTGGTTTTTCATTATTGCTACCCTCAACTTGGAGAAAACCAGCTTAACAGCAACTTTTAAATTTGGGATTTTAAAACACAATTGAGCTTGTTACACTGTCAGATTGCATTGCGTAGCAATCATCTGGTACTGATACATTCCTCAAAAAAAAAAAAATCCAAGAAACTTTCTATCATTTCTACTTCAATGATCATTTACAAACTGAAATCAACAGAAATTGTACACTAGAGATGCAATATGCTCTTAATGCCCTATTTGGACAAGGAACACTGACTGTGGTTTGACCTTTAGTCTCTTCCAGCCTTTTCAAGTACTTGGGAAAACAGGTAGGGGGAGCTTACTTTATTCAAATTCCAGAAAATTAAATAACTTACATTTTAAAAATAATATCACTTAACCTTAACAGTAAGTGCTCAAGCACTGCGTGCAAAAGCCAGCTGGAGCACTTATCAGCAAAGAATTTTTATTATACTGAATAGAGAAAAACATCACCAAGTTAACTCCATGCATTTAGTTAAACAAAACAAAACAAACAAAAACCTCCCACAAAAACCCCCACAAAACAAAAACAAACAAAAACAACAAAAACAAGACCAAAAAAAACAAACAAAAAACCAAAACCAAACAAACCAAAAACCAAAAACAAAACCACACAAAACCCACAAAAAACAAACAAACAAACACACAAAAAAACAAAACACCACAACCAAAGCAACATGCAGGGAATAGTTTCAAATCACAGTTTCTATTATTTAAGAACATCCTACCTTGCTTTTAAGCTTGTAGCATAGACAGCAGTTAATAACAAGTAGAGTACTGAATGCATTATGAGGCCTTTAAGAATTCACACACAGATAAATGGCTATCCAAGGAAAGGACCACAGGTCTTTATACATAGAAATGCTGAGTATACAGTAATGCGCAGTCTGTTTTCAAACATTTGGTGAATCAAATTCAGCCAAAAAGTAGCATTAATTTTCCAGCTTGTAAGATTCAACTTTATCAGATATTTTCAAAATATAATTTGCTTATTGCTTAGAGTGGTTATGTCTTCTAACCACAAACACATGGCAAGAAAACAGTAATATGTATTTTAAACAAATTATACTAAAACCCAGTAGTAAGGGAAGTTACTGAAATTCTGTATCACCCGGGATCTGATTCACTACTAATAACTACACTAACACAACATTTAGTAATTATTTTGCAGTCATAAATGGCTAACTTACCACTAATTCTCTTTTGGGTTTTGCAGGACAATTTATTTTAGCTCAGGGAAGTTAAAAAAAAATGCACCTACACTGCCATCTCGTGGAAAGTATCCATTTTCCATTGATTCATTTACCTGGATGAAACACACCTACCAAAAGGAAATTTCCTTTTCATTTAGTAGAATGCTCTTACCTATCAGGTTTGGGTGTTTTTTTTTTTAATAGGACAGTATCAGTTTCACTTCAACTAATTTTTCTATATAACATAAAAATGATGAGAGAGATTCTGCACCAAACTAGTACTTCAAATGTCAACTCAGATAAAACCAGCAACTCAGAGAAAAAAAAAAAATCATATTACACTGAATATTACAGCTGTGACCAACTGGAATGTTCGCATTTTCCAGAACCATATTTGTAAAATCCCCCTTTCAAACACATCCTCTGACCTACAACTTAAACAGCTTAAACCTGCTTAGCATCTCAAATAATGCCCCAAATAACACCTGTAGAACATTTCTCACCCTTGGAGGAGCTGTCACTGAGCAGAATTCATGGTCAGAATGGGAACAGCTCCACTGCAAATATGAAGGAAGCACTTCATCACCCTTTACAAGTTAAAACCCATTTCCATTCCACTGTAGGCTGTAAGAACCACAAGGTATGTCTTTTTCAATTAGGGCTGGTAAATAAACATTAATCAGTTCCAAATGGTGTTCTATCAGATAGACTCAGCAAAAGAACAACAACTTGCTCAATTTTTCATTTTCATGATTTTTTTTTATATTGGGATTGATGATCTTGACGAGACCACCCATAAAAAGTTAACAAAGCAAAATATCATAACATGGGGTACAAAACTCTGCAGCATGGACAATAACTGCAGCAAAAGTGCAGCTGGAACCAAGGCTGAAGTTTTGCAAATGTGTTCTGATGCCTCTTTTTTGGGCTGTGAGTTTGATATATTTAAAAAACATGTATTCCTGTCTCCCACATTTTTACCTGGACCTTCTCCATCTTCAAGCCAATCTTCCTAAATTGTCTCCCTTATCCCTCTCTATCACACTTCCACAGGCCACTATGAATATGAATATATCTTGATGCACATTATATTCCCCAAACAGCCATAAAAAAATATATTGGCATTCTTGAGCTCATGAAGATTGTATTGCATTTTATTAAGAGAGTGTTCCTCTATTGTCCTCAGCAGGAGGACTATTGAATCATAAGACCCTGAATGCCACAAAAGTGACAGTTTTAGTCCTGTTTGACCCAAAACACAAACAAGCCAACTTTTGTCCATCATGTATGGGGCAGAGAAGATTACTGGCCAAAGTGGGGTGGAAGACATGCAAGATGTTTTACTTGACTGAAAATTGCAACAACCAGTAAGATCCTCCTTAATTATGATGAACCATAAGAGAATCAACTAATAAGCCTACCTAGACCAGAAATAATATTTACTACTGGAAGAGCAAGGAGATCTTCTGTGTCAGTAAGCAGAGAGTTCAAGTATGTAGCATAACAATTAGCTGCTATTGCATAGTATATTATGACATCATAGTGATAAAGATACCTTAAAATCTTAATAAAATTCTGCCCATCTCTGTGTGGTGGACTTCAGAATGAGAAAAACAACAAGGACTTTTCTGACTGAAAGCTGTCTAGGTTTTTAGAGTCAGAATTGAACATAAAATTAATGTCCTTATGACATATAGGAGGACCACATGCCTGGAGAGAGGTGAAATTTCCAATCACAAAAATCCAGCTATTTTTTATTTCAATCACACATTTAAAAACCAAAAAACAAAACCCAAGAAACACCCAAGTAGCTCTCTATCCACAAGTTGCTGGTTCAATAGGGAACTTCAATGAATTAATTCCTCTAACAGCTGCTGGGCTGACCTGGAGCTTGTATTAGCAACAAGCTAATTAGCAACAGTTTTATCAAAAATATGCTGGGTTTATCCTGCAAATATAAGATCATCTTCTGCATAGCCTATTAAGTTGGCCTGCCTGTTAAATTTGCATGTCTGTTAAAATAAAGAAGTTGATGTGCTTTAAAACTGAGTGGAAAAGTAAAACTTCTACTTCCAAAGACAAGTAGTACATTAAAGTTTTTAAAAACTGTAAAGCTGATAAATTTTTTTTTCATTATAAGAAATAACTCTAAATGTTTACTTATCTAAGGATGTGAAATAGTCTGTACACATCCTAGTCTTCTTCCCTCCTCCCTCCTCAGGCAACAAGGGCAGTTTTACAGCACCACATTCTGGCCCAAGTCAGAAATCCTCATCCCCACCTGCAGCAGATCCAGCTGTGAGAAACAATAACAAAATCATAGGAAAATTTTATGCAATAGGCTCGCTTGTTTAAATAAATATTATTCAATTAATTATATGTGAATATTATACAGCATGAAGTTTTGTTGTTTTTTTTTTTTTTTCTCAGAGACATTTTGGGGAATCTACTGTTGTCCAAGATAGGTCCCTACCCAAAACAGCCTGGGATTTTTGGCACAAGAGAGGAAAGTGAAGTGAAACTAGATTATGGGGGAGTTTCAAGTGAAGATACAATAAACCCAGGTAGAAATGCGAGAAATTCTGAACCCACCCATTTATTAAATTTCAATAAATGGTAACAAGCACGAAAATAATTACTTAATAGAAACATCCAATCTTTTGAAACAATGTATACCAATAGATATATATCTGTACATTCGTTCTAAGACCAAATATACTTTCTGTACCTTAACATGCCAGTTATCTCTGTCTTTGTCTTGCCAATGTATAACATGCTTTAATAGTGTACATAAAAAAAAGTCATCAAATAAATTCCACTTCAAACACAGGACTTGACACTATATAAGTAAGTAGGAGACATATGTGTAGCATACCAGCACAGAAAATTGTAGATCTGCAAATGTGCAGCATCCTCCTGATGGCCATTATTACTGTAAAAGCCCAGTATTCATACATAAAAATTTGAAGATCTATTTTTATTGCCTTAAAGCTGGACATCAGAAATCACTTTAATATTTTAGAGCTCTCAACTCAGTGTGTTTGAAAGGATCACATCTCCTTGAGCTGTTCAATAAGGATTTGATGTTATTTCACAATTGCTCTGTATTATTTAAACATCCACCTTTAGGGGATTTTGTGCCCCTTTCCTCCAGAGTATACTTGCATAATTTCTCACAGATTCTTGGGAACTCATAAAAGTTTTATATATGCATGTCAAGAGAAAAACCACTTTCAGGTAAGTAAAAGTAGTGCCTGCTCTGAAAAGCTGTAGACATCGAGAGAGCTAAGCATTTCTAGGCTGTTTTAAGGCCTTGACTTCACATTTATTCATATGTGTATCTCAGGAAAATTCCTGTGTTGCTTATATTAATGGAAAAATTACACACTCAATATCTTCAGTGCTATACTCTTGGACATTGAACAGTTTTTCAGAATGCAGAAACCAGAAACCCTCTTTAAAATATTTCTTTTTTAAGCATTTCTCCTAAAAGTTTACTTTTGTTCTGATGAGGTTGATAAATATATCTTGAGACTTCCATTTCTCTTAAATATTAAATGACTGTGGTGCCCTTTAAAAGAGAAATCGTGCAGTTTATTAGTGAACAAGACAAACAAACAGGCACAGACTTCAGTGGTGCAGTATCAGGTCTTATAACAGCAGTCATTCCTGCTTTTTCTGTGCCTTTTAAATTATTTTATTTTTAAAGTTTCCCCACAAAAAAATTCTTTTTTTTTTTTTGCACATTAAAAAATGTTTAAAATGTTCAAAACATTCAACAATAAAATAATTAACTATATCCCACAATGTTAATTTATTTAGACACCATTCAAAAGACATATGATCACAGTATTTTATGCTCATTTAATATTTAAAGTAACCAAGACAAAAGTTTTTAGACTGATGTGTTTTTTCTTCACATATATTATTCTTTATTCTTTCTACATACACAAATTTAGTTTTCTGTTTATCTCTCTCTCTTATAGTACAGCTTGAAAAAGTACAGAGGGCTATGAATAAAAAGACAAGAAGCGAGCAAGCAGCAGTGATAATTCGGAATCACAATCAATACCCTTGAAAAAAGTTTTCCTTGTGCCTGCCTCCCTTGTTTTTGAATGCTGATTAAAATTTCTTGAAATGTCCAGAAAATGTGTCACAACACATTTATACGTGTGTATTCCTGAAAGAAATTACAAACATGTTCACTGTCTTGCTAATGGTCCTATTTTAGCCAAAGATATGCTCATGCAATAGTGATACATATCAGACAAAAAATATTGCATAAAAAATAATAAAGTAGTTGAATGAAGGATTGTACAAGAGCTATAAGACTTTAAAGAAAATCCAACATGTAATTTCCTCAAATAACAGGACTTTTAATTCTTACACCATTACATACCATTCACTTACTATGCAAGGAATGACCTGCCTTGGAGTTTTTTACACATAATAAAAGAAGGGGTTAAATCTGTGAGTATTGGTACTAAAACAATCTTATAAACTTGTGCAAGACTGGGATGGCTATAAAAACTCTGTTCACCACTAATAAATCACTCCCTTTCTTTATCTTAATAGCACCAGCACAAAACCGAATGATAACAGTTCCTGTCCAGATTTACAGTGATGTAACTGAGGTCAGAACTTGGACCCATATGTTTTACTGCATGCTTACTTCTAGGTAGACTTAAAATTATCAATCACATAGAACTAAAGAAGCTGCAAACAAAAGAGAATAAAGTTCCAATTACAATTTATCTGTATGCCCAATACAAAGCATGTGTGAAAAAACAGAGAAACAGGTCTCTGTACAGCAGAGCTAGTTGGAACCTTATATTTAAAGGCATACACTGGGCGGGGAGAAAGTAAGTGCTCAGTCTAACACAAAATGACAAACTGACTCACTGCTGTCCTGCTCTGCCTCTGAAGAGGCAAGTGACACTAGATTGCATAACAAAGAATGATGTGTGATTTCAAGAGGTCTGTGGAATAGAAAGCAGAAGACCTTGTAGCTCAGTTCTAGCAAGAAAATCAGTCATATTGAACACAGGTAGATCAAATCAATAAACACCACAAAACACAAAACTCCTTTGAACATGCACCAATTAGTTGCAGAAATGCTATTGTTTAATTTAGCTGGAAAAAAGCTATAACTTTTTGTTAGGAGCACTGCATTTCATTTCACATGGGATAATGGAAAGAGGACAGAGAACAGAAAAACTATTTTTCTCTGAACTCTCTGGTAGGGAACTGGGGATGTGTTCTCTGTGCTGCCACCACAGACAGTCAGACCATGTCTTCTAAAAAGATATTTGTGTCTATAGCTTATTTCACAATCCAGCAAGTACCAGCAAGTACCACAGGATATGTAAGCAGAACTTAAATGAAACCATATTGACAAATCCCTTTTAAGTGTTCTGGTTTAACACTAGAAAATTATGCTGGTGTGCCAGCAAGCAGGTCCTTCTTCCATAAGTTTACTGTCCAACTACATTACTACTACCAACAAATGGAGATAAAGTTCACAATGAAAAATGTGACTGTCTTTATTATTACATATCTGCTGTTAGAGTCTAAGGTTGTTTTAATAGCCTCTACTTTTGTTTGTTTGTTTGTTTGTTTGTTTGTTTGTTTGTTTGTGTTTGGGGGGGTTGGGGGTTTTTTTGTATCCACAAAGAACATAAGACAACAAAGCCTGGTGTGTTTAACAGAATCTGAAAACACTCCTAGAATGAAAAGGAATGCACATGAAATTTCAGTTTCTGGAGTACCTAATTTTGTATCCAAATCAAAGCTTTTCTGTACCTTGTTTAAAGCCGTCTTGCCCAAATTTTTCTTTACACAATGTGAAAAAATTCTGTAAACACACCTTTCACATGTGGATAGAGAACAACAAACATCAATTGCTTTCAAAAACAGTTTTGAAGAAAGAAAAAAGATAAATTTTCTTTTGCTTTCAAGTTTAGACACAGAACCATGGTTTTTTCAATAGGTCTTGTATGTCTACCATGACTAGGCCATGGATTCAAAGTACTGCATATAATGTTGTCAAATGGCATTTCCATATTTCTTCCCAAAAATGCATTTTGTTTATAAACAAAAATAATCAAAAGATCTCCTAGCCCTCCAATGGTCTCCTCACCAACCTGACATATACCCTTCCACATCAGTTTCTCACAAGCTGGAAGGATTCCAGAAAGTCTCCAGGGACAAATTTTAGAAGGAGGTCCTAGTTAAAATATTGGCAGCACATAAATTTGTCTTTTTAATGGCAGCCACTTTACATTGTTTAGCACATTTAGCAGGACTTAAAGATGAATTTAATATACTCACAAACTCTCAGAAAAAGCCTTGTGAGGTGGAGGGGGGGAAATGGTGAGAGATGAAACACATAGTCACTGCCTTGAGCAAGCATTGCATGAGCGGGTGAAAAAAAATCTAGTGACTATGAAGAGCTTGATGACAGCTCTGGGTCTGCTCCCCTTATTCAACTGTTTCCATTTATATTCACTTCTGCATCTGTTATATATTATGGGGTGTTTTTATTAGTAGCTTTGGAGCCTCTAAAGCAGGTGAGCATATGTTCAGAAGACAACTGAAAAAAAGACATTAGAAAGAAAACATGAAACAGTTCAGAGAAAAGCAGAACAAAGTGTGCTCTTTGCAAATAAAAGCATCCTCATTTTAATTGTCAGTGCCATTTGAATGGAGACAAAATTAGTAAAACAGTTACAATCAGGGAAAATACTTGATGCATATAATCTCTCTGGGCAAGGACTGCTCAAGAGGAATAGCAAATATAGACACTTACCACCTGTAAGTATCTATCATAAAATGATATTCCTTAAGTAATTTTCCCTATTTTCCCATCCTACTCCTTTAAGTAATTATTTACAACTCACTTGATAATCTTGCCCATTTTCCTCTGTATTTATGTGTTGACAGAGGTCCCAAGTCAGGAAAGCATTTGAGATCCAAGTGCATAGTGGTAGAGAGAAGAACTCTTTGGCCAAGGGTGATGAATTTATGTTTTTGTTTTAAAACTGTTCTCGGAAAGAAAAGGGAAAAAAAGAAAAAAGTAAACCACAGATCTGTATCCAAAGTACTTCTTACCTGTTGGGTTATATGTAAATTGGGTTTTGTAGAGGTTGTTTGTTTGTTTGGCATTTTTTATTATCTATATTTCCTATATTTTAACACCTTAGTTGCTGATTATGAAAATATGCAGTTTTGCATTTGGGACTATATGCAAAGGTATTAAAAAATAATGACTTTTTTAATATATACTGCTGAGAGTACATAATTCTGATAGAGACTGTGAAGCACTCCACAGTCCAATAAATTGTCATTTCACATCTTATAAGTTTTGAGGTGCTGCAGAACCATTTAAGCACTTGACCAGCTCCTCCCTCAAAGGAATACAAACATCTGTATTAGAATGTAGATACATGATTCATTGTCTTGTCCTCAGACAGTAAAGCCAGCTTAAGATGTTCCCATGCATTTCCTCCCTGAATCCAGTCATTCCTTTTCCTTACTTCCTTTAAGCTGCTCTCTAAAATAAGCCAATTATAGAAAACTCTTGAAAAAAAAAAAAAAAAAAAAAAAAAAAACCCAAACAAACAAACAAAACTTTGGTGCTCAGGTGTTTTACCTACAGATAAATGCCTCTCTCTATTTGTGACCACAGAAGAAATCACTCTCTAAGTTACAAGTACCTACTTATTATTGGAAGGCAGATATTTTACTCTTAAAACACATGTGGTGATGATGTCTATAAAGTAATCCAGAGGAAACTGTCTGGGCCACAATGACAAAAAAAAATCCATGAAATTCTGGTCAAGTCATCAGGAAACTCTCAGAGAGACAGTTTACATTCCATATGCTTTTCTCAAGACTGCTTACCTTGTAGCTGTACATATAATGCAATAAGAAGTGAAAAGTTTTGTGAACCAGGAAAAAAAAACACCAAAAAATATTTCTTGTAAGAACTATTCTCTAGGCTGATGGTTAAGACAATTCCTGAAAGTAGACACATATTTGCATTCTCATTTGCTGAGAAAACTAAGCCATAACACAAAAGGCAAGTCTCAGAATCAGAATCATTTAAGTTAATTAAGATAATCTCCAGGATCATCAAGTTTAACCTTTGACCAATCACCACCTTGTCAACTAGACCAGAGCACTAAGTGCCACATCCAGTTACTTCTTGAACACTAATCACCTCCCTGGTGGTGTTAAGTGGTCCAACGTTTTAACAACCTTTTCCATGAAGAAATTCCTTCTGATGCCTCACATTAACTTCTGTTTATGCAGCTTGAGGTCATTTCCTCTTGTCCTGTCACTTTTTCCTTGGGAGAAGAGGCCAACTCCCACCTGGCTGCACCCTCCCTTCAGGCAGCTGTAAAGAGCAATAAGGTCTCCCCTGAGTTTCCTTTTCTCCAGGCTAAACAACCCCACTCCCTCAGCCACTCCTTACAAGACTTGTGTCCCAGACCCTTCACCAGCTCCATTGCCCTTCTCTGGACTCACTCCAATCCCTCCATGTCCCTTGTGTTGTGAGGGGCCCAGAACTGGACACAGTACGTAAGGTGTAGCTTCACCAAACCTCTCCAGTAGAGAGAGACAATCCCTACCCTGCTCCTGCTGACCACACAATTGCTGATACAGGCCANACCAGGATGCTATTGCCTGCTTGGCCACCTGGGCACAGCTGGCTCATGTTCAGCCACTGTCAACCAGCACTTCCAGGTTCTTTTCTTCTGGGCAGCTTCCCAGCCAGTCTGCTCCAGCCTGTAGTGCTGCATTGGAGTCATTGTGACCCAAAGGCACCACCTGGCACTTGGCCTTGTTGAACTTCAGACAACTGGCCTTGGCCCATGACCCAGTCTGTTCAGATCCCTCTGTATAACCTGCCTGCCCCCTAGCAGATCAATATTCTCTCACAAATCAGTGTCACCCACTCTCCTCATCCAGACAGACACTAAACAGGACAGGCCTCATGGGGGGACACCACTAGTGACTGGCTGAAAACTGGATGTAGCAGCATTCACCACCACTCTATGTTCCTGGTCCTCCAGCCAGTTTCTAACCCAGTAAACTGTGCATCTGTCCAATCTGTGGGATGTTAGCTTTTTCCCAGGAGAATGCTGCAGAAGACAGTTTCAAAGGCTTTGTTGAAGTCCAGGTAGACAATACCCACATGATATCCTGCCAGCAGTATTGCTTGATCAGTGCACTAAGTGGGCTCCAAGGACATGTACCAGACCAATCCTCAAGGAAGTATGTGTAAATGAGGTGGTTGGTTTCAGACATTAACCAGGTGAAAAGCTTCTCAGTACTGGTTAGAACTGGACAAAGAGTTTATGGAGCTCTAGATTATATGAATTTATATTTTAATATTTCTTTAGAATTCTGGTCGCTCTTGAGGGACAGCTTTGTCCTTATTTAAGTTGATCATTATTTTGTTCAAACTACAGTTACAGTGTAAAATGAAAAGTACAAACAATTATAACATAATGTATACTATCAAATTCATTTGGCATAACTGCATGTTAGCCTCACAAATGAAACTAGATTTTTTTTCATTTTTTGTCACTTATTTGGCAAATTTACAGAATCATCTGAAACACTAAATGGGTCAGATTTAACAAAAACAGCAGTTTGCCAGCTGCTGGATGTGAGGGAGCTAAAACATTCAAACTACTGATAGGTATTCAGTCTATTTGGACAGATTGGGTCTAACCTAAATCACAGCATGCAGACTATCAGGTCACATTGGCTGCAGAGGAGTAAAACTTGTCCAGAGCACAAACTAAGATAGGGGCAGAAAGAATACATGTTGAGGAGACAAGATAATGTACCAATGAGTCACTGGAATTTAGGCAAGAAGAGTGTATAGTCTGTTTAGATAAGATTTTTCAACTTTTGTCAGGTCAGTCTAATACCTGAAAAATTTTGGTTTTCTCCAGAACATATTTATTGAGGCAGACAAAAATAATGCATCACAGTACTGTCATAAAAATAAATGAAAATTCAAATACATAATTTTCCTTTATTTTTTGGCGATTTTAAACAGGAAAATTTATAATTTTCAAGGAAGTTACAAAACCAACTTTTGCTGACTGTCTTAATAAAATTTGCTTGCCCTTTTTGTGTAACCATAATTCATCACCTTTGTTTTGACATGCAAAACATTTCACACAGCTGCAGAAATACTGGAAACACTTGTTGCTTTCAAGTTCCTGAAGGTATTTTAGACAAGTATACCACAAAATCTCTTTTCATAGAGAAAAGATCTTGACTAGAAGAGATTATCCCAAGACATACTTGTTTCTTATTCAGAAAGTAACCCATCCTACCTAGTCAAAATATTCAAATACATGAATGGACGCCTCTTAATGGTGCTGTTGTGATTAAATCTACATTCTGCTGCATAGAAAGACAAGCATTATATTCTTAACAGATGTAATGTTGGAATGGTTTTATATTCTTAAGAGAAATTGCAGAATATGATTTATCACCTTGACTCAAGTGAAATGATACTGAATGGAATGCTCTCAGTGATGAACAACAATTCCAGCTCATTGAAATTCTCTAAAGAAAGCAAATGATGGTATCATTTCACTATTTAACAGTTTGGAAAAGCAGGCTGGAGTGCTGAAACTTGCCAGAATTTCTATAACTTGTAGCCTTCCACTTTCTACTTTAAGCAAGAAAATTACACAGTGTAGATTATGGGACCTGAGGCTAAACACTGTAATTTTCTTTATCTCTAAGGAAGGATTTAAATATGTGTACAACTTTATGCAGACACAATTTTTCTAAATGATACAGCATTACTATACAGAAGCACTCAAAGCTAGATGTTTTCAAATCCTTGCAACTTGAAATCTAGATTTCCAACGTACTGGGTCTGAATCTCTCCGGCACAAGGAAAAGCTAACCAAAGGATAATTTTCAATGAGATATTTCAATTGAGAAATATATCAAAATCTGTGGCTGGTGTACATAACGTGTCAGGCTTTAAAATATTCACATACTTATTTCAGTGAATCAACTTCTATGGGTACCTGAGATCTTTACTTTTCATACCAGATCAGCAGCAAATAAAGAAGCAAGCCTTGTTCACATTACTATGTCTCTCAAACACTTTAAAACTTGACTACTTTTTAACTAAAGGAGAATAAGTAATTTCCCAAGAACAAATATTTAAACTTAATCCCCCTCTCCCCACCCCTCCCTTTCTTTTAGACATTTTAACATTAATATTTGAGGGGGTTAAGTTGTAGTCAGCATTGCATTAACTGTTACTCTAACAAGTGTTAATGCAGTTCCTGCCTTTCCTCTAAAGAGCTATAAAAACACAGTACTTTCAAAATTAAGGTAAAGACATAAATCTTTGCTCCAGGTGTTCCCATAATCTGAAATGAAACTAGTCTTGACCAACCCTGAATAAAGTTTGAATGTAGTATAGATTTGTAGTAAGTTAAACTACCTGAAGAATGAGTATGTGAAACAACCCAAAACTTACTGACATATTTACTTTCTGGAAGGCATGTTAAATGAACTTTAATACCAGATTTGAAAATTCAGCTGTAAAACGGGTATGCAAACATGATTAATGAGTGCTGAACGCCATCCAGATCACATACTTACTTGTAAGAACTACGGCAAGAAAGTAAAATTTCCACCCTTAAGTAGGAATTCAATTTAAATTAGAATTGCAGGTACTCTTCCATTTTAAGCCAGTAGTTATTCTATAGTTGCCATTTATTAAAAAACATATAGTGAGAGAATAAAACATTTTAGTACAACAAACATAAGCAACGTTTTCAAATATCATTCCTGAGTGCAGAGTGCACAACTTCTTAACTGCCAACCCTAACACAAATTCTTTTGAGTCTGTACCCACTAATCATGTTCCTACTTTCAAGGAATTTCTGAATGTCTCCCCTATCCACCAACCACCACTACCACTCACTAGAAAATCCTCCCTCATTATCTTGACTGATTGCTTCAATTAGTGAGCAACTCAGTCACTTACATTATGTTCTATGTTTCAATTCCACAAAAGTAAACCTTCCCTGATATATTTCAGGTTTACTTAATTAGAGGGAAAATTAACTTAAATGCTCTACAGGCACGGTGCTGGGTTAGACTGCCTGAATAATGCTGATAAACTGTTTGCCAAGACCTTCCTTGATCACTGATTGCCTTCTCTGGTTGACAAGAAGCTCAACATGACCCAGATGAGCACTTGCAGCCCAGAAAGCCAAGCACACCCTGGGCTACACCAAAAACACTGACCAGCAAGCTGAGAAAGGGGATTGTGCCTCTATGGTGACACTCCACCTAGAATGCTGCATCCAGCTCTGGGATCCCAAAATAAGGACATGTACCTGTTGGAGCAAATACAGCAGAGATTAGAAGGCTGCTGGGTGGGTTGGAGCACCTCTCCCATAGAGACAGGCTGAGAGAATTAGGGTTGGTCAGCCTGGAGAAGAGCAGGCTCTGAGGAGACCTTAGAGCAGTCTCCCAGTACTTCAAGGGGGTCTGCAAGAGAGCTGGAGAGGAACTTGTGACAAGGGCATGTAGTGACCAAAAAAGGTGAAATGGCTTCACATTCAAAAAGGGCAGGTTTAGATTAGATATTAGGAAGAAATTCTTCACTCTGAGGATGGTGAGACACTGGCACAAGTTTCCCACAGAAGCTGTGGATGCCCCATCCATGGAAAGTCAGGCTGGATGGGCCTTTGAGCATCCTGGTCTAGTGGAAGGTGTCCCTGTCCATGGCAGGTGGGCTGGATCTAGATGATCTTTAAGGTCCCTCAGGACGTCTATCTACATGGTTGAGAAATTAAGGATTCTCATTGTATATACTCACTTTTCAAAAAGATATCCTGCCCTTGTGATATCACAAGAGAGATCCATTCCTTAAGAAATTGGCAACTTAAATTGTTTTCTAGAGTTTCTAGATAGTGCTTGAAACAAAGAAGCAAGGACCCTTACAAAAAGGCTACAAGAGAAAACACAGGGTTTTTGCAATATAAGAAATCCATAGAATTCAAATTTGAATAACATAATGAACAACAGTGTAAAATGTCTTCGGGTTCAGCAATAGTTTTAAAACCAAGTATTTACTTTAAAGTAATTTTTTTTTTACTTTACTTTTTAACAATAGCACCATTTAACTCAAGAAAAAAAATGAGACAAAGATCACTTGTTCTGTGGGACTCCAACTTTTTTATTTCCCAAGACAATTCTAAGATTCAGGTTACTATCAGTAGAATATTGGTAATTACAAGGTGACATCCATCATGCTCTATAAACAACTGTTAATGGCCCTTCTTATGCATTTACCAAGTAAATGAACTTTCGCATCTCAAGTCAAGAGCAGCAGTTAAACTCTCTGTTGAGGTGACAATGATTATCCACTTTTTTGTTAAAAACAGCCTTTCACCCCTTTTGCCCTATTTGGAAATGCAATGTGAAGTCTTATTTCTTAGCTCTCACCTTTCAGACAAACCTGAGTTTTGAAAAACTTCTGGAAACACCTGAGTACAAAAGAACCTGGGCAATCTAAGAGAAATGAACCCATCCTGTGACAAAATGTGCAAACATGCACATTAAGGCAGAGGAAGAAGTCACAGGGAACATAATGGATAAATGGTGGAATATTGACCATTTTAGAAAAGGAAGGAAGTAGGTTCTGCTGGCTTGCTACAGTACATAGATATGGAAAGGAGATCAGAAGGCTTCTAGTTATCTCAGATTAAGTACTAAATTGCTTTACAAGTGAAAACTATCACTTTAAATTTGAACAGTTTTAAAGAAAGGCACAATATATTCAGATGCAGAAAATTTTTATAATGTGAAGATAAATAGCAAGGCCTAATGAAGAAGAGTTAATCAGACCACATAAATTGGGTTGGACAGATTATTTCTAGAAAACTATATTGTCACAAATGTGGCCTATCAATGTATCAAAGAAGTGCTGAAGTTTTGTCTAAGCAAAAGCAGTTTGGACCAGGTGTCCCTCATTATGGGTCTCTAGCTTAGCTGAGGGTTAGACCTCAAGTCCCTGCTGACAGATGTTTGAGTAATACTTTATTTGGTTGCTTTGCAAGAAAGGGCTTAAGTGATTGCCTTTGCTGACAGGAACCTTAACATTAACTTGAATTTGCAGTGGTACCTGTTTCTCACAGGTCATCTGATGCAATTTTAGCTATGTAAGGAGCTTTGAATCTTCCTCAATTTCATCAGATGTTTCTGTGTGGCCCTAAGGTCTCAGGCAGACAAGTTGTTAAACCCTAGTACCAGAAAGGGCCTCAGACATCCAAAGAAAGAGGGAAAAAAAAAATCATGAAGTCTTTCATACTGAACAGACACCATGGTTAAGTGAGCTGAGTGGTCAGTTTAAGGTGTTTATCTTTTTAATGGGAGTTTAAATGTAAAATCATTACCTCCAAGTTAAAGTTGTTATTAAGTACCAAGTAATGTTACACTACTGACAGTATGAAATTCAATTCCCTTTGAAGGATGCTGCACGCAGTTTAAAGTTGTGCTGCAATTATGTGATAGCTGTGCTCATTCTCTAGAATCCATCAATTTTTTCTGTGACAAATGTCTGATTTTCTTCAAGTCTTATAAACATTAAGTATACAATACCCTCAAAGGACCCGAAAGAAGAAGCAGAGCCCTTCTTCAACATCTTCATTTGAATGGGATTTTTTAAGTGAGAACTTCTTTTTAATATTCAATATAATAATATAAATATTTATAATTTTAATATAAATATTTAATATTTAATTACCCAATTTTCTCCATTACAGCTCACATTTCATATAGACCTAACATGCCAAAAGGAACCCAATGTTTGACCTAAGGAAGGTAAAAAAGAAAAGGAAAAGACAAAACTGTTTTGCTGGGATAAATCAGGAGGAACAAGTAAAGAAAGAGAAATACATGGTATGGAAGTCTGGTATTTCAAAGAGGTTCTGATGATTGTAGACATTCCTGAACTTGGAGAGTTTTTCCTTCAGACAATTCTCTGAAATTTCTAGAATGACATTTTGTTAAGGGTCAGACAGCAAAAAGCTGAAGAAAACTTAAAAGAGGTTGTTAGGACAAAGATTTAATGTGTACTGCTCTTACTGTTATAAAGTAGAAATACCAAATCCAAATCTACTCATAAATGCTCTAGAAGGAGTGGTTATCTTGTGATATGATCATTTTGGCTGATAACATTCAGGCTGTTAAGATCAGAAATGCTGAAAAAATATTTACTGAAAATACTGAGTGAAAAACCAATTTGCTGAAATGGTTCAATGCTGACAAACATTAAACAAGATATATGACAAATCTAACTTTGCAATGAGTTCTAAGTTGAGTCTCCCTATGCAAAAGTGAGGTACTGGACATACAGTATCTCACTGCGCAGAGGCAAAATAGCCAATTTGGAAAATATCAGAGACATTACATTTTGCTTTGAATAATCCAAGTTTCAAACAGAAAACAGAAGACAAGAATGTATTTGTATGATTTATACAGAATCTCAAGCTAACACCTACCTATCCAAATAACATTGGCATTACTAAGGTTCCTTTCCTACTGACCTGTTTCTGTTCTGCAAACATTGTTTTTCATACTTCAAGTTTACTGTTTATGCATTTTGTCTCTACTGTTTCCCTCCAGTCATGAAAATTATACAAATGTAGTCACAATTTTACTAGTATGCTTATCTACAGCTTCCATGGAATATTTCCCAGATTTATTTCTCTCATGGTTCACATTCTGCAAGAGCCTGCACAATGTCTCCTGCAGTCATTTTTGAAAAATTATCCTAATCAAAACAGAATCTCTACCAGTAGAACAGAATGAGGTAACAAGGACAGCACTTTTGCCATGGTACTTGACTGAACCTGTTAATTTATTCCCTCCCTTTTTCCTAGGTACACTGGAACACAAAATCCACCACAACAGCTGTCTCTTTCTGAAATTCAAGGCATAAAAGAAAGTTCACAGGTTGACCTGACACAGTAATAAAAACCACTAACAATTTCTTTTTTACTAAAGGAGAGAAAAACTGCTTAAGGGCAATGCTGTTCAAAAAAAGATAACACAAGGGCTTGGAGTAACAGCTATGTTAAAAGCCATATCACAATAATACAGCCAAAACAGTATTTCTGACATTTCTTAAAGCTTTGGGATATTATTTTTTTCATTTCACATAATCACAAAATGAATTCTGTTTATATTAGAGTATGGGCAGCATTGATCTTTTTCAACAAAAATCAAATATATGAAGATAAAACCAGAAAGGAAAATCAGCTTTAGTACTGGTAGCAGAAGCAATGAGCTTGCTCTTCTCTCTTTCCCCAGATATGTAATCCAGTTGAAGAAAGCAGTTTAAATTGAAGAAGCAGTTTCTGAAACTGAAAAGCATAGCTTCAATTTGTAAAGAAGGAAAACATTAGCAGGCCAGATATAAGTAAGGGAAGTGAAAGGGGAGTAAAAATCCTTTACAGCTACAAAACCAGTTCTAACTGAACATACAATAAGAACTAAATGACATACATGCTAATAATAATAGCAAGAGAGCCGGAATCACATGCAATAATGCATTCCTCATTGACATCAAGAAAATCTTGCCTAGCAAGGGACTAGATACACATTTAGAGATGCAAGAAATGTAACCCAGCAATTTCTATAGAGATTTTAAGACCATATTCTTGGATATCTTTTCTTAGACATTGGAAAATATTAAATTTGAGGGATTATATCTGCAACATAGACTCAATGTTACAAATAAGGGCCCACACAAACAATAAATACTATTGTTCATGAATATTAAATTGAATTTCTCCTATTTAAAAAAAAAACACGTAATTTTGAAATATTCTCTCTATTGCAGGCAGCTGTATAATTTTAAAGATTAAAAGCTTAAGATTTTTATATAAAGCTTTATAATTTAACATCTTTATATGAAGTTCATATTTCTAAGTGATTGAGAAATTTTATGTGGGGGGAAAGGCTGAATGTCAGCTTATTGGGAAGTTTAGTGTTTAATCTTTTCTCAAACACAAGGACCTTGTTNGATGTTTGAGTAATACTTTATTTGGTTGCTTTGCAAGAAAGGGCTTAAGTGATTGCCTTTGCTGACAGGAACCTTAACATTAACTTGAATTTGCAGTGGTACCTGTTTCTCACAGGTCATCTGATGCAATTTTAGCTATGTAAGGAGCTTTGAATCTTCCTCAATTTCATCAGATGTTTCTGTGTGGCCCTAAGGTCTCAGGCAGACAAGTTGTTAAACCCTAGTACCAGAAAGGGCCTCAGACATCCAAAGAAAGAGGGAAAAAAAAAATCATGAAGTCTTTCATACTGAACAGACACCATGGTTAAGTGAGCTGAGTGGTCAGTTTAAGGTGTTTATCTTTTAAATGGGAATTTAAATGTAAAATCATTACCTCCAAGTTAAAGTTGTTATTAAGTACCAAGTAATAAGTTATGTTACACTACTGACAGTATGAAATTCAATTCCCTTTGAAGGATGCTGCACGCAGTTTAAAGTTGTGCTGCAATTATGTGATAGCTGTGCTCATTCTCTAGAATCCATCAATTTTTTCTGTGACAAATGTCTGATTTTCTTCAAGTCTTATAAACATTAAGTATACAATACCCTCAAAGGACCCGAAAGAAGAAGCAGAGCCCTTCTTCAACATCTTCATTTGAATGGGATTTTTTAAGTGAGAACTTCTTTTTAATATTCAATATAATAATATAAATATTTATAATTTTAATATAAATATTTAATATTTAATTACCCAATTTTCTCCATTACAGCTCACATTTCATATAGACCTAACATGCCAAAAGGAACCCAATGTTTGACCTAAGGAAGGTAAAAAAGAAAAGGAAAAGACAAAACTGTTTTGCTGGGATAAATCAGGAGGAACAAGTAAAGAAAGAGAAATACATGGTATGGAAGTCTGGTATTTCAAAGAGGTTCTGATGATTGTAGACATTCCTGAACTTGGAGAGTTTTTCCTTCAGACAATTCTCTGAAATTTCTAGAATGACATTTTGTTAAGGGTCAGACAGCAAAAAGCTGAAGAAAACTTAAAAGAGGTTGTTAGGACAAAGATTTAATGTGTACTGCTCTTACTGTTATAAAGTAGAAATACCAAATCCAAATCTACTCATAAATGCTCTAGAAGGAGTGGTTATCTTGTGATATGATCATTTTGGCTGATAACATTCAGGCTGTTAAGATCAGAAATGCTGAAAAAATATTTACTGAAAATACTGAGTGAAAAACCAATTTGCTGAAATGGTTCAATGCTGACAAACATTAAACAAGATATATGACAAATCTAACTTTGCAATGAGTTCTAAGTTGAGTCTCCCTATGCAAAAGTGAGGTACTGGACATACAGTATCTCACTGCGCAGAGGCAAAATAGCCAATTTGGAAAATATCAGAGACATTACATTTTGCTTTGAATAATCCAAGTTTCAAACAGAAAACAGAAGACAAGAATGTATTTGTATGATTTATACAGAATCTCAAGCTAACACCTACCTATCCAAATAACATTGGCATTACTAAGGTTCCTTTCCTACTGACCTGTTTCTGTTCTGCAAACATTGTTTTTCATACTTCAAGTTTACTGTTTATGCATTTTGTCTCTACTGTTTCCCTCCAGTCATGAAAATTATACAAATGTAGTCACAATTTTACTAGTATGCTTATCTACAGCTTCCATGGAATATTTCCCAGATTTATTTCTCTCATGGTTCACATTCTGCAAGAGCCTGCACAATGTCTCCTGCAGTCATTTTTGAAAAATTATCCTAATCAAAACAGAATCTCTACCAGTAGAACAGAATGAGGTAACAAGGACAGCACTTTTGCCATGGTACTTGACTGAACCTGTTAATTTATTCCCTCCCTTTTTCCTAGGTACACTGGAACACAAAATCCACCACAACAGCTGTCTCTTTCTGAAATTCAAGGCATAAAAGAAAGTTCACAGGTTGACCTGACACAGTAATAAAAACCACTAACAATTTCTTTTTTACTAAAGGAGAGAAAAACTGCTTAAGGGCAATGCTGTTCAAAAAAAGATAACACAAGGGCTTGGAGTAACAGCTATGTTAAAAGCCATATCACAATAATACAGCCAAAACAGTATTTCTGACATTTCTTAAAGCTTTGGGATATTATTTTTTTCATTTCACATAATCACAAAATGAATTCTGTTTATATTAGAGTATGGGCAGCATTGATCTTTTTCAACAGAAATCAAATATATGAAGATAAAACCAGAAAGGAAAATCAGCTTTAGTACTGGTAGCAGAAGCAATGAGCTTGCTCTTCTCTCTTTCCCCAGATATGTAATCCAGTTGAAGAAAGCAGTTTAAATTGAAGAAGCAGTTTCTGAAACTGAAAAGCATAGCTTCAATTTGTAAAGAAGGAAAACATTAGCAGGCCAGATATAAGTAAGGGAAGTGAAAGGGGAGTAAAAATCCTTTACAGCTACAAAACCAGTTCTAACTGAACATACAATAAGAACTAAATGACATACATGCTAATAATAATAGCAAGAGAGCCGGAATCACATGCAATAATGCATTCCTCATTGACATCAAGAAAATCTTGCCTAGCAAGGGACTAGATACACATTTAGAGATGCAAGAAATGTAACCCAGCAATTTCTATAGAGATTTTAAGACCATATTCTTGGATATCTTTTCTTAGACATTGGAAAATATTAAATTTGAGGGATTATATCTGCAACATAGACTCAATGTTACAAATAAGGGCCCACACAAACAATAAATACTATTGTTCATGAATATTAAATTGAATTTCTCCTATTTAAAAAAAAAACACGTAATTTTGAAATATTCTCTCTATTGCAGGCAGCTGTATAATTTTAAAGATTAAAAGCTTAAGATTTTTATATAAAGCTTTATAATTTAACATCTTTATATGAAGTTCATATTTCTAAGTGATTGAGAAATTTTATGTGGGGGGAAAGGCTGATTGTCAGCTTATTGGGAAGTTGAGTGTTTAATCTTTTCTCAAACACAAGGACCTTGTTGCACCATTGCTCCATTATTCAAAGTTGTTATCTCCTCCATGACCTACAGAACTGCAGCCAATCCATTTCCTGCTAAGACAACATTGGCTACTGTTATCTGGAAAAAGCAGCAAATGTCAATCTCCTATGAAAAAAAATAGCTTAAAGACTAAATTGTTTATATTACAGTAGACAAGCCTGTCTACATTTTCCAGTAAAATACACCAAAATAGAAAATATGTATCCTAACTTATATGCATTATTTAGGTTCTCTTTGGCAAGAGTCAACTTTTAATTTTGTGCAATGACTAGCACTGTAGTAACAAAAAATGACCCTTTATCAAATTGTCTGACTTAATGTTCAGACTTAAAAACATTTGACTCTTGGGAATGGTCCTTTGAAGGGCCAGGATGATGAACTTTGTGGGTCCCTTCCAACCCAATATATTCTGTGATAATTTTTGCCTGAATTACAGGGTTATTTTACATGAAAATGGGATATTATTTCTTAAATCATTCCAAATACTACTTCAATTTTTAACAGGAACTGGGCATTGAGCCCATTTAAAAAAAAAAAATCTTCAGTTCAGGTTATCCTTACTTGATTTTACAATTTCTGTTAAAAACTAGTATTAATTATGGTTTGAATATTTTATTGATATTTATAAACATATTTGTCCCTTCAGTTTGCATAGGTAGACACAACAACACACATAGAACAATCATGGTGGGATGCATGAGATAATTCAACTGCATGACATGAACACCATTTAACTTCAGATCCCACATTCAGTTAATGATGTATGTGCTCCTGTCCAAGATGTTAGGACTGGAGTCACCAAACTAGCGTGGTTATCAGCAAGAGCGCCACAGTTACCGCAGCAGAGATTGGCGTGTTCTGACTCACGGACTTCCTGGGTCCTGTAGCCTGTGCTGACATCAACATTAGACCCAGCAACAAGTCAGGACCTGAGCTCCTCAGTTACTGATAACTTAGGAATGCTCATACTGGCTACAGTTAACAATTTTATTTACATGGACTTAGAGCGATTACCTGAGCTACCTTATGCTTCTGAGTACAGCTGTGGTCTAACTGTTCACATTAAACCTCACTCTGGTAGACAGGAAAAACCCCACCAATCATTCTTCACTCCCCTCCCTCCCAAACATTAAATACATAAGCATAACAGAAATAAATACTGTTATCATGCCTGATAAGACACAAACGGTGATAAAAATGCAAGACACTGTAAATGAGGAGCTAAATGAGTAATCAAGACAGCTTAACCTAGACAGACATTTTAAAGTTAGCTATGTGCTAAAGTGTGCTGCTGAGGTCAGTCAGTACAGGTCTGGAAGGTCTATTACCTAAAGGTCAAAAACCCTCTCTGACACCTGTGCAGTTTTAGATAACCTATCAAATTAAATTTTCACCTCTTATTTACAGGTCTGTGATTTGTACAAGATTAAAGATATTGTCACAGTTCATCTCCTTTATTAATTAAAGGTTTATGAAACCATTTGCTGAAGCAATATTGCTGTCTATCCTGGTTCCAGCCAGGACAAGGTTAATTTTTTGCAGTAGCAGGGAGAGGGTGTGATTAGGACATGGAGGTTATTCTATATCACCTCACCTCATTGCTGAGGGCAGGGGAAAGGGACACTTGTCCAGGGAGAAGGGGCTCCTTCTGGGCTCAGTAAGCACTTTACATGGAATCACTCTCTCTTTTGAACCCTTTGTTTATTAATCCTGTTGCTATTAATGTTTTGTTGGGTTTTTTTTTATTGCATTGTTTCTAGTAAATTGTTCTTGTCTCAGTCCATGATCTTTGCCTTTTTTGCATCCAATTCTCAACTCCATCCCACCCAGCAGGAAAGAGGAGGGCAAAATGGAGAGAGCGGGCAGCAATGTAGTTTTGGAGAGCCTCAGTGGGGGCACTGAATTGGGGAATGCCATTCCCAAACCAGGACAGCCTTAATTGGTGCCCACTGTAGGGCATGAAGAGTCAAGATAACAACAGATCTGCCCAGAGGAGGTTGGAAACAACTTTGATCTAAGCATTTGTGTATTAGGTATGAAACCGCTGGTCACAAGGTTGCTTAGTCTGTTCACAGGGGTACGGTACCTGACCCTGTCTTATGCATATGACCACCATACTACTCCGTATTTTTCCTACTCACTTGAGCCGGCCTAATTTCAAATGGTTCTCAACATGAGTATACTTTTAATTAAATGAACCCCCTTGGTATTTTGTGCTGCTTGATTGTCAGTCACATTATACTCTGAAGGTAACTTTTAAAGCAGTACTTAAATGAAGTATGTCCTGCTGATACCCACTTCTGGATCATCCAAAGCCTTTTTCTTGTTTGTCTTGTAGTTACGTTTTTATCTCCTCCAGAGAAATTTCCTGTGGACCTTACTCCAATAACTAGGAAAGTCCTCCATATTCTGGGTTTTGATATTTGTAGGCCTCACCTCTATGAGTGAAAATATTTTTGTTACAGGAATGTTGATAAGTGTTCAGATTTTAAGTGAGTTTTCTGATTGTTTTGCCCTCATTTTAAAGATTGACCTGAATATGTGCTAATACTGATCTAGTAATACAAGCAGCAGCAATGATCTGTAGGTGTTCTGGTAAGGTTTGTGAGCTTTGCTGTACAGGTATAATTTCACCTTAGCAATAAATAAAAATAAGTTGTCTCTAAATCCCTTCTTGCTTAAGGAGAGAAGTTGTCTTGAGTAAAGAGTAAACTGAACACTTACCAAAGACATTCCTGTAACAAAAAATATTTTCACTCAAGGCTGAAGCCTTTAAAACAACAGTGAAATAACATTAATCTCAGTGCCTTCTCAATCACTAGAATAATTGCCTTTTGTTTCTTTTAAGCTAAAGTAACATAACTATTGTACCCCTTCCCTCTGTATATTTTATATTCAAGACAGCTTATAATCGGTGCATCAACACAGTATTATGCAAGTCCAAGTCAGTTTCAAACAAGAAGATTTGAGTATGACATTCAATCACAAAATACTTAGAGCAATATATTGTTTGCTGGTACATCTTCATGAAAAAGCCTATATATAATATAGAGAATACAGAGTTGTTCCAACAGTGATACAAGAAAAAGCCTACAGAAAACTTGAGTCGCTGATCTTAAATTGTTATGTCTCAGCCTAAAATGGAACTTGAAAATGTATTCAGGCTAGTAATCTTCCACCATATCAGTATTTATTTTACTGTAGTTCACACAAAAGCACAACTACTTTAACTGAAATTATCACAGCTATCAACCACTTTTATAACTACAAGAAGTGGGACCCTAAGTTACCACTAATACATAAGCTCAAGTAAGTTCAAGAACTTATCCTTAGCTCCTTCAACAGGTTCCAACAGGATGGTTTCAATTACAAGAAAAAAACAGACTACATTTCTTCCATTAGCTTTTTTCTTAAGTAATAGTTAAAGCGGGCATAAACAATGAACCAAACCACATCACACTCAAGAGAAAACAAGGGGAATCTCCTAATTTTGCTGCTGGAGCAAGCAGACAAAGAAATTACTATCAGTGTCTCATGCAACAATACAGGGACAAAGACTATGCAATGCCAGACCATCAGTCAGTATGACAGGAAAGGTGTAGTGCATTCTACTTGATCATCTATGGAGCAAATGAACACACACTGATAAAAACTAAAGAGGCTTCCTGCATATTGAAACTTGCTTATATTGATAGCAATGAAATGCCTCAAAGTCCATGAACTTATTGCCTAGTTTATCACTACAGTTAAACTACGGTTGTAAGGAGAATATGCTTCATATTTTTATAATACAGTGATTGCCTATCTGAAATATTTTAAATGTGTCACACATTCATACTTATTTACTCTACAATACAAAAGATTACAAAGAATATCCCCCAAGGGTTAGGTTTGCATTTGACTGTATATTTTATGGTCATTTTACAGAGCAAAGAACAGGTTGTGTTTTTTATGTATTTTTGAACATATGAAAAACATGCTTCTAAATCCAAAAAAACTGGTCAAGGGGAAAAAAATAAAAAACAAAAGCACATGTAATAAACAGAGCTATTTCAACTCCTGAAAACTGACCCAATTCCAAATTGCAGATTTAGATTTCCTTTTATCTTATTTTCCATGTTTTCCTCAGACACACATTTGCCCTTTCATTCAATTAAAAAATAAATTAAGTAAGTTTTCATGAATATGTACATTGCAACTTTGTACAGGAACTTCTTCACTTCTAGATCTCTGTAGACTCAGAGAAAGATATCTTTCAGCAGTGAAACACCAACATGACTCATTCTCTCTCCTGTTGCACAGTTACTTTGACAGCATAGCAGGCTGCTCCAACTAAAAGTTCAGGCACAAACATTTGGATGCAATGACATAAGCTGATCTCAGAGCTGATGTGAATGAGAAAAAAAAAATAAGACCACCCAAAAAAATACAACCAACATCCCTTGGTATTTATTTTCAGAAGAGTATATTTAAGTCACATCAGGTAAAAAATACAGTTAGATAACACAGACAGATGGGAATGATCAGCGCTGGGAGGAAATCCCTTAAGCTGCCAAAAACTTCAGCTTTGTGAAACTATTCTCAGCATTCATGGAAAGTATTCAAGGCTCTCTAACTCTTAATCCCAGTTCATATTTCAACATGCACTCAAAGCAATGCAGCAACACCAGGTAAGAGAACAGACACGCAAGTGTGAAAGTTTATGAAGACCTTGCAGTATGTTTTAGAAACAGAATTGCACCTTTGATTAAAATACCCCAAGGCATAATATTCTTTGACATTGCTTATGCTAAAAATTGTCATTATAAACCTAACATTGGCAAATTTGTATTTCTGTTGATTTTGAGTCTATCATCAAGTGATTTTGCTTTACAGCATAAGCTTCCTTTACAATAACTGCAATGGGAAAGGGGAGAGGAAAATCAACACACAATAGCGTATCAGTGCTCAACGCTACTGCTAATTGCTGTGAACCTGTAACTAGAGCAGTTTGCTCTTAGAGAGTAAAAAGCCTCACCACACTACTTCCAAATCAAGTATCTGTTCTAGATTGTCTTAAGAGAATGAGTTCTGCAATGACTGATACAGCAGCATTCTTGTCAGATAATGTCACATTGCTTAAACAGAGATACTAAGTTTACTACTCCTCATTAAATAAGCCATAGGATGCTCAGGGGAAGGAATACCATAGTTTTGGTACAACTTCTTTTCCCTATTTGGGACACTCAGCAGTGTTTTAACCACTATCCTTGTATTGACTGCTCATCTGGCACAGGTGAGAGTGCATCATCCCCAGTATCCTACAAAGACCATAACACAGATCTCTATCACACAGAAATCTTGCCTACAGACCACAGAAGCAAAATACTATCATTAAATCATTTTTACAGATATAATACTTTTCTTGAGGAAGCATAATTTGCTGTCTGAGGATTATAAGTTAATTAAGATATTTTCACCACACAGAGTTAAAAAAGATCCCAAAAGAAAAAAATTGAACATAAACTATATGCAGCATAAAGTGTTTGAAGATAACTGTAATTAGCAAATAAATAATTTTAATGTAGAATATATTACAACTGCAACTGTTTGAAATGATGCCTAACTTCCAATGTCAAAACAAGTAGCTGATAAAAAAAGCTGTTTCAAGCCCTGTTCACTATTGATTAGTAAAGAATTTCAAGCACCTGTAATACAAAGTAACTAAGTAAATTCTACAATTAGTAGCTTCTAATATATTTTGATCATCTTACTTTCCTGTTTCTCCAGTAAAATTAACCTTTACAAGACAATAATGCACTTCTCAAACTTCAGTTTGTCCATATCCTTCATTTTAGCTTTTCATTACTACGTAAGCTGCTGGAAGAAGGAACTAGTCGAACTTTGGATTTTCAAGTTTATAGCACTAAATAGAGAAGATATTGAATTGCACACACAGAGAAAGAGATTTTTCTAGCACTCACTGCATTCCCCAGATGCATTCAATGATAAAGTCTCTGTAACTTGAATTAAGTTGACTAACACTTCTCATTTTTGCTATGACAACAAACAATAGTCATTCCTCTCATTCCTGCCACAAATACTATCAAATATCACAGATAATAAATATCTTATTGAACATCAAACCTCTGACTCCAAAGCAAATAGGAAAAATAAGAGAGATAATTCAAAATATTTGACCATAGCAACTTAAAGCAGACAGAAGAACTTTTATTTCTTTGATGAATTTATAAAGATTTCCACAAGATGGTGCTCTAGTTCTATTTTAAGACATGATTTGCTCTAACATTTAGAAGAAAACCTCATTTCATTTCGTTGTTAGAATAATGAACAGTGATTTGCAAAGCCTATTTTCAATTAAGGGGCAAAACACATTCCTACTACGTAATTTTCCTACTACATAGGTTCTTTTATTTTTAAACAACTGAAAAAGTAAGTCCAATCACAGAAGTTAAAAAAAACCCCAGAACTAGTTTATATAACACAACAGATCACTGTAAGCTCTTCTGTTTCTGTGTAAAATACTCCATTTATATTCCATATGGTTATAGAAAAAAAATTATAATTATTGTTAAAACATAAAAATCACTTTTTACAGCATGCCAAACAACTGCTTTTGCCTTCATCTGCAAACTCTGCCCCCCAAAAAATTCTGACTGGTTTGTAATATTAAACTCCAAAACTCTTTTAAACTGAAGTATTAAAACACAAAGGAACCTTGATAAGACAGGTTATCAATTTACAAAGAGTAATAAACAAATAAACAAATAAATCTAGTCAAGCCTCACACATCTTTGGTTTGATCATTTGTTTATGGAAGTCTTTCATCTACTTATGTCTCTAAACAGAAATCTTAATACGGTTTCAAATAATGAAAATGTTGTGTTTCTTTGTATACTGACTGGTCTCCATCTGTGCTGCTGGTCTTAAAATGTGTTGGGTAAGAGCACTAAAACACTCAACACATCTCCTGCAGTCAAAGTCTGTGGACTAACTCGCACATTTTAGTGTTTAGGATCAAACTGGCCCTCACTTTGTCAGTGTTAATGGAAGCCATAAAGTGTTGGTGCTCTCCAGCTCAGTATGAAAACTTGTATTTAAAAATTTAAAAAAAAAAACAGCAAAAAAGGTACATATTTGAAACTGTGTATGTAAGTTTTTTATTAAGAAGTATTCAACAGTACAGATGGTAAGATGGTATGTAAGAATGCCTCTTGGGTGCAATACTCAAGTTCCAGCTGGAATGTTTCCAACAGGATGTAAACCACGGTCCTCAAGCCCACACTCTAAAAAACATATTACTTAGCACACTGCTAACAAATGTCAACACAAGAATACACTACTGTAATGACTTCAATTTACAAAAGTGCAAGGAGGGGAGAAGAAGCTATTTCAACAGTCTTTAAAACCAAAAATTGTGGTGAGGAGGGAAATCAATACACAGATACACAAGTAAAATATTTATTCAAAGTAATAAAAGCTCCGGTGATCACTACAAATTTGATATATTAAGAACTTAATGCTGTACAAACATACATATTATTTCTGGTATCCATACGTCTGCAGAGACCAGGTCTGAAGACCTGTGCTTTCAGGTATTCCCAGAGGCGGGCTTGGTGTTTTGAACAAGTTGAAGGTTTCTTCAATTCTGAAAATAAATTTTGTTTACATACACTTAATAAGGTACAAAATAACTTCCTGATTATCCAAAATACTAACAAGCAGCATGACTTGGTAAGTTTTCTCTCAGCCCGTCCTTTTCCTCTGCTATTGGTTTCTATTTTAAACACGTACCATATATCAATTAACCTTCAGTGCACACAGAAAGAAGTAACCCACACAAAAAAAAATCACAGAAAAGGCTAGAGCTTAGAGAATAGAAATCTCTTGCTAGAGAAACATTGTAGGGCAACACATTTCTCTTCAAGTATAATAAAAATATAACAAAAAAACTTTATTATAGATCTCAGAATTAATATCAAATACATCTTAATACAGTTATTATAATGCTTAGGCTGAAATTGGTTTTACTTTTCCTTAAATAATAAAAAACAGTTAAGACAACATAAGTATTTTTCAGGAAGAAAAGTTGCAAGTATCAGGGAATTTCAATCAGGAAATAAATAATATTCCTATTTTTATCAACCAAATTCTAAACATTCTTTAATCTCAGTTAATACTATTAAGAGTGATTTCTATTGCTTTTTAGAAACCAAAACAATGACTCATCCCACAAATACAAAACTGTAAGTGGATTTATTATCCAGTAGAACCATAAGGAAATGCCACACCTGATGTAGAGACTTTTGAGGTTTGGAACACATATGTACATTCTCTGTGTGCCTTAGTCCAGTACAACTCCCTCCTGGGAAATAAATTCCTGCTGCCCTTTCCTATTACTTACATTTTACTTATCTTTTCCATTCTTTGTCTTATTGTCTCCTACAATTTAAAAGCAACAAAGTTAGTGAACTCTTCAAAGCTGACATTCTTCAGATGCACTTTCAACTTAAATTCAGAGAAAATGTGACTTTAAGCACTGTTTACATATGAAAAGTATTTTTATGAGACAGACCTAGATGTAGTTTTGCACAGTTTCCTTGTTTTTCTATTAGTATATACAACTAAAACCAATGCTTACTTGTTCTCTTGACCTCAAAGGAAATCAACTGAGCATTCGCCAGTTTTACTTACCTTTGAAATGTCTGTCAGATCATGAGAATTAATGGTTGTGTCTTTGGGAGATTGCTCTGTGGATAACAGAGCACTGCATCCAGACAACTGAAGATGACTCTCTGGCATCTCCTCATTCCTCTCTGTATCTATAGAGAAATACTCAGTTTTATGTCACCTTTGCCTTTTTGCTCTCTTTTGCAAGGTCAGCTATCAAATAACTTGATTTACAGTAGGTAATAACAGAAGAGAACGTATTGTTTAGAGAGGGAGAAGAAAAAGCTACTATAGCATCCAAAACTAGGTTTCTCATTTTTTTAGAACTGTGTATACACTGTATATAATACATATAATATACAAAACGCAAATTCCAAAGATTACTAAGAAGATTATTTTCTCCCGGTTAGACTAAAACCAAAGCTTATGAACATCTGATTACAGTGCCAAACATTTAATAGTAATTTCATACAGTTTATGTAATTTTTATTGTAAACTGTCTGTTCAAACCTGTCTTTAATTTGTGACAAGTAATCTGTCTTATAAGTAGCAGAATATTTTTTTTTTCATTTGGAAGGCTGTGATATTCTTTGCAATTTTAGATTTCTATTGTCAGGAAAGAGAACTTAGTATCTTGAAAAAAAAACATGTTCCCATACCCATTTTTCAGTAATGTTACCATCCATACATCATACCTTTGGAACATACTTGGCTACACTATTTTGTACCTAAAATTCACATTAAACTGTTTTTAAATACCTAAAATTAAAAAAAAGGTTTATTTGGTACAGCTGCAATTTCTGAAGAGTGCTACAACCAAAAAGAGCCTGAGAGGATTCCAAGTACTGTATACTCAGATAAGAGTTAAGACTGTCCCCATAACTTTCACGCCGAAAACTTCCTGAATTTTAGAAAAACAGGAATAACAAATTCAGATGAATTTGGGGATTCTGAAAATATGAAAATTCACTTTCAAAAACCATCTGCCTGTTTACTTACTACAAAGTCCTCAAGTGTCAAAGGAAGTAAACATGTTGCAAGCTTTCTATGTCCTGTAAAATGAAGGTCCCATTTCTGAGACTCCATGATAAAAACAAGCTTTGACATAACTAAGAACTGCCTTCCTAATTGCCATGGAAACTGGATTACTGAGACTCCCTTTTCATTACAATTCAAGAGCCCAACACTGGACAAAAAAGTCTAATATGTGAGAATGGAAAATGGAATTCTTACCACTGGTGGTAGGAATAACAGCTGCCACAAGGGCAACAGGCCAAATCAGGGAAGAGAACAGACGGAGCTAAGGGAGCTAACAGAGCTAAGGGCTAAAGAGCTACCATTGAGGAAGACAGAAGAATTACTCATGGCCTGAACAGTGCTTTTAACTTCTTTCCCACTCAAGTCTGATTCATTTACTTCTTGTACGTTATCAAAATTAAACGGAAGTTGGAAATGGAAGAAAAAGATTTTGTCTTTCTCTTCAAAACAAGAAAGTTTATCAAAAATGCCAGCTGGACAGCTGCTAACTGCTTCAGAGATGAAATACAGAAAACATTTAGTAGTGAGTTGAAAACCAACAAAGATTATAAACCATGATTTGTCTGAGCCCCATTAAAAAGAAGAAAACAGCAACCTAAAAGATATTAGTGACAGCAAAAATAACTCCATTTGTGCTTAAGAACAGTGCATTTTTAAAACATGCTAATAACTGCTTTCAAGTCCAGGTGACATTATTTTTTACAGCTTCAGTAACAGAATCTTAATTAAATTTGCATCTTTGGTATTTTTAGTAGCTATTTGTAACTATTATTTACTATGCTATTGCAACCAAATCATCTAAAGAATAAGTTAGAAACAAAAAATGATGATGAGGTTAACTTCTAATCTGCAGTATGGTTTTAAATTCAGAGGCAACTAAATTGCAGTTACCTACTTAAACTACTTCAGTAAAGGTCTTTCAAAAAAAGAATTGTTTCGCATATTTATGTTAATTAAAAGGAAAATGATCAATACTTACCAAGAGAAACTGGGATGCTACTATAAGTACTTTCTTGATTTATACTGACCTCTTTAGGTAAGTCTCTCTGAAATACAAGTATACTGCATTTTAGTCATATGCCCTGTTTAAATCATCTTCTAACTAAACAAAAATATATTTAAGTACTAGGTATGCATGTATCTGCTTGCTACACCATCCAGATACATTGGCACTGCACAAATATCTTCACAGGACTAAAAAAATTCAACATTTACATAAAGGCACTTCATTAAAAACCTAGTCTATTCAATGGGTCTTCTTTTTAATATCAATATTTCTGTTCATAAAGTGATCAAAACCAGGCCAAATACAGTGCATATAACTTAGTTACGAGTAGGATGGACAATCAGAATGCTCTTGGGCTGTACTAATCATTTCATTTCAATATTGGTTGCCATCAGCTTTAAGTAAGTGTGCCTTCTTCTGCCGCTGGCTGACATTCAAAAATAGAGTCCTCAGTCCTAAAAAAATAGCCTATAGACTAACTGAAATTCATTCCACCTAAACTCTCAGAACTCAGAAGGCTATTTTAAGCTGGTTTCCCAGACTCTTAAATGAGAGTGGGCTCTTTTACGAAACATTCTCAGTTTAACTGGCTCTAACTTTAAAAAGGTTGTTCATAAGCAAGAAAACAATAGTATTTTTGGTTCAACTTTCTAATTTCAAAGTGAAAAAATGCAACACTCATCTAGACTTTTTTTTTACCAATGAGTTATCATTATGATTTGACATCTCAGCCTTTAAAATATGTCTATTTATATACTGGAGTAACTACATCAGCTAATGGGAATACTACACCCAAATAAATGAATGAAGAAGAAATAGTAGGTATTGGATGGGAAAATGGTGGAAAAAACTGTAATAATGTCTATCTCTGAAAAAATACAAAAATAGAATCTGCACAGGCTATGTCTGTTCAATTCCTTTCATTGAAATGGATTTGGTAGCTTTCAGACTTTCCCAGAGCTAAATGCACAGCTGCTGCTACTTTGGCAACAGCAAAAAACAGATCCTAGAGTGTTCCTGCTATGTTGGCTAGATGCCAGAAAGTCTCTGAGAAGTGCAATAGTAACAGAGAAGTAATTCTGAATTGTTTCTGTATGCGTGAAGCACAACTTGGATGCAATTTCATTAAACAAAAAAACCGCAATTCTGTGTCCCATAGGATTATTAGCAGTTTTCAAATGTCTATTGCAAAACAGTTAGTTTTGAAGACTATGTATACATATATATATATCTCCTTATATATTTGTATATATAATCCCACACAGAAGCTATAACTGAACTTGTTTCTGCAGGTGAATTCTTTCAGTAACATATAGTACAGAAATATAATTATCTCACTGGAAATTTCTGAGCAGTATTTTTGAGAGTATTTTCCAAATACTCTCAAACCAACCATATGAACAACTGCAATAAACATGTTACTGAAGCAATAACAAATAAACCAATTACAAAAACAAAAGAACAAGTCCAGCCTGAAACATGAGCTTTCCCATGTGCTACAGTAATTTATTGAAAAGAATACATTTGAAACAGGAGAAAAACTCTCTGTAGCTGTTCACCTGAAGGCCTCTTGAGACTGCTGATGGAAAAAAAAACCATTATTATTTGTGGTATTATCTGGAAATATGTCTAGTGATCCATAAGAATCTGATTTCAGAGAGTAAAACACTTGAGTTACTGACCTATAACTTTTTTTTTTTTTTTTAAAGTGATTGAGACTATCCATCCTTACAAATTGAGCTTCAGCCTTTAGAAATATCCTGGAGATCACTCTGAATAGCTGTCCATTTCAAGACTTTGCCTAACCACCACATCTCCAAGGCACACAGTAGTAAAACATGTCTTGTATACAAGTATTAGCAACATTTTCAAATTTGAGGGATCAGCAACATGCACACAGCTCCTGGGTATGAATAAATTCAACAGTTTTACAACTGCAAAGAAAAATGCAACACCGAATCAACTATTTTCCACAAGGGTTTTCAACTTCTGGAAAGCACCTGACAATCTGAAGAACACACAAGAAGCATAAGGGAATAAAATTTTTGGCTCACACGATTCATTTCAAAGTGATGCTATGGTTCATTGCCACTCAAAATAATTACATGAATATATATATCAAGTTACATAATGTGCACACAAGGACCTTTCAACAGCATGAAAAATAACCCAGAATTTAATTTAATGCAAGAAGAGGCTTTATTTGCTATGCCAAATGTAGCCACGTCACAAGTGTAGTGCTTTCACACATTCAAAAATGCAATGAACATCACTGACGAGAAATAGGAAGTGGGGGAAGAGAGTGGGAATAGGAGAAAAAAACCCCATTGATTAGGCTAGAAATTTCAAGGACCCATAAATTAAACATAGGATTAAAATAAGAACTAACTTTTTGATTAACCCTGTGTTTTCCATTTTTGTCACTATCAGCTGCAGAATGAAGACTCCAAGTTTAAAAACTTCCTTCCATTACTTCAGTAGTGAATAAAATGACACTGAATCATTACTAATGAGAACAGATGGAGAGCTTTGGTTCATAGAGAACAGAATTTAACAGTTAAGAAAAAAAATACCATCAATTTCATAAACAGCAGTTGCATTCAGATCCTGCCTTTAAAGCCAGTGGGGGGAAAAAAAAAAAAAAAAAAACAACACATCAGGAGGCAGGGAGGGCAGAAACAGATCAATAAAATTATGTTTGGGCAGTTTTTGTTATAGAATTAAAAGAAAAGCTAACACACCTTTTTGGATTGTAACAACAGTTCTGTTTCAAGAAGCAAAACTCGATTCAGTAAGTTATTCCAGTCCTTCTCATCTATGATCACCTTTCCTTGCAGTTTCTCTTCTAAAACTTGTAGCTTATCTTCCATCCAATCTAGCTTGTGAAGCTTTTCCTGGAAATCTGCAAGCTGATTCTTTAAAAACTCAATTTGTGAATTTTCTTCTATGACCTGAAAATATCGATAACAACATGCCCTCTAATTTCAAAACAGAAACAATTCATCATTTTATCAAACAAATTAAGTGCAATCTTCAAGTTCAGTAATTACCTCCCGCTATATTAGAAAATTATTTTTCTTCCAGAATTACCAAAATATGCCTACTCAGGGAACGCAGCTTTTAAAAGAAGCAGTTGACAGAATTCCGCCTTGAAAGAGACAGTACAATTTAACTGACTTTTTCTTTTTCCAACTTTTTCAATATATTTATTAAATATCAGCTGCATGTTCCTAAAGTATAACTAAAATGTAAAAACCTTTATCCCTTTAGAAAAATACTAGTAAAAAAAAAAAAAAAAGACAGCATCTTAAAATACAAGCTCTTACTTGTTCACATTTAACTTCCACAATATCATGATCTAGGCACAATTCTTCCTCATTCCCTCCCTGTGCTGGAAGGGGTAGTGGACGAAGGTCACCACTAACTTCATTTCCTGAGTGCCGTTCGACAAGAGGCTTCTTTTGAATATGTTAAAAAAACAAACAAACAAACAAACAAAAAAAACTGCTGGTGTTATTCATTACAAGAATATTTCAATTCATTAGCTAAGTAATAACATATCAGACTTATTATTTCAATATTTATTTAAATCTAACTATCTTCTCCCAACTAGTTACAAAAATACAGAAAGCAACAGCAGGCAGTTTAATTGTTAAAAAATCATACAGACTTGAAGGAACTGTAAAACAAATACGCACACATTTTACCATGAAGACTCTGTACCTTGTTTCTTTTCTATAAACAGTAATGAAGACATGAATGTCTTCCCTTAATGTAAAGGGTGTTAGATTTCTAAGTGTGGACTGGAAAATACGTTATTACATACACCAAAATTCATATGTATAAACAGTTCCAACATCAAAACCATAACTAGAACATTAAGAACAAAAAAAAGTTTAACTAGGAAGATCAGAATTCTTCCTTTTTCTTGAAAACTGTCAGCAAAATAGCCCTATGAGCTATGCATTAGTTTCCTTTGAAGGCCTCCCTTAGAGAGAACTAAGAGAAATTTTGCAATTCTTTCTAGGTGGATTAAATCCTAGGACTCTATCACAAAACAAAATAAAATACTTAATGATTAAGAATGCATGATTACTAGTTCTGTGCAGCATGTTAACATGTACAGATTCCTCAACGTTTTAGTTAAGCTGAAACTCTCCTCTACCTGGGAATTCTTGAAACACTCGAATCTATCCCCATCCAGTGCTACAATTAAACAACTAGAAGAGATAGAGAAGCCATTCCAAATACTCTCTTTGGGAAGTTTTTCTCGATAAAAGTATTCTTTTCCTTAGAAGAAGAAATCACCAACTATTAACAGGCAGTCATAGTCCTAAAAGTTTTCTACAATTTTATTTTGCACCCTTTTAACAGAAAATATTGGGAAAGCTGCCTCTTTCACACATCAAGAGTAGCATAATGTAGAATAATTTTTACTCCTTGCATAATCATTTTACCTTTGTAAAACCACGGCCAAGAGGAATGCTACATTATGAAAACTTGCTGAACAGATTCAGACAAAAGACCAGTGTTTTGAAAGCTGTGCTGAAAATGTTAGGCCAAGCACACTTCACTCTTCAAACACGATTTAGCTTCTTTGTACCACTGTATCTTTTTTCATTGATCTCCCTTACACTTGATATAATTCAAATAAAGGACGAACAACAGCACTAGATCATTACCACCAAGACTTTGAGATCAGCTACTCAGTAAAAGAGAGAGGCAACATCCTCTGTATTTCAGCTATTATTTCAGCCAACCCTACTGTGGGGAAAAAACAAACAACAACCAGCCCACCTCAAAAATGGTTTGCTTAAGTATTAAAACCTAAATGAAATCAAAATTTTCAGCAAGAGCCTGACCTGCTACAAATGAGATTAACCTTTAGACATAAAACATAAAAATTATTTTCATACCTGTTTGGAAGTCAGAGCATTGCCACTAGGATCAGCAAGACCTCTACCACAATTTGACCATACTTCAAATTTAATAGGTCTGATTTTTTTCCTCATTTGGGATTTAACCTCCAAAATGAACAGAAGAAAATAACACAGGAAAATTCTCAGGATTCCACACCCTACTTTCTATCACCATCACTGACAGTCAGGAATATTTCATGGCATGCACACACAAACACGTTTAAACCTCTGTAGTACAATAACATCTTAAAAAAAATTGTATATAACCCAAATCTATAGAGAACACAGGTACAGAAGTGATTGCCATACTTTTAACTCATTAATGCCTATGCTAGGTTTCATCAAAGCTGGTTATATATAGAAAAGACAACTTGCACCAGAGCTGAAAGTAAAACAAATACAAAAAAAATGTAGTTACGTCTTCAAAACTGACAAATTAAGTATACAGAAATCCTGAAGACTTGTTAAAAACTCAAAGGAAACAAAATCCTGTAAAATATAAAGACTGGAAATTCCTTTCATTAAAGCAGAGACTGATATAAAACACACAGATAAAAAATAATGCTATTACAAGTATTGTTGATGAAAATAATCTGATTTGAGAAACAAATACAAGTGTCATGTTTAAATTGTTACAGAAATTCAACATATGAGATGATTTTGCTTCGCCTTAAATTTATCTGAAAAGTTTATTGATTCACATGTTCGTTGTACCAAGAAGTATAAAAGAAAATATATCACTTACTGTAAAGACACTAATTTGATTTATCTTCATTCTAACTCTTTTATACTACAAAATATTGGCAGCTTCATACTAACTTTCTATTATTTGGTCCTTAAGCAATGCTTTGAATAGAAGCTGAAGACCACTTTATATGCAGCATCGAACATGTCAAAAGAAACTTAAAACAACAATAACCATTTGATCAGTACCTTACTAGAGTTACTCAACTCTTTATGTTTCTTCACTACACAGTTGATAATGTCACAAACAATTTGCATTTTTCTTTCCGCAAAGCCAAACTGAAGAAATTGCTCTTTTGTTAAAATTGGTTTATACTGAAATTGATCTCGAAGAAACTGCAACAAAATAAGAGTTTACTTCACTTTCAAAATCACTTCACAATTTGCTGTAGAAATAGATGCCCAAATTCTTATTTTTCTACTATCTTTTCTTTCATTCTGTACTTCAGCAGTTAAGCCTTTTCTCATTTGATTATTTATACATATAAATATATATAGGTGCTTCTTTTAACTAGACTTTAAACATTCATTTCATCTCTTTCATTCATATCACTCTTGTAAACGTCAACTCACGGTATTAAGAGTCTAGAAATAAATAACTATAGAAATGAATAAAAACCCCTTAAACTAAGAGCTTTTAAAGTGAATACATAATAAAGAGTTGCATTAATCTCAGCAAATGCATCAGAGGGCTACATAAGGTTCCCACAGAACCCTGTACAGCAGTCTCTCAGATGGGAAACTAGTCTGAATAAACCACTATTTCTAAATTCATCAATCCACCTTTCATAAAAACATACTTTTGTATATTTTAAGGTCAGTTCAAAGTTATTTTCAATCAGTTAAGAATTTAATTCCGATTTATAAAAGGTTAAGTATTCAATTTTATGTATTAAAATGGCATAGTATTTCAAAATAGCTGTATCTGTTAACTGTGCTTACATTACAATTTCTTGTTTCTTGTGATTTTTTGGTAGTTAAGATTTTTGCCAAGGTCACATCTATAAATCTTATTGTCCAATAAACACTTCAGTGTTTTGCAAAACTAACATCTAACAATATTACTGTTTCTGCAAATGTCTCAAAATTGAGATTTGGCTACCACCACCCACCCTTATTTTCATTAAAATCTAAAAAACTTGCACACAGTGACCTACTACTCATCTTAAATACTAACAGAACTAAAATTCATGTTCATTGCCAAAAACTTCCACTTTTTAGTAAAGCTCATAGTAAATGTTTAATTTTTGTGAAGTTGTTCTCAAACCCATGTTTCTTTTCCAAAGAACATGAAGAGGTACCTTATAAACAGCTTCAATAAAACGCAAGTCACTCTTGGCTGTCAGTTCTACATCACACTTCACCAAAAGCTCTGCTATGCAAGTTGAAAAGGATGTAAAACAATAGCTGATGATAGGTAAAAATGCAGCTGGATCACCCTTTACTAACCTATTAAGAAACAAAAGTATTTTACACAGCAGAAGGTAACAAAAGGCTTTCATTACATGAATTCAGATATTTAACTTGAAAGGAATAAATACAGCCAGCATGCTATATTCAAATGTCTTTCATTTTATGGGTTTTTTTGTCCACGCATCTCTCATTCAGCTGTCTTTGCTCAAAGAAAGTCTTTTTGTGATCTTCACATAATTTAAACATTGTCAAGTCCAAAGCCCATCAGCATTTCCAGCTAAATATTCAATTTTTTTTGGTTTGGTTTTTGTTGGTTTTTTTTTTTTTTTTTTGGGGGTTTTTTTTTTTTTTTTTTGGGGGTTTTTTTTTTTTTTTTTTGGTTTTTTTTGTTTTATTTGTTTTGTTTTGTTTCTAATCTTTACAGGATGAAATTTCCTGGAGGAAGTTTTGCAAGCCCTTCCAAAGAAATCAGAAAGGTGAGATTAACCAAAACAAAGACAAGAACACCAGAAGAGAAACAAGACAGTAGTACAACTCAGGATTGTTCTAAGGACTGCTCAGAAGAGCAAAACTGCATACTTTCATACTCCCCAGTTCACATAGACCACACCCCAGCTTCACACACTTATGTTCTGCTTACTTATCACTGGGTGCAATGCCAATATTATACATATCTTGCTTACACATCTTGCTGTCATCATGTATTAGCATAAATTTTCACACTGCCACTTACACTGTATAATCCACATCTCTTGGATAATTTAACAAGCGAAGTCCTTGTTCTATTTTTCTTAAACTTCCATTTAGGTCTCCTGTTGCCATTATTCCAAATGCTATTCTTATTTCAGATTATGAAATAAACGTAAAAAATTACATCTGTTCAAAAAAATTATGTAAACAAAGATTATAAAATGCAATAATCACTTACATTCAATTTTCTGCTAGAAATTGGGAGAACCTGACACTATCTTCACTAAATTTATTTTCTTGCTACAAAGCAAGTATTTTGAAGCCTACCAATCCAAGCAGTGAAGAGGCATGGTCACACAGCCTATAAATGAAGCAATGGTCTCAAGAGACAGTTAAAGCTTACATTTACAGTGGGCTAGGTTTGTAGTGGGTGGTTTTCTACCTGTGCTTCAATACTGTTTAATCAGCAATCCTCAAGATCCAGCTTTTCCCATGTGTTCTGTCCTTGTTAAAAGGATTTTCTTCCTACTTAATCATCAGGTTCCTTTAATTTAATCATTAGGTTCTGGGTTATTAATTGCTTTAAACATAAGTACACAATAGTTACTGTTAAATGCTTGGAAGAATTTAACCAATTATTTGGAAATTAATAATGCAGGAGGAGTAACTGCAGGAGGCAGTTATTCCTCCTGCATTATGCTCCAATGTGATCTTTTCTGTGGTTTTGCGAATTTAACTAGCTATTAAGACAAATCTCAAAGAATCTGACATAAAACTGAAGCAATGCAAATACTCACAGAAGACACTCTCACAGGATTTTGTCTACTTATATAGGCTGTTTCCCAAAAGTATCAACAATCCTTTCTTTTTACACCAGATGTCTGGACGTAAAAACTGGTAACTACTGTCACTACAAAACAGCTTAAGAGATCAAAAAATAAGTCACGTTGGTAGCAAATCTTGGGAAGGTGAACCCAGTAAAACTAGGTACACAGCTTTTGTCTGTAGAAATGCATAACAAAAGTTACAGAGCATTGGCTATCAAGAATAAAATAGAATATAACAACGTTTCAAGATACAATATTGAACTTTGAGCAAGTGGCTCAAAGAACAACTCTCAAAACTGCGTATGATATTCAAAAGATGCATGTAAAAAACTAAACAAAAATACCAAAGCAAGCAAAATCTACAAAAACTACCCCATGCAAGTTACCATGCATGTTAACACTGACAACATGTAAACGTTGTCTTTGAAATGCTCAACAACCAGACTTTAGGCTTCTTCTCACTGAATCCAGACTCTCCTGTTGCACAGGAGAGCTGGGGGAAATCGCACCGTTAGGCAGAGATGCAAAAACGTCACCGACAAGTAGGGGACCTCCCCGCCGTGCCAGCTGCGACAGCCTTCGCGCAGAGGCCGCTTGCACACCAGCGAACGGCACCAGCCGCGCGTCCTGGGCTGGCTGCCCTGGGCACCAGAGGAAAGAAGGCATGTCCCAGGCAGGACACGGCAAGGCGAGCTGCGGTCCCGGAACCAGCGTGCTGCGGCAAACTCGCAAGAGTGGGACAGGCTCCCCACCCGCCTTTCCTGGCCGCTACTACAGCCGGAGACCGGGCCCTCCCCAGGGCTCGCCGTCTCCGAGGAGGGGGAGAGCCCCGGGCTGGGAGCCGGCCCGCGCTGCGGGGACAGAGCCCCGCCCCGAGAGCGATGCTGGCGCTCACCTGCGCGGCGGGAGCACCGCCGTTCCCTCGGCAGCGCGGCCGGGCCCCGGACGCGACGGGCGCAGACCGAATCGGCCGCCGCTTAACCCGACCGGCGCTTCCGCTCCCCGCGCGTCCCGCCCCGCGGACGTCACTTCCAGCAACAACAGCGGACGTCAGAGCTGCCCGGGCAGGAGTCGGGGCGGCGGCGGCGGCGGGCTCGGCNCGGGGGGGAGCGGCCCAATGGGGTCGGGGGCCGCGATGGCAGGCGGCCGGGAGCGGGGCGGCCGTGCCCGGGCCGGGTCCCGGTGCCGCTCTGCGCGGGGGAGCGGCTCGGGGGCGGTGTGGCCTTAGGCAGCTTCGGCCCTCGGTTCCCTGGGGCGGCTCTGGGCCTGCGGGACCGGCTGTGCCTCCACCCCCCAGCCTTGTTGCCCGGAGTCGGGATTGAAGGGCTTTCACGTCACGGGAGGGATCAGCGGGCCTCGGTTGCGATGCAGCTGCTATGAACGAAGCTTCAACTTCGATAGGCTTGCATTGAAGGAAGGAAGGAAGGTTTTCCTGGTGGCATAATCGTGGCTGCAAAGCAGCAGCTGTAGGGCTGGGTTGCCAGCAAGTGAAGAGTGTTTATATCTAGAGTGCATGTTGTTTTTTATTTAATGAAGTAGAATTCAGTACTAATGCAGCATTAATCTAGATTACTTTTAGCGTCCTATCGTGCTTGTCAACACTGCAAAAGAATTTATTATGCAGTAGCAAAGTAACATGAGGAAGACACAATTAGAACTTAAATCAGACTTTGATAGATAGCAGACAGAGCCAGAGAAGATCAGCGATTTATAAACAAGCTTGATGTTATTTTTACTGTGGTAGTTACTACAGCCAAGCTGTCAAGAGGTTTCAATTACTAGATAAAATTACATTATTAGAAGTTTGAGAACACATATTTGAGTGGCATACTGAATCTGAAGATTGAAAATATATGGTAAAAAGAATTTAAAGTATGGCTTTTTACACCATTACTTAAAAGGCTTTATAACAATGGGCTTACTCATCTTTTACGATGATGTGCTCTGAAAGCATTCATCCTGGATTAGTACAAAGCTGAAAGTAATTACATGATCAAGAAAATTATATGTGTTCTAACAAAAGGCATATAAGCTGCTGGATAGCCACACAAATAGCAGAGCTTGTGGATTTTCAGCAGTTGGTTCTAGACTGGTTTAAATTCTGTCTCATTTTGTTTCTTCTGTGAAATTTCTTCAGTTGGCCCTTAAAATAGCAAATATATTTTTAATTTTACATTATAAAAAGCCTTTTTATACTATTTCTGTAGTGATATCCTCTCTATAAGTATGTGAATACCTTATTATCAAGGCTTTATGTTATGTTACTAGGTAAGGAAGCTTGAAAAGATACTTCTTCTCTTGTTTCTGAGCACTCAAAATCCTTACTGCATTATCACTGAAGTTGATTAACCTTGTTTCACTGTGCTACCCAATACATTTTTGTTTCTCCCTATGTTTTATAGTACTTTATTGACTCTAAATAAGTTTTTTTTTAATTCAGTTTTGAAGTCTGAAGATTGAAAATTTTCTGAAACCTAAGGTTTCTTAACTTGCATGGGATATAGATAATATTTAGTACTCTTTGAAGAAGCCTATTGTTAATTTTGTAGCTCTTCGTGCATGGAAACTTTTGGAAAAAATCTTCTGGGTTTTTTATGGATTTTGTTTTCAGTATTTTTTCAGTTGCCTCATGAAGACTGATTGCCTGGTCAACATAACTTTAACAGAACTCACTTTGCCTGTTCAGATCTGTCCTAAAATTTTACTTATGTGCTGATTGTCTTCAAGAATAGCTGTCAACATCTAATCTGGATTTTATGTCCAGCAGGCTCGCAGATGGGTCAGGGGCTCTGGAGAATTGCTAGAAACCAGCAATTGCAACAGCAAGGATACAGTGGACAAGGCTATCTTACCAGAGAGCATGGTAGGAGGATACCTGCGAACAATGTTTCCAACACAAGCCATCGCAAACAAGCCCAAGGAGGCATTGACATCTACCACCTGCTGAAGACAAGAAAATCTAAGGAACAAGAAGGATTCATTAACCTGGAAATGTTGCCACCAGAGCTTAGTTTTACCATTTTGTCATACCTGAATGCAACTGATCTCTGTCTAGCATCATGTGTCTGGCAGGATCTTGCTAATGATGAGCTCCTCTGGCAAGGGTAAGCACGAAAAAAGTGCTGGACATAGTAAAAATAGTAAAAATTATTAGATTTTAGATTTGTTTTAGTAAGTGCTTTTAAGGGGGAAACCCTTAGCAAAGGTTTCCCACATTGAATGAGATTGATATAGAGGATACATACATTGTTTAAAAATATGTTATTCTGGATTTCCAATTAGTATGAGGTATTACTGGAGATTACTACGTACACAAGTGTGCTTGGCACAAGTGTATGTGTGTATTATTTTACACTTGTTTTTTGAGCTAGCATGGGGTAAAAACAGGGACTTGTCTTCACTTTTGTATTAGCTCAAAGCACATCTCAGGTGTTTGTATCATGACTTCTCTGAACTTCAAACAGTTGTCTAGATTAAGCAAGCAAACCTATTCAGCCAAACTTCCAAATGGAGAGGAGTAAGAACTCATCTACTACACTTGCAGCAACTTAGATGTATCTTTTTTGGAAGATGGTTATAGAGGGAGGAAAGAAAAGGTCATTTTTTTTCTTAAGTGGAATTTCTCCAGCCTAACACTTGAAACATTTTAATGTATAACATAGGCAGAATTTATATGTCTGGGAAGTAAATAAAGGAGCAGAAGAACTTGTCACTTCTTTCATTTTTTTTCTCCCCTAACTACTACTACTACTGTAGAAGTTGGGTTGCTGTTCAGGTTATTTTCCTTTCATTATGCTCTTTATCTCTTCCTCCACTCATCTGTTTCCTTGCCCTGCTGCATTTGAATTTAGCAGCTTCTCTTCCTATCATGCTTTTATACCTAGAAAAAGGATAATGCAGCATAACTTCTAAGTTACAATTGTTCTGCTGTTGGGGACTGTTAGATTGATAGGAAACAGGAATTCTAGTGAAAAGATACCAGTAAGCTTCTTAAGTTAATCAACATGCATTGTACTGTGCTCAATTCTTGCTATCAAACCCACCTTAAATATAAATAAATTCCCTAGACCAAAGCTTGAACGTGCTAGAGCTTCTTAATTGCATGCAGCATATATTCCTAACGTGTGGGGTGGAAATACGTATTTTCCTTGAAACAGTTCAATTACTTTTCATGAAATCTTTTCAAAATCATATCACATTTCTTTTGGTAATGAAAATGTGTCCTCATTTAGCCATAAATAAAAACCTCAATTTGCATAATCTCTGTAAAAATCTTCACTATTTCTCACGTGTGTTTAAGCTTTGGCAAGTACTGTGGTTGCAGTTCCAAACTCAGTTCAAATAAGACCCAGGTTCCAGAACAGAACCTTTGCCATGTCTCCAGTGACTACCTGCTGGGTCCTAAACATTGTTCCTAATTAGTTACAGGGCAGGTGTGTTGAAGCAGAACTACCAGTTCAATAAGGAATCTAGAGTGTCTAGAAAGGGAATTGCAGATGGTATCATCAAAGAAACTGAGATGAGGGACAGAAACTGATGAAACTGAGACATGGAGTCAGAGTGGAATAAAAGAGAAAGAAGCTGAAAACTTAGGGAAGACAGAGAGGGATGGGGCTGGATCTAGTCATTAGGACTGGCCACTTAGGACAAGAGTTGGGTGAAGAAGGACAGATGGGGAAAATGCTGAATTAATGGCATAATTTTGAGCAGATATGGTGCAGATATGGTGTATATGGTGCAGATATTCACTGCACAGCTGGAGCACAAGAAAAGAAACAATATTTTAATCTGTCATAGTACTGCAGGAGAACAACTTGTCACTGTTCTCCAGTGTCCAGGTTCTAGAAGTGCCAGAGGTCTCTGCTGTGTGATTGTCATTATGATGCCACCTACTGGGATATGTGTTTGCACTCAAATGCACCAAAACCTCTATGAAAAGGAAACATGAATCATATAATTGAAGATTTTAGAAAAATGTGGCAAAAGGCTTAATAACTGTTACAGCAACCTACTTCTAACTTTTCCTGTAGTTTGAGTGTTTAGCTTTGCAGTGTTGATTACATTTTGCTTCTGTAAAATCCATGAAATTCAGAAAGGAATTTTTATAATAGATTAATTCTATTTTCATAGGTTGTGCAAATCCACTTGGGGTCACTGTTCTATATACAATAAGAATCCGCCTCTAGGATTTTCTTTTAGAAAATTGTATATGGAGCTAGATGAGGGCAGTCTCACCTTTAATGCCAATCCTGATGAGGTAAGTGAACTGTTGCTGACAATACTAAACAGTACAATACAATACAATAATTGTGATTATATTTTTGTAATTATAGCCATATAAAAACAAAGTTTTAATAGGTGTTTGTTTTACTGTAGGGGTGGTTAATACTGAGCTACAGCCATATTCTGGTCTTTTTTTGAATATTGTACCTGTGTACATCATTTACATGACTTGCCTGTTAAGTGCTCTGTACACTTCTGTGGATGCCAGAAATTCATGACCACGTATGAATTAGGTGCGAGGCAGATACCCTAACTGAAGAGACAGTGGTGAGCTGCAAGAGCATAACCATGAGCTTACATAAATAAAAACGTTAAAATTAAGAGTATGAGTTTGGTTCTACTTTAGGCAAAGCAGGATGAGGCATAAAGTTTGATTACTTCTATGACAATCACCTTTTCTTGGAGGGGATTTTTACCTATTTCCTCTATCAACGAGCAAATCTTGAAATACAAAAAAGACCAACTGATGAACTATCCTGAAGATCAGTTTGATTTCGTTTCTGTGGGTGTTTGTTGAGCATAATCTCTCCTTGTAGAACAACATAAATTTATGTTCTTAAAAAAAATCCCTTGTCAAACTGAAAGGTTTCCATTTATAAGTTCATGTAACTAATTGGAAAAGTCAGTTTCTGCTTTCAGTCTGTCACCCTTCAAAAAAGAAAACAGTTTGAGAGTAGACAGCTTTTGCCTGGGAGATAGACAGTTAATGCCCAAGTGACAGAGAGAGTCTTTTGTGTATAAAATCAGACTCCTGCTTCATGTTTTCTAGGAAAAAAGTGTACACAGTATTGAACAAAAATGCTGTTAACTTCCTGCACATAGTTATACATACACACATGGAAGTGATAATTGAATAAATCCAAAATAGAAAAAGGATTGAGATTTGAAAAGAAACACTTCTAGAAGCAAATTTCACTCTACTTATATGATACAGAAAGTGTGGACTTGTGACTGTGGGGTAAAATAAATAAAGTAGTTCTATGAATCATTGCAATAATGTGATTTCATTAAAGTTCTTGCTTTATCTCATATTCTGCTTGATTAAAAGAACATTACTTTTATCAGTCACAAATAGAGTATTATGTCATTAGAACTCTGCCTTGAACTATGATACACAGCATCATGACATCAGCACTTGGTCACTTGAGTGATTAGTGTTGTTTTTCTGCAGAATTTTCACAGATTTAGTAATAAATGTAAAAGTTTTCAAGTGAGATGCAATATTTAGGTAACTTACATATTTTCAGTAATATATCAATTATATTGCTAGCAGCGTTGTCCGTTCAAATTTTTCTTTGTATTTCACTTTGTTTTAAAATAACTTTTTACTTAACTATCTCAGTTTATAATGTGCCATTATATTTCAATGTTATTTAAAGTAGTCTTGGTATGTTTAAAGCATTTGGAGCCTAAGAAAAGGCACTTAATAGAAGATTCATTATTTTTAAAGAAAATTAAGGTCTGCAAATTAGAGCTAACTTACGGCATACCTAAATTAGATGTTAACTTTATTATGCTACTCTTGCTTCTTCATTATGGTCATATTTTACAATAGAAGTACAAACACACTGCTTCAATGAGAGATGAGAACCTCAGGGTATCTCCTAAGGGCTCTGTTCCTCTCTCCCTGTGGAGCACCGTAGCCTGGTAGGAATCATTCAGGGCCTGAGTTTCAGGAGAATTCACAAATACTGTTGCTTTTACTGTTTACAACTGTGATATTGGCAGAATTATTATTATAAGGACACTGTGACTGGAACATATGATATGACATTCCACTATTACAAATTGTGTCTCCGAATTTCCTGCCAAATGCTTTACATTTGATAACAGACCTGATCAAATTACTATAAAAATAGGAATACTTACAGCCACAGGAGCAAGATTCTCCAAAGGACACCGCCCATGTCATGAAAATGGGTAACCAGGCTCCACAGCAACAGCTCCAGAGCTAGCGGTGGCTCACGGGGTAGGGAAGAGCATCTACACACTTTGTGGTAGGATTCTCTGGTTAGCCATTGTTGTGTGCATGGTATTGTGATATCTGCTGTAATTTACGTGTTGATTGTGTGCATGAGCTTGCATAATTCATAGCAGGTGCTCACATTCTGCTGAAAGGATGTGCGTAAACACATGATGCGTAATCTGAAAAAAAAACCTCCAGTGCATGTTTGGATTGGGTTTTTTGGGGTTTTTTTGGTTGGGGTTTTTGTG